>OU898280.1:127983656-128082727 GCA_918026665.1 Diabrotica balteata | reverse complement strand
TGCTTCATTTCCTGGACTATAAGTGGTTTGACAGCATAATAAAATCGTAGATTTATGTGTAGCTTTCAATTTTTATGAGTTCAGAATCCAGCAGCCCGCAGAAGTATTGGGTTTTTATAATATAATTATTTGACAACCTTTTGTTGGCCAACCTCCTACAGCAGAAATGAGCCGAAATACATGACGTTTCCTATGTTCCGAATTTATTTCGTTCAATCTGTATAACATGTGATATCTGCCATAGGAAGTGTTCTAATCTTACTGTTAGTGAACTGAAAGTTACTTGTCTTAAGGGAACCAGATTACTGTGAAGTATTTCTATGAAGTATTATTTTCAATGGTTTTGATTGTTCCTAAAGGTATCTCTCTTACGTACAATAAGTGGATAATGTTCTTTAATTTGATCTGGTCAATTGTCTTCTTAAGGTCCACAAAACATAGATATGCCGGTTTGTTGTATTCTTATGATTTCTCTTGCACTTGACTTGTTATAAATATATCGTCGGTGCAGGATCTTCTGGACCTAAAATCTTGTTGTTCTTCTGCTAGTATTATAATTTTATTCCGTTTATTTGTTATCACTTTGGTTGTTAATTTTAGTGTTGTGGTTAATAAATTATTTCTTCGGTAATTTTCTCGGTCCAATTTGTCTCACTTAATCTTCATTCTTGAGAAATTTTGTTTTGTTCTAGTACTTGTTGGAGTAGTTCTAGTAGTTGTTTGGTCAGATCTATAGTTCGTACTTTAGAAACTCTTCGATATCGGTCCTCCTGGTGATTTTTATCTCTTTCTTTACCTCTCCCTCTTCAATATTTGTTTCTTAGTTTGCCGCCACCTCTGGTGTTGGTGGTTTATTATTATAGCTTTTAGCAAATGTTGCCCATATTCTCTTCTGAATGTGTTTGGTTTTTATTAGCTCATTTATCTCTTTTCTTTGTTCCCTGATTATTTTCCATATTTCTTTTTGTGTTCCATAAAAACTGTAATATTAAAAATCATTACCTTCAATTCTTAGTAATACTTCCTATTGCCACTTTAACCCCACCCGTTTAGACATACAATCAGTTTTAAAATAGCAAACAAAAAAACGCTCTCTTGACTGTTCAACGAGTCGCTTTTCACACGTCTGGTTTTAACGTTCGTATTGAGTAGAGATGCCTTTTCGGTCTCTCTCTCTCTCTCTGTCTGTCTCTCTCTCTCTCTCTCTCGACTGTTGACTGCCGCTAGCAACAGACTCTCTCTCTCTCTCTCTTCTCTCTTCTCTCTTCTCTCTTCTCTCTTCTCTCTTCTCTCTCTCTCTTCTCTCTTCTCTCATTCTCTCTTCTCTTTCTCTCTTCTCTCTTCTCTTTTCTCTCTTCACAAGAAAACTTCAAGCTGGTAACTCCGAACTTCAGTTACCAGCTGAAGTCCGTTTGAAGAGGTTTACTCTCCGGACGCTGATACTCACTTAAGACATGGGTGTATAGTACCTAAAGTTAAATTTAATTTAATATTAAACACCAAATATTAATAACAACATTATGTACAATCTTTTGTAACCTTATATATTTTAAAGGGTTTTTACCCTGATATTTTGGTGGCTCGGTCATGTTAACTTGCATTTTTAAACCTGATGATGAAATTATTATTCCGAAAACGTTCATGTAATTTGATGTAGCCCTTTTAAGGGTTTTTTAAATATTCCCGTTTTTAAAGATCTAACCTCTTCTGTTTTTTTGTTTACTAAAATTTATCTCAGATGCTTTTGTATCGATGCACATTTCGTCGTGTAAGGAAAGTAATAATTATAAAATACTGATCAGAATAAATTTAAATAAATTTAACTTCTCAAAAGCTCTTTATCTATAAAACATAATTCTCACTTAATCATTTTCACTAAATAAATACAAAAGCTTTAATAATAATAAAAAGCATACTGAATGATACTAATAAAGATTGCCGATGCACCATTTTAATGTTGTAATAAAAACTCGTTATTTTATGTGACAACTTTAAGCCAGTTTACGACAGGGTTTACATATGCGGTAACGTTTATACCACTTTAGCAATTTTAAAATGCACATAAACTGAAAACTACTAAAATCTGTTTAAACGAAGGATATTGCAGTTTTAGGGATTTAATTGTTAATTCACTTTAAATGCTGATGGATTGCATTTATGTTCCCGTGTGAAAATATACTCCTGCAAGGTTGCCAGTAGTAGGTAAGGTTCTGTTAAATGTTAAGTAGCTGAGGGAGAACGAAACACATCTTTACTAAATGAAGCCTAGTTTTTCTGTTCTTAACTTTTGTTCTTTAATTGAATGTTAAAATGTCACATCAGCTGCTTACTCTGCATTCGTGTCTAGAATTAACAGTTCTCTAGACAGTTACGTCTAAAGTTCACGTTTTCAAAACAATTATACAACTACTCTACACTACGCAATAAGTAATATACCATATACAATTTTGACCAGGGTAAAGTTTACGAAACGAAATGAAAATGGAGCGAAATATCAATGATGATATAGAAAGAAAGCAATTAATCTGGTTCGGACATGTTAAAAGAATGCCAGAGTACAGATTGCCTAGAAGAGTACTGCAATGGATCCCTCCTGAAAGAAAAAAGATAGGACGACCACGGAGAAGTTAGGGTAACGATATTGATGAAGCAATGGCGGCAAGAGACTTAGAAAAGGCAACGGCATATGACAGAAAAATATGGAAATTGGGGGCGAAGAAGCGGCGACAGCCGTAATCAATCCGTTATTATATATATATCATATATATATATATATAATATATATATATATATATATATATAAAATATATATATATATATATATATATATATATATATATAATGTTTTAAGTCATTTCTAATATAACTTAAGTGCTTATCTGAAAAAAAATCATGAAAGTGCAAAGGTAGCTGTTGTTATTCATTTGTTTTTATTGATGTGAGTAAACTTTCAAGGCGAATCAAGTATCAAACACAAATTGAATTTGAATTGCTTTGATTGAATCTTAAGAATTATGGGTGTAAGTCGTGATACAGCGGCTGCTATTATTGCGTTGCTTCAAGACGGAAGATGTGAGCGATATGTTGCTCAAAAGTATCAAATATCCGATAATACTGAGCAGCGTATTTTTACACGTTTTTGGGCAACCGAAAGCTTACACTAGATCACCTGTAACCGGTACCCAACTAGTGTCCGTGATGATCGCTTCATCCTCTTACAAAGACTACACATCCGAAATCATACATCCAGAATTCTAATTCTAACGTTAGTGAACGAACAATTAGACGAAGGCTTGGAGAAGCAAATTTAAGCAGTCGCAGACCTGCAACAGGTCTACAACTTCTTAGGCGCCATCGAGTTGCGCGTCTTCTGTTTGAATCTAACCATGCTCATTTTACTGTAAATAATTGGATTAACGTTTTATTTACTCATCATCGTTTATTACTTCTACATCATCAGTTTTATTACTACATCATCAACAACAGATTAAAAAGAGCAAGCTGGCTAGGAGAGCAAGCTGGCTTGAGAAGTGCATTCAGTACTCTAGATCGTATCCATACGATTTGAGAATTAATTAGTAGAGCTAAAGCAAATGAAATACTGCTAGCAGTAACTTTTATAGATTTCGAAAAGGCTTTTGATTCTTACGACAGTAATAGAAGCTTTTACCAACCAAGGTATTGACAAACCGTGCAGAGAGACTTAAGCAAATATATACAGACAAACAAAAGCTAGGGCTATTTATGAAAATATTTCAGGATTTTCCCAGTTGTCCCTTAATATTACCAAAGCTATTCACTGTAACTCTAGTAAATATATTCAACAAAATGAACTGGCAGAACAAATTCCCATCCATTGATGGAGGATACTTCAGCCATCCAAGATTTGTAGACGACATGTTTTTGATTACTAATATACCTTCACAACTATTTTTTTATTTTTTTTTTTCTTAACTTTTCAGTGTTTTCCAATTTTCAGATATTTTTTTCTCCCATATATTTTTCTATGGGGCATTTGCTGTCCCATATGTGTTCTATTCACCTTTGTTTACATTTAATATTTAGTCAAGGAAGTCGGTATTAAAAAACAAAAACAAGTTATTCTAACAGATAGTTAAAATATACAGACATAAATACTGTTATTTAACCATTAGTAGAATAGAAAAAATAAACAACGAACCATTACCTCCGACAAACGATTGAATAAATAAAAATAAAAATAAATGGATAAACATTCTTCCTATATACAATATGCAAAATAGGTAATCAATAAAGAGAGATATGCTTTTAATTAAAAATTCAATGAAAAAATAAATTTAATCTTTACTATATCGGGACTCAACTTGTGTTACGGGAAATTTTAAACCCAATAATTTAATTTAACTCTGACAATTTGACAATAACTGTACAATACCAAAAGTAAGAAAATCATTGTAGCAAAACGAGAACACAAGCAGGCACTGTAGTTTATATATCGGCCAAAACTGGCCCTATATTGGCACTGTGTGGTTATCAACATGCAATAACTCTGTAACTATAGAGTGAAAGAAAGTTCGTGTAATCTTCTTTGATTAATTTGGTACTCAATATGAACTCAACAACCTTCATTGCAAATTTTGATATAATATTACAGTTATTAAACAAGCAACAGAGTTTATGTTACTAAGTAATTAAGAAAGAAAAAACACAAATAAAAATAAATTTTATCTCATTTGAACTTGGAATAATCCCTTTAATATGCGTAACTTTTAAGAACTTTTATATTGTTATTCTTTTATTTAAAAGAAGATTACTGTATATAGCACTAAGATTTTCAATGTCTTCTCTTTTGTTTAAGGTGTTTTATGTAGTTTTAATTAAACACATTTCTAGAAACAGTCTTTTGTTGTAATTTCTTTCCCTTCTCAATATTTCTGTTTGATCATAGTTAGGCGTATGGCCCATTGTAATACAATGTTCACTTAATGCACAGGCTTGTACTTTATTCAGATTAATATCACTCTTGTGAGATGTTAACCTTCCGGACAAATTTCTGGACGTTTCTCCAATATATACTCTATTACAATTATTACAGGGTAGAAAGTACACTACATTGGAGCTTTCTCTATTATTTAAGGGTGTTTTAAGTTTAGTATATAAGAGAAAGCTTCAATGTAGTGTACTCTCTACCCTGTAATAATTGTAATAGAGTATATATTGGAGAAACGTCCAGAAATTTGTCCGGAAGATTAACATCTCACAAGAGTGATATTAATCTCAATAAAGTACAAGCCTGTGCATTAAGTCAACATTGTATTACAATGGGCCATACGCCTAACTATGATCAAACAGAAATATTAAGAAGGGAAAGAAATTACAACAAAAGACTGTTTCTAGAAATGTGTTTAATTAAAACTACACAAAACTCCTTAAACAAAAGAGAAGACATTGAAAATATTAGTGCTATATACAGTAATCTTCTTTTAAATAAAAGAATAACAATATAAAAGTTCTTAAAAGTTACGCATATTAAAGGGATTATTCCAAGTTCAAATGAGATAAAATTTATTTTTATTTGTGTTTTTTCTTTCTTAATTACTTAGTAACATAAACTCTGTTGCTTGTTTAATAACTGTAATATTATATCAAAATTTGCAATGAAGGTTTGCATAAACATAGACACTTCCTCTCTGTCAAACTCACCTAAAATAAATATAAAAAATAGAGGAGACATGGAAACCTTAGTAATAAGTTTTGACAGAAATCAAATCAGAAAAAAGTAAATCAAATTTAATAATGTCATTATGTTAATTAATTTTGCTAATTTTAAAACACAATCCTCACAAGGGTAAGCCTATTGAAGATATAATAACTTCATTTTTCTAATGTAATTTTTTATGTTAATTTTTAGTACGTTTTGAAAAAGAGTACAATAAACTCGAAAGTTTAACAAACCTACAAGAGTTTTACTTAAAGGCCAATTATGACTACTAAACCCAAGATATCCGTATATATATATATATATTATATATATATATATATATATATATATATATATATATATATATACATATGTATATATATATATATATAAATATATATATATATATATATATGTATATATATATATATATATATATATATATATATATATTGATATATATATATATATATATATATATATATATATAGATATATATATATATATATATATATATATCTATATATATATATATATATATATATATATATATATATAGATATATAAATATATAATATATATAATATATATATATATATATATTATATATATATATATATATACTTTTTATAAAGATATTCTTTATTTATAGTATACAGCCGACTACAGGAAATTCAATGTCCTTGTGGAGTTTAATTTATTCTTTTGTCATGCGGCTTAAAAAGTGTAACTAAAAAACATTCTTGCAAGAACCATTTATCGCAATTATTACCAAAACAAGTGGGTTCGCTTCAAAACATATTGAACATTTTAAGTTTCTTACCGCTAAAGATATTACTAAGTTTCTCTCTCATCTGATATCAATATTTTTAGACATAAACAAGTTTTTTATAAAAACCAAACGCGCTAAAAGTTCAAAAACAAAAAAAACTTACTTACGATATCGACACCTTGAGCAACTTTTCATGCGAAAAATCAATCTCCGGGCTCGGTTTCCATATATACGTGATTGATAATATTGAATATCTTGAGACACATTTTTCCGAAGTTCGTTTCCTCCTTTTTTGTGTTCGTATATCCTCAAAGTTTCGCAGTTTCCGTCTTACACTTTATACTCTCTTTCGAACTAATATGTTCCCACACTTGACAACTATTCGAGTTGCAAAATATATCGATCATTTTCTTTACCAGTTTTTGTTTCTGTTGCTAGCGCTCATGATGGAACGAGGTATTCGAAATATGTTACCCAGACTGTTTAGTAGTTATCACACTATAATTTTGACGTGACACATGTTGCGGTATTTGCTATTCAAAGCATAGTTTCAGTTGAGATCGTTTGTATACGAGGTTGCATAAAGTTTATCGTGCATAAGAAAATCATTCTATTCTCAAAAAATATTTTAAATATTTTTGACATTTTTGATATACAAGCCATTGTTTCTGTTGAATAAAAATAAGTGTTACCTTAAAAGTAGTAACTTTTAAACACAAGCCAATATTTATAAGGATAAGATATTACTTATTTTTATTTGAATAAAATGGGGTAGCGGGTAGATACTCTTTTACGTTCCCGGTAGAAGATAGATCTACTTCAGGGATGCGACCCTGCACACGTGAGCCATAATTATCTCCCAATCTCCTGGTACCTGGGAGAAATTATGTCCTGAACCCATTCTCCCAGCTAATTACCAAAGTTTCCATTCCTATATCCTACTCTGTCAGACAGTAGCATCAGTACCAAGATAGAGCGTAAGGGAAATGATCCTGGATCGGTATATTATTGGATACTAGAGCTGCTAAATTAACCGAACGATTACCGGTATAAGTAATCCCCCACCTGTTGGTCAACAGCTAAGGGTGGAAGAACCGACACGTGGTAGGGCACTTCATTGCCCTGGAGCATAGAAATTAACTCCGAAGGCGGAAGAACTAAATTAGTCAACTGCATTGAGATGTGGAAAGCCAGGGGATGACTACCACATTAAAGATCCGTAAGGATATCCTTAGTAAAAATCATCATGGACCCACTAGTGGATAATTTACTTAATGATCATGGAGCTCGGAATCCAAGATCCGGCAGGGGAGGACAATCAGATTTAGACGACAGGGCCTCTCAGGTCGTCAACAAGGTAAATCCCTGTCAAGCAAATAACTCTATAGCCTTGAAAATCGGAACATGGAACGTAAGAAGTTTATACCAATCAGGCAAACTGGATAATGCTGTGTCGGAAATGTGCAGAATGAAAATTAATATACTGGGCCTTAGCGATATACAATGGCCTGAATCAGGAAAATGTAAGACCAGAAATGGAACGATGTATTATTCTGGAAACAACGATTCCAAGCACAAACGGGGAGTTGGCATTATAGTTGATAAGAATTCTCATAAAGCTGTCTGTAACTTTGTTCCCTACTCTGATCGAGTATTAATGCTGTCTCTAAACTCTCATTTAAAACGTAAAATAAATATAATCCAAGTATATGCACCCACTGCAGACAAGGATGAAGACACCATAGAGGCCTTCTATGAACAAATCGACAATGTCTTAAGACTAACTAAAAGACAAGATATAAATATTATAATGGGCGATTTGAACGCTAAAGTTGGCCAAGGAGAAGTGGAGAATTGCGTGGGGCGATATGGACTCGGGGAAAGGAATGAACGTGGCGATAGGCTTGTCGATTTCTGTGTCAATGAGGAACTCATAATTACAAATACCTTGTTCAAACTTCCTAAACGTAGACTATATACATGGAGGTCACCAGCTGACAATAACAACAAAATAGTCAGAAATCAAATAGATTATATTATCGTCAACAGAAGATATAGAAATTCTATAATATCATCTAAAACTTATCCAGGAGCGGACATATCCTCCGACCACAACCCGGTTGTTTTGTCGATGAGAGTGAAACTAAAGAAGGTCAACAGCCCTAGCACCAAGAAAATCATAGATACAAGACGTCTCAAACAAGACAACACATATGTGGAAACCAAATTTAAAATAAACGAGAGCTTAAGGAAAGTCAAAGAAGATAATGCAGAAACTCTAACTGTTGACCAAAAATGGGGAAAAATTCAACATGCCCTTGTGTCAGTTGGAAAAGAAACCCTCAAACCACTTAAAGAAAAAACAAAACCTTGGATGACAGTAGAAATTCTTGAACTCATGGAAGAACGAAGAAAACATAAAGCAAAAGACCTGAATAAATACAAAGAAATTCAGAGAAACATCAGAAAGAAAATTCGAGAGGCAAAAGAGAGGTGGCTCTCCGATAGATGCAAGGAAATAGAAGATCTGGATAAAAAGTACGATAGCTTTAATTTACACAAAAAAATCAAAGAAATGACAGGTTCTAGAAAGCGTACAAAAACGAATATCCTTAAAAATGATAAAGGGAATATTATTACTGATATGAAGGAGAGATTATGTCACTGGACCAATTACATTCAACAACTATTTAATGATGAAAGAGAAGAACTGTCATTAGAAATCACCGAAGATACTGGACCACCAATATTAAGAGAAGAAGTCATCTATGCCATCAAAAACACAAAAGAGGGTAAAGCCACTGGACCAGATGAGGTGCCCATCGAATTATTAAAACTCATCGATGAAGATGTTATTGATGTAATGGTTGAACTCTTTAATCTAATATATCAGACTGCCACAATCCCCAGACAATGGCTGCAATCAACCTTTGTAGCAATTCCCAAAAAACCAAGTTCAACAACTTGCTCAGACCACAGAACAATAGCTTTAATGAGTCACACACTTAAAACATTTTTGAAAATAATTCACAGCAGAATTGTTAAAACTCTTGAATATGAGATTAGTGACACACAATTTGGCTTTAGAAATGGTATGAGTACAAGAGATGCTTTGTTCGGCTTGAATGTGCTGGCTCAGAGATGCATGGACATGAATCAGGATATGTACTTATGTTTTGTAGACTTTGAAAAGGCATTTGATAAAGTTCAACATAAAAAGCTTGTAGATATATTAAAAAGCAAAAATATTGACAGTCGTGATCTGAAAATTATATCTAATTTATATTGGAATCAAACTGCCAAGGTAAGAGTTGACAGCCAGTACACCGAAAATATCAAAATACAGAGAGGAGTCCGCCAGGGTTGCGTGCTGTCCCCACTACTTTTCAATGTCTACAGTGAAGCGGTATTTCAAGAAGCGCTCTCAGACTCAATAGAAGGTATATCTATCAATGGAGAAGTTTTGAATAACTTACGTTTTGCAGACGATACAGTAATAATTACGGATAACAACAATGATTTACAGAACGTAATGCAACGCCTTAATGAACGCTGTCATGAGTACGGACTGAAGATAAATTTAAAGAAAACTAAATGCATGATCATGACTAAATCTGCACATGCAAATATCCAATTGACTATTGAAGATACTGCAATTGAGAGTGTTAATAACTATAAATACTTAGGAACATGGATAACATCAGATGTAGACCAAACCAAAGAAATTAAGACACGTATTGAAATAGCACGTACATCATTTATTAAACTTAAAAAGTTTCTTTGTTGTCGGGATATAAGGTTAGAACTACGCCTGAGAATGCTTCGATGTTACGTGTTCTCTACTCTTCTTTATGGTCTGGAAGCTTGGACACTAAAACAAGTTCATCTGAATAAGTTGGCCGCCTTTGAATTTTGGTGTTACAGAAGAATCCTACGAATATCATGGACTCAAAGAATGTCAAACATGGAAGTAACTAGAAGGATAGGAAATGAGGCGGAAATAATATTAACTATTAAAAGACGAAAACTTGTCCGCATAGCCATGATGATTTCCAACCTTCGATAGAAGATGGAACTTAAAGAAGAAGATTTGAATAAAAGTAGATGTTTTCTTATAAGGTAATTCTGGAAAAATATTCTGAAATTTAAGTATATACTTGTAAGTATTAACTTATGCTTGTAAGTATTTACTTTTAAAATTGTCTTGTGATGTTTTTATAGCTGCATGACAAGTTTTAACAAGTTTGTAAACGTCGCGTGCATCGTTGAGATTCTGTGTAGTAGGTACATCCACGTCAGTTAAATTTTAGCGCTATAAATAGTCATGTGGTCGTTAAGTGAGGAAGAATTACCTGCCGAGAGTGGCTGTCAAAGGCTTATATTTGTAAAAATATTGAAAAATCATACAGTTCTTCTGAACAAATCAATGGTTCCGTCAATTGTTAAAAGTAAAGAGAAGCCATGGAACGCGATAAGAGATCAATTTATTAAGGCTTCTGGTACAAGTATTACTATTGACAAATTAAAAAAAATTCTCAATAACATGAAAACAGATGTAAAGAAGAAAACGGATAAAAATATGACTGGTAACAAAAAAATTACATTGCGCGAGTGGGAAAAAGAATTTCTGGATATATTGAATTTTGAAAAAAAAATCCAGTATTCACGAAAATTTCTGGGGGATGCTCCATTGGAACTAACAATGGAAAAGCGAACAATCTAGAAAATACTGGATCAGCTAGTACCAATTCACAAATACCCTCATCTATAGGAACGCTGGAAAATCGCCCAAAGAACAAGAAATTTAAGTTAGAGAACGATGAAACGGAAAGTTTATCAACACAAGAGTTGCAACGACTTGTTCTTCTTGAACAATTAAATGTTGCTAGGACTTCAAACGCAAAGGTAAAAACTTCTGATAGAAAAATTGAGAAATATTTTGCCATATCGAATTCCTGAAGATAGTTTTGGAGCAGAAGTGGTTAATAATCATATCGTATCAGAACTACGAGAATACATACACTTTTAATGTATTTGTAATTTCCAAATATGTACTGCCATTTTTAATGTATTTGTAATTTCCACATATGTACTGCAATTTTAGTTTCACATTTTTTGTTTTCTTAACTTTGTATAAAAACTTTCAGTGTATTAAATAGGTATCAAAACAAAAAATACTTGTTTTATATTGTAGTGTCTATGGCACAAAAATTGACAATGATATTTAAATAAACAAATTAAAACCAATGTTAGAAAATTACAAAATCAAGTAAAATATTGTTTTTAAATATTATTGTTAAATATTGTTTCCACTATTGATTGGCGTTTTGCAGCTCCTCTTTGACGAATGATATCTACTCCCGCTACATTGTAACGTAGATCATGGAGGTCTTGTGGGTTTTCCCGTTTATTTTCGGATAACTCAAAATCGTCCCGTAGACATTTGCAAATATTATGCAAAACAGCACAACAAACAATGATCTTTGGAACTTTTGCCAAAGATACTCTTACTTTAGACCCTACTATAGAAAATCTCTGCTTTAGCTGCCCAAATACTCTTTCAATTATCACCCTTTCTCTGGAATGAGTGATATTAAATAATTCCTCGCTTCTGTTTTAGGGGTTTTTGAATGGGCATAATAACCATGGAGAAATTCCATATCCACTTCCTCCAAGGAGGCAAAAATTGCCTCTAAAGCTATGTATAACTTGATAAATCGAACTTTGTTTCCAAATCTTCGAATCCTGAACACTTCCAGGCCACTGAGTGTCCACACTTGTTTTCACTTCATTTGCATCACACGGTATTTGTACATTTATGCTAGGAAAACCTTTTCTATTAATAGATTCGTCACCAAATTCTGAAGGTTTTTTAATTTGAACATGGGTACAATCCAATGCTCCGATAACGGTAGGTATTTGGAATCGATTTGCCCACTTTGTCCTTGCTTCTTCCATACCTTCCAGGTCAGACGGAAACTTTATCCACTAATGTGATTTCTCAAAAATTCTGTCAGCAACATTATTTATGGTTTTACATACAGTCGTATGGTGAACGCCGAAATCTTCAGCAATACCTGGTTGAAATCACTAACGTATCGCAGAAAATCTCCATCCTTTGTCGAGAGCTAAGGGCACCTCCTCTGGTTTCATCTAGCTGTAGCAAATAATAATCTGATAGAAAGTCTATACTTTCGCTTTCAATACGCAATAGAACCTTAGACTTGCTGGGACTTACGTTTTTTCTTTTCATGTAGTGTTTATGTTTACGAACATATATAAAGTCAACCCTAATTATAATAATCGAAAAATGTTTAGAACAACCACTCTACTAGTGTAAGTATGCATAAACTACTGGCGTAAGTATTCATTTGAGATTCCTTAACAAATATTAAGGTAATACTTACTAATTGTAGAATATCCTTCTTTTTATTCAACTAAAATGAAGTAATAACTGGAAAAATTTTTGTGTAACCTTATACATTCAGTGACTACTTGAAAATAAAAGAGATTACTTATTGCTCTAAGTAAACTCTTTTACATAAAGTAATTACTGTTCTTTTCTTCAATTAATATTAAGTAAATACTTAAATACGAAGAAGTAAAAGCAAATACTCAATATTCAATAGACCCATTGTTACTCTTCTTGTTCTTCTTCGCGTGCCATATCAGAACTCTCCGACGTTGGCGATCACCATTGCGAAGGTTGGCGATCACCATTATTACTTTTATTTATTTGAAAATGGGTATTTAGCTATTAAGTTAATAAATAAATACTTTATTTTCTTTTAGAAAAACAATGTTGGCTACTTAAGGAAATAAAACAAACAAATAAAACTAACATAAAAAAAGTTGAATTTGGTAGTTGAATGCTCTGATGGCTTGTGCATCCCATTTTTTATTCACAAGTGAGAATGTTTGCCAAGGTTGCATGACGTTGTAAGAAGTTCTAGCCATTATCCTCGTAGGATCATCGCTGTCGAATTTGAACCAACGGTACAAAGTGATCTTACACTTGGGATCTTTCCATAAGTAGTTCTCTTCTTCTTCTAGTTCCATGACCGTTATCGATCGTTGGATATCATGTTGGCTACCATATTCGCTATCGTGACTTTATTGACAGCAGCTCTAAATAACGATGTAGTTGATTTTCCATACCATTGCCTTAGATTTTTCAGCCATGATGATAGTTCTTCTTCTACCAGGACCACGATTACCTTGGATCTTTCCCTGAATGATCAGATGTAAAAGATCATATTTTTCAGGGTGTCTCATAATATGACCGAAGTATTCCAGCTTGCGTTTCTTTATTATATTGACCAGTTGTGTTGTTTGGTTCAGCCGTCTAAGGACCTCCTCATTTCTAACTCTGTCGACCCAGCTTATTTTCAGTAGTCGTCTGTATACCCACATCTCAAAGGCTGTCAAGCGTTTAAGCATAGCCTCAGTTAGGGTCCACGCTTCTACTCCATACAGCAGGACAGGAAAGATGTAGCAAGATATCATACGAACTCTAAGGTCAATGCTAAGATCGTGACTGCAAAGTACGTTTCTCATTTTCACAAAGGCAGCTCGGGCTTGTTCTATTCGGCTTTTCATTTCTGCGGTTGGATCCCAGCTCTCATTGATATTACTGCCGAGATACACGAATTTCTCTACTCTGTCCAGTGTGGCATCTCCGACTTTTTGACCGTCATCATGTATATAATTTTGTTTGCTAACTATCATGTATTTAGTTTTCTTAACGTTGAGTTTTAATCCATACTGATCACAAGTCTGTTTTATTTTGTTCATTAGATTTTGAAGGTCTTCTCCGCAATTGGCAAGGACTAAGGTATCGTCGGCATATCTAATATTGTTGACGGTTACTCCATTCACAATAATACCTTCGGTTGTCTCTATTCTTCTTCTTCAAGTGCCGTCTCCATCAATGGAGGTTAGCGGTTATGGTAGCAAACGTTTGTCTATCTTCAGCTGCTCTTAAGAGTTCCTCAAATCCAAGTCCTGTCCAGTTTCTAATATTACGTAACCAGGACAATTTTTTTCTTCCAATTCCTCGCTTTCCTTCTATTTTGCCTTTTATTATCAGTTTAGTTCCATTTACCATCATAACTTTCTTGGGAAAATTAATGAGGTGGTTTCCTCATTGCCTTCCTCATGTTTTCTGTCGGGGTTTTCTCCCTTATCCGGAGTGTTCCAGTTTTAAGGCGCCGGAAGCTCGCCTTTCGCCCTTTCCCATTAGCGTTACCCAGGAAGTACCACGTGGAGGTGGGAATCGGACTTGCTAACAGACGTAAAGTTTAACTATTCATCCAGGTTTTATTGCCACATACCTTCCGGTAAGACATGTGATCCCAGAGGTCTATCGTTAGCCATTCACTTTCCGTTGTCTCCATTAAGGCTTCCTTAAATATTTCCTCCGAATATAAGTTAAAAAGTAAAGGCGACAATATACAGCCTTGTCTCACTCCTCTTTTTATATTTATTTCATCCGAGAGTTCTTGTTCAACCTTTGTTCTTGCCACTTGATGCCAGTATAGATTTGTTATTATTCGTAGATCTTTATCGTCCAATCCAGCTGTTTCTAATATTTCTAGCATTTTGTTATGTCGGACTTTGTCAAAAGCTTTTTCAAAATCGATTGCACAGATAAGTAGTTCTAACATGCTGAAAAGTATTTGAAGCCATTTTGCTTCATGTAGTACACATTGAAGGGCTTGCTGGGACGTGCGACTATAATGGTATTGTTGATGTGGAAACGACTGTATATATTCTCTTATACGTTTTTTGTCGATTTTGTTGATGCTGCCGTTTTCGACAGCCGTAGCGGCATTTTTTTTTTTATCTTTTGCTGAATGTGTTGGATTTTTCAAGGTGTTATTCCAAATTCTTGACATATAGTTGTAGTTGTACAGTACATTGTCGTCTGGAGATGTCTTCTGGACTCCGTCTACGTTGTGGCTCTTGAAGTTCCATACAACTGGCCAGGTGCGCAGTTTGTGCATTATAATCCAGCCTATGAAATGTTCTCCAATGTTCTCTGAAAGAGATCTCCAAACTGGCCTTCAATTTTAGCAGCCTCGCAAACAGATTTGCTTACATAGTTGCTCCTAAAATATAAAAAAATATATGTGTTATCGAAGTTATCGAAATTATCAAAAGATGCCGAATTTTAAATTATACACCTATTACGGACAATCATAGATCATGATAAAGCTGACAATGATAAGGCTACAAAAAAAAAATTCCTAACAAAATATACAACATTGTTGCACTCACCTCATGTGGACGGGGTATTGCTGGTACATTCTCGTTTCTAGCAGATACATATGCTTCTGTATACTGATAAATATGATGCTGTTTCTCTTCCACTGGTTAATATTGATTTTGCGTTTTTCCCTCTATTTGTGTGCAAAAGGGTAGACAGCTACACTTTAACGTCCATTTTTACAGTGATAGAAGTTTGGGAAACTTCTATCACTGTAAACTTAGGGAAGATAAAATGTTTTTAGCCAGATTGAAAGATATATTAGTTAGTCAACCTTAAAAACTAAAAAAATTCGGAGACAATTTATTTATTTGTTTTATATTAAGTCGAATAATGTTACATTATTAATTTTATTTTTTGTTTTTCTATAGATGATTTAGACGACGATAACGAGGAATTTCTTCAACGATTAGCGACACGTCATTACTATAGTTATACAGCTGCACTAGGAGTTACAGTTGGTGTAGGATGTCTGTTGTTGGTGCTCAATATGCTTATTTTTGCCGGAATTTATTATCAACGAGAAAGGGATCGCCGTCGACACTCCCAATCTAGGTAAGTTTTCTTTCTTTGCTCGCATGACTAAATTATACATTTGCCCATGGTTTATAGTATATAGAAGTATACCATGCAGTATTGTGCGAATTAATGGAATCACTGTGAATTTTTTTTCATTTTTTTAATATTCACAGTTGGCAACACTACCTACACAGTTGACAGCTGACCAAGCATTGAAAACATAACCTTACTGTGTGTTGGTGTGTTCGAGTGCGTTTTTAGGTCATTTCTTACCAAGCTTGTGTTGTATTGGTTGTGTTGTTTTTGGTTTTATTCCAACATGGATATTACGCCTAGGAAGCATGAAAAGATTGTCACTTTGAGTGAACACACTAGTATGTCACAAAGAGAGATTGCTAGAACGTGTGGAGTGAGTCAGAGGGTAGTAAGCAAAATTTTGAAGCGTAAACGAGAAACGGGATCAGTGGATGTGAAAAGGTTAGGAAAATGTGGAAGAAAGAGAAAAACAACACCAGCAGATGATAGATTTTTACTTCGAAAGAGCAAATTGGACCCAAGAAAATCAAGCCAAGACCTACAACAAGATCTAGCAGCATCAGCTATAGTGATTTATGACTAACTGTTCGTAGAAGACTTTTAGGGAATGGTAGAAGGGCCATTCGTCCACAGAAAAAACAGCTTCTAACTGAACTAATGAAGAAACAAAGGCTACTGTGGGCCAAAAAATACTCTAATTGGACTGTGGGCGACTGGAAAAAAGTCCTATTTACAGATGAAACCCACTTTATAGTTCAGAGACAGCGGTCGAAATTCGTCAGGAAGTCTGACACTGAAAAGCTTACACCATCTCATATTGATCAAACCATAAAACATCCAGCCAAGAAAATGTTTTGAGGATGTTTTTCATAAATGGGGGTTGGATCTTTGGTGCCAATTGAAAGCATGATGAACAGCCAAAAATACAAATCCATGTTGGAAAAGTATTTGGACAAACAACTCCAAAAATGTCAACCCCAAGGAGGAGCGATTCTTCAACAGGACTCTGCTCCCTGTCACAAATCAAAGGAAATGATGGCATTTTTCAAAAATAAGAGGATTAATGTTTTAGCTTGGCCCGGTAATTCGCCCGACCTCAACCCCATTGAAAATGTATGGGCCATTTGCAAAGCTAGACTGCGAAAAATCGAATGTACCACTAAGACAAAAATGATAGAAGCGGCCATTCAGGTTTGGTATCGAGACGAAAGGATATCTGACAACTGCCAGAAACTCATGGAATCTATGCGAAAACGGGTTAAAAAGCAGTAATTGCTGCCAAAGGATACATATTTCCTACTGAATGATGTAAGTTTACCTTTATAGTTTTGTCAAAATATAATTTTTTACTAAATAAACTGTTTTTTCATTAAAACAGCCTATGATTCCATTAATTCGCACAATACTGTATGCATAAAAATGTAGTAAACATATTTAAACTTTCTTTAGCATATGCATTAATCTAAAATATTTTCAAAACACCTGTGCAATCGGTAGTCCTATGTTTTAGTAAAATTCTAATAAAACTAAATGGCGCTGCTACAATAATATTAAAAAATTCTGCTTACCATGCCCAAAAAACTTTTAAAAATTAATAAAATAAATGTTAATAGAAGAGATTCAGTATCCACTGTAGTTTATTTAGCATTATGTAGTGACTATAGAGTTTGAATATAATATTATTTCTTTACATTGGCAATTAAATGTGAAATAATAACAAACGGGACAATTTTTTTTAAATACGTTCAAAATTAAAGTTTGTGTAAGCGTAAAGTGCATTCTTTAGTTTATTTGATAACGCCGATTACAATTATGTGAGAATGTTTTTGATCCAACTTCTAAAGTCTTCAATAGTATGTTTTGTTGATAAAAGTAGCGACCTAAAAAAATTGACTTATGCAATGTTACTGCTATCTAAGAAACTTTAATGATGCTAAAGCTCAATGATAAAGTGGCAAGATGGTAATCACTATAATTATAAAAAAAAAATATATTTTCCAAGTATTTTCCACTTTTATCGGGTTTCGTTTCCTTATATGCTTTTGAGTTCTTCTTACTTTTAGTAAATGTAGGTGGGTCCAAGATAATCTGCTTATATTTTTCTTGATCTTGTACAGCATGTAACAAATCATCTACTGCTATTCGAAGACTTATCCATTGACGAAGGTTTCAAAGCCACGATTATTTCTTCCTACCAATTCCTTTCTTACCCTCTATCATTTCTTATAATATTAACTGCAGTATAGACTATTTGCTACCTCTCATTGAATGTCAAAAGTATTCAAGTGTTCCCTTTTTTATCATTTTCGTCGACCCCTCTTAGTCGTAGGCCTAAAGTCTGTTTCAGACTATAACATAAAATGATACAAGAAAATGGTATAACAAAAACTGACATGAAATTATTGTGTACAATATTAGTACAAGAAGTTTTGTGTATTACATTGTCACATTTTGGTATCAAAATATGTTATGTGATTCTGCGCAATACATGCTAAAACAGTCCTTTTTTTTTAAATATTATGTTGGTATACTTTTTAGAAGTACGACAACTTTAAAAATTGTCTATCAGTACAATCAGATTAGGTACCTGGATGGAACGTTAAAAGCCTCTATGCAGCCGGCAAGCTCAGTAACTTAGTTCAAGAGGTTAAACATTTAAAAATTGATTTAATGGGCATCAGTGAGCTCCGGTGGCCTGGAACGGGAATATGTGAACAAGATGAAGGCACACTATACTATTCTGGAAGTGCATAAAATGACACACATCATAGGAATGGAGTTGGCTTATTTATAACGTCTAAATTTAAGAAATATGTGAAAAATTTTATACCAGTGAACGACAGACTAGCAATACTCTAATTAAATAGCAAACCATTTAATGTCAATGTTATCCAGATATTATATGCCCCTACTGCAGAAAAGAAATATGACAATGATGGTGATTCATTCTATAGCCAATTAAAACAGACACTTAAAAATCTAAAAAGTAACGAATTCACATATATTATTGGAGATTTTAACGCAAAAATTGGCCAAGGCCGAAGATCTGACCTGGTGGGTGAATATGGACTAGGGGAGAGCAATGAAAGAGGCTATAGATTATACCAGTTCTGTCAAGAACATGACATGATAATCGCAAATACATGGTTCAAATTACACAAAAGAAGGTTATACACATGGAGGAGACCAGGAGATAATTCACTACATATGATTAGAAATCAGATAGACTATATTCTGGTAAACAAGAGATTTAAGAATGGCGTCACCAAAGTAATGACATATGCTTCAGATATGGTGCAGATATCGGTTCAGACCATAACCCTGTAATAACTGACATCAAAGTGAAGCTCAAAAAAGTCCAAGAAAGCCCCAAAACACCAAAATTAAATATCTTAATATCCAACAAAACGTTAATAGAAAATGACTTAAAGAATGAGCTAAAGAAATCAATAAATGAAAACAACACAGAAATATGGAACACATTTAAAGATCTTACCTTGAAAGTAACAGAAAAATAACAACGTTACACAGGTACAAAATCAACAGTGGATGACTGATGAAATCCTGGAATTAATGGAGCAAAGAAGGAAACTGAAAGGTAACAAGACAGAATATAAGGAAAAATAAAAACTAATTAAACAAAAAATAAAGGTGGCTAAAGGAAAATGGATGGAGGATAAATGCAAGGAATTAGAAAAGTTGAATGAAAAACATGATACGTTTAATATGTTTAAAAAAGTTAGAGAAGTAGCTGGTCTTTATCATAAGAAAACTCCACATACTATAACCGATTCGTCGGGAAAAATGATAATAGACGAACATGAAATTCGAACAACCTGGTGTAATTATATAAGTGAACTGTATAATGATGATAGACCCTAAGAACCGGAGACTTTAGTTGAAGGTGAAGGACCAGAAATACTAAAATCAGAAATACTGCATGCTATAAAGTTAGTAAAGAACAAAAAAGCCGTTGGCCCTGATAACATACCGAGAGAGATGTTAAAGCTCATAAATGAGGAGAACATTGGAATACTGGTCAAACTTTTCAATGATGTTTATTCGACTGATGATATCCCTGAAGATTGGTTAAACTCCGAATTCATAACACTACCAAAAAAACAACGTCCGAAAAACTATAGCGATTATAGAATGATAAGCCTTATGAGCCACACTTTGAAAATATTTCTGCGCATCATCCACAGTAGAATCAGAGATAAATGTGAAGAAGATCAGGATGAAATACAATTTGGCTTCAGAAATGGACTGGGAACTCGGGACGCCCTCTTTGCACTAAATGTATTACTGCAGAAATGTCGAGATCAAAGAAAAGACGTCTTTGCTGTATTTATTGACTATGAAAAGGCCTTTGATCGAGTACAGAATCACAAATTACACAAAATAACAAATTAATTACAATATTAAAAGATAAAGGAGTTGATAGTCAAGACATACGATTCATAGAAAAGTTATACTGGCGTCAAACAGCGACAGCTTGCATAAACGAAAAATCAACAGAAATATGTAAAATACAAAGAGGTGTCAGACAGGATTGTATACTATCCCCACTGTTATTTAATTTTTATTCAGATAGAATATTTAAAGAAGCGCTGCATAATTTGGAATGGGGCGTGAAAGTTAATGGAATTCTGATAAATACAATCAGATATGCAGAGGATACAGTTATTTTAAGTGATGACATGAATGGATTACAATGCCTTTTAAATGCCATTGATAAAGTGGGAAGAGAGTTTGGCCTAAACATAAACTGTTCAAAAACAAAACACATGGTGTTTAGCCGTTTAGCACATCAAGATGCACGATTATATGTTGATGGTCATATAATTCAAAGAGTGTCCAGTTTTAAATATCTTGGTTGCCATATTACTGAACAACTAGATCCAGATCAAGAGATAAAATGTAGAATTGAGATGGCTTGCACGACATTTTTAAAAATAAGATCATTCTTCTGTAATGATAACTTGCAACTTCAACTTCGAAAGCATATGGTTAAATGCTACATTTGGCCAGTCCTCTTATACGGTGTCGAAGCATGGACATTAACAATATCCACGATTAATCGTCTGGAGGCCTTTGAGATGTGGCTGCACAGACGTATACTAAAAAATTGAAAGAGCAAATGCTGCTTGCGAGCTGCTTGATAACATCAAATGTAGAAAGATGGCCTATTTTGAACACGTAGTAAGGGGAGACCGATATAATATTCTTCAACTTATTATGATGGGTAAAATCGAAGGACGCAGAGAAATTGGTAGAAAGCAGGCCTCTTGGTTGAAGAATATCAGGGAGTGGACAGGAATAAAGAAAGCTGGGCAACTATTTAGAATAGCTCGAGACACAGACAGTCTCGCCATGTTAATCGCCAACGTCAAGGGGACTTGATAGGGCACGTTAAGAAGAAGTTGGTATACATGTACTGGTAACCTCAATGTTCTCATTCTTCGTGTTGTTATTGCAACGTAAACTCCTTTTCTGTCAACATTTAACCTAGTTTTTTACCCACGTAAATACCTAGTTAGTTTTACCCTCGTTTTACTTTTGCTTTAACAAAAACATATATATATATATATATATATATATATATATATATATATATATATATATATATATATATATGAAATATATAAGATAAGTTGGATAAGAAAATTCTCCTATTATCTGCTGCTTCCATTACATTTCCTTTAATTCAGACAAGCAAGAAAATACGCCAACGAAATATGTGGTCTAGAGCTTGGCTTCAAAAAAGACAGGAAGGTCGTGGTGTTTTAAGTATGTTGTAAACTGAATTAAAAGACAATGATTCTGAAAAATATAGACAATTTTTAAGAATGTGTGAGCCACAATTTAATGAACTTCTTGAACTGATTCGAGAAGCGAGAAGATATTACCAAAAGGATACAAAATTGTAACTGCGCATGCTTATGTTCTAAAAAAATTAAATTACATAAAATGAGACAATCTGCAGAAATACTTTAATGTTATAGATCATTCCAGATCTAATGGAAAAACCAAACTGTCAAATAGCTCTAAAAATCTTCATCCAACAAAGTAGGGATATTATTTTGTATACAATATTCAATGAATTCATTGGTATATCTGCTATGTTTTTAGCTCTGAAAATTTTTTAAGAATTTTATTTTCAAAATGAAAGTTTTTAATAAATGTATATTTATATTTTTAATATACGATTTTAAAATTTGTTTCCAATTCGTTTTTGTTTAGGATTTAGACTAGACATATCCTTAACTCCCTTGTACTTGTTTTGCTTGTATCTTGATTTTTCTAGTTTATAAATCTGGTTAATGTAAGTAACACTTAATTTTCCTTATAGTAAATATCATTTTAGTATGTGTTGACGAAATCCTTATGGTAATAGTATATGAAGGTAAAGGAACATTACGATGGAACATTACATCTTCTTCTTTGAAAGCCTCTCTCCTATCTAAAATATGATATCATTATGGCGATTCTAATTTTATTAACTGCTGTTTTGAATAATTCGTTAGTAGTACATCCAAACCACTCTCTTAAATTTCTCTTCCAGGACATTCTTCTACGGCCTGGATTTTTGCGTCCTTGGATCTTTCCTTGCATTATATTTTGTAGGAACGTGTACTTTTGTCCTCTCATCAGGTGGCCTAAGTATTCAAGTTTTCTCTTTTTTATATTCATAATAACTTCTGGATCGTTATTTATTCTGCGTATTACCTCTTCATTTGTAATCCTATCCACCCAACTTATTCTTAGTATACGGCGGTAGCACCACATCTCAAAGCTTTCAAGATTTTTAATATTCCTCTGTTTAAGAGTCCATGCCTCAACACCGTAAAGCAAAGTACTGAATACATAGCATTTTAACATTCTAGTTCGTAGATGAATACTAATATCACGAATACAAAATAATTTTTTCATTTTTATAAAGGTCGACCTGGCAATTTCATAGTCTTTTACTCGTGTAATACATAAAAGCCAATAGATTAAGATGGGCAGGCCACGTAGTACGGAGTGATGACGACAGACTGATTAGCAATGTGTTTTGGAAAAGACCAGATGGTAAAAGATCGACAGGAAGGCCTAGAAAAAAGTGGAAAGACGCAGTCAGGGAACACCTGGAGAAGATGGAAGTAAGGCTATGGGAAATAATAGCACAGGATCGGAATCAATGGAGGGCAATAGTAAACGCGGCAAAAACTCACGAAGAGTTGTAAAAGCCAATGATGATGATGATTTTTATCTCGTGATTTTGGTCACCTGTTTCATTAATGAGGGTTCACAAGTATTTGTATTTGCTTACTTTTTCAAGTTGGGTACCGTTTATTGTGATACTGGTGTCATGAATTGGATTCTTACTGAAGGTCATATATTTGGTTTTTTTGACGTTCATCCTTATGCCATAGTTATTACATATCTCATTCATACTTTCAACTAGATGTTGTAGATCTTCCACTGTTCTTGCCATTATCACAATATCGTCAGCATATCGAATGTTATTGATAACTTCTCCATTGACTGTTATCCCTTCGTTTGCATGTGAGAGGGCTTCATGGCATATTTGTTCGCTGTACAAAAAGCGGTGACAATATACAACCCTGTCGTACTCCTCTACGTATTTCTATTTCGTCCGATGTTTGGTCTTCTACCTTTATATTAGCTCGCTGATTCCAGTACAGATTTAATATTATTTGCATGTCTCTGGTGGTCATTCCTTCCAGGATTTCTTTGAGTTGATTATGGCGTACTTTGTCAAAGGCTTTTTTAAAGTCTATAAAGCAGGCATGCACCTCTTGGTTAACATCTAGACATCTCTGTGTTAGAGTATTTAAGGCAAAGAGAGCTTCTCTTGTATTCATTCATAAGTTTACCTATTTGGCATTTCTTTATGCTTCCTGTTATCTCTTTTACTTTTTTGTGCATATTAAACGCATCGTACTTTTGCTCATAGGTTTCCATTTCTTCACACTGTTCTTTAATCCACTCCTCTTTGGCTTCTTTTATTCTCTTTTTTATGTGTTTATTTATTTCTTTGTATTTGTCTGGGTAATTCTTCATCTTTCTTTTTTGTTCTATCACGTCTAGTATATCTTGTGTCATCCACCCTTATTCTTTGTTGTTGTTTTTCTAACTCGTTTCTTTGCTGCTGTTTGTATAGCTGTATTATGTACTTTAATTTTTGGTTAACGTTATTTGTATCGTTAATTTGTTGCTGCACTGAACGGTGGTTTTCATTTATTTCTTCTCCTGTTTCTTGTCGTATATTTTTGTTTCTAAGTTTATTTAAATCTAGTGCCTTTCTGTGTGGTCCTCTAGTTTTTGGTCTCGCCTCTATCACAGGAACTACCGGGTTATGATCTGAGCCTATATCAGCTCCTGGGTACGTCTTAGTACATTTAACAGCATTACGATACATCCTTGCTATCATAATGTAGTCTATTTGATTTCTCACTATTTTTTCTTTGGTATATTGTGGAGATGTCCATGTATATAACCGTCGAGGAGGTAATTTGAAAAAGGTATTTGTGATTACGAAGTCTTCACTTTGGCAAAATTGAATTAATCGATCTCCTCTGTCATTTCTGTTTGCAAGCCCATATTTTCCTACTTGTTCTCCTACCTTACCTTGACCCACCTTGGCATTAAGATCGCCCATTATTATGTTAATGTGTTGTTTTTTGATTGTTTTCAGTATTTCTTCTAAATCGTTGTAGAATTGTTCTATTTCATTGTCATCTTTATCTGCTGTTGGTGCATAGACTTGAATAAGATTTATTATGTTATGTCTTTCTTTAATTTGTATTAATATTAAGCGCTCTGAATAAGGAGTACAGCTAATCAGAGAACTTTTCCATTGCTTTGAAATGATGATTCTAACTCCGTAATGATGGTTGTTGTTGTCGATTCCGGAGTAATAAAATACGCCATCATTTCGTGTTGAACATTTTCCAGATCCTGGCCATTGGGTATTGCTGATTCCTAAAACATCGATGTTTAGTCTATTTATTTCTTGTTCAACATTATCCAGTTTTCCTGCAGAGAACAAACTTTTAACATTCCACATTGCAACTCTTAAAGTTGTTGGTTTCTGCGCTCTTGTACAAGGATTTCGCATGTTTACGACCAAGTGAGTCTTGTAGTCTTGTGTTTTTCTCACTCTGCCGGACCTTGGTATCCTATTTATAGGGTGTCCAGTATTTTTTTGTACACCATAATGACTTAACTAGGGGTACTCTATAAGCCTTTAATACAGTGGTTTCCCGTTGCTTTCTGCATCCTTCCGCCGTTGACCATCCTTGGTTCATCCGCCTTTGAGACCGATTTCTCGATCTCTGGACAAAAGAGTGCCCTTCCACCTATTAGCTCCTCCGCCCGAAGCCGTTGGCCAGTAAATGGTGGGAGCGCTTATACCGGCAATCATTCGGTGAACATTACATTATAGAGAGACAAAGTTATTGTCGCACGCAATAAAAATTTGAAAGAATACTGTAGAGTAAAAGTTAAGGAGAGAGACTACGTTAAGAGAAGAATAGTTTATATTTATGTCAGGAAGAAGGACGACGGATGTCATGTGGTTTGCGACAGTTGAAATAGAAATACGGCCAGAAGAAAAGAGAGCTACCTTTGGTATTTATAGATAAGTTCCTGGAGAAGAGCTATGGAGATATATGAGAGAGAGAAATAGGTTCCTGAGAAGTACGTAAGGCTCGTGAAGAAGTAAACACTTGTGTCAGATTATTGGAAACATTTACAGTGACGGCTGGCTTGCATGAAGGATTTTCACTAACTCCCAAGCTGTTTAATATTGTTATGGATGTACTTACAGAGAAGTTAACTATAGCTATATATAACGTTGTTGTTGTATTTGGGTAGCGTTTTAGACTCCACAGATTCTTAGCACCCCCTACCCTCCTGGGCTTGATACCGAAAGCTACCCATTTTGGGGCCATAGGGGCCTACGGATAATGAGGGTCATGATTTGAATGTTTCGTTCATGTTACGGGTTATGTATATATATTATATATATATATATATATATTATATATATATATATTATATATATATATATATATATATATATATATATTTGGTAATAATAATAAAGGTTTTTTATAGCTTTTTAAATAGACTTTGTATTTGTAGTAATAATACCTACCTGTAATATTTTTCAGGTCTCGACAAAATCGCTCAAGTTCAACTCCTTCCTCGGAGACAATCCCAATGTCCCAACGGCCATCAACTCCCGGCAGTTCAGCACGACAGTCTCCTCTGCTCACTCGAAAAGAAAAAGTTTGTAGCCCTTACCCACCCTCATACACAGTAGTTCCGAACAGTCTCAATTGTTCTACATTGCAGAAAAAAGATAAACCTCCACCACCGGTTCGCACATCAAGTAACCCGCCAGGTGGTACCGTTAAAAAAAGGGTACAAATTCAAGAAATATCAGTATAGCATGAAGGAAGGGGTGCTTCAACGCTTCCAAAATCTCGAAAGCCGGATGTCACCCCTGATTCAGAATATGATTGTGATTTAGTTTCTGTACAGTTATAACAAGACAATGATAATGAACTTTGTGTTATTGTTTTAATGTAAACAAAATACTCAGAAACGTTTTGTAAATAGTTAGTAATAAATATGTAACTGGTAAATTTGTAAGAGAAGGACACTTTGAGCAATTCTGGAGGCGTAAAATGAACAGTGCGGTGTTGCCGATCTCACAATTGTTTCCTAGTTGTAACGGCACAATAGAGATCTTATATTTTAATCAGATAATGATAAGGAGACGTTCTAGTATTACTTTACGAAATTTTTGGAGATTTTTGATTCTCCCCTCCATGTAACTTACCGTAAGGTTTTTCTGTACCTCTCTCCTCTCCCTACCTAAACTTTACATACACTCAAGTGAAAAATCATGAAATCATGGAATCAATTGAAATCAAAAATAAGGCCCAAAGAAAACTCACACCCCATCAACTCCCTAGGCCCCACCCACCACAACCAAAAAAGTTTAAATCGCAAACCCCTACTTCGGGGTTTAGCAAAAATGCTATCCAATGGTATAAATAATAATTATACAGGGTGAAGCAATAATTGTATAACTTTGCCTTAAATAGAAAATTTAATGAGGTTTTTGTCGATTCTGTTGATGACTTCGTATAATTATTGTTTAATAATTATACGGGGTGTTAAGATCAGCTGGCTTACTATGACTTATGTATTTTTAATACTATTTCCTGGACTAAAACAAGTTAAAAACATATGTTTTCGGGTTCTGTCAGATTCAATAATTTTTGGTTTATTTTGAGAATTTTAAATGTCATTAGTTTTGTTTGTCAATATTTGTTTTACTGATGAATGTACTTTTATGCTGAATGGTAATGTAAATAAACAAAACTGTGACGCGAACACACATCGATTCAGAGATGGTCACACTCAATATCCTGAAAAACTGAATGTTTTGGCAGGAATATTAGGTGGTGCAATAATTTGTCCCTTGTTCATATCAGGCAATTTAAGTGGTGACATTTATCTCGATATGATGAAAAATATCATCGAACCTTCAATGTATGAATTAGAGAATCAAAGGGACGATCAAGGCAACCTAGCTCTAGACAAAGATTTGCTGCACTTCGAACAAGATGGAGCCACCTCCTCACTATGCAGCTCCAGTTAGGCACTGGTTGGATACTATCCGAACAAATGGATTGGAAGAAGAGGTCCTATTGAGTGGCCACCGAGGTCACCAAACTTACCGCCCCTGACTTTTTTCTATGGGGTAACCTCAAGTCAGTTGTTTATTAAACTCAACCTGCGTCACTTGTTTAATTTGCGAGAAAGAATTACGCAAGCATTCTTCACGAACTTTTGCCAAAGTTCGTGAAGAATTTAAAAATATCCTGTATTATTGTTTACAAAAAAATGAAATTCACTTAAAACATTTACTTAGTTTACATTTTTAACAAATTTGTAGTTTAAAAAAATCTTATTAAATTTTCCATTTAAGCCAAAGTTTCGCAATTATTGCTTCACTTTGTATAATTAGTATTTATACCATTGGATAGCATTTTTTATAGTCTTTTCAATAATGTATCACAAGTACGGGTTTGCAATTTAAACATGTTTGGTTGTGGTGGGTAGGGCCTAGGGGGTTGATGGGGGTGAGTTCTCTTTCATGTCATTTAAGTTCCCCCTTACTATCCTAAAAACGGTTTCAAGCATTTTTCGATGTCAGCTTTTGTTCTTATGATATAGCCCATTGTAAGTTTTAAAATTGACACACTGTATGTTAGTTGAAAAACTGTGCGATTATTATTATTTAAATAATGTAACATTGGCCACATCGCGCTGTTAATTTGTCAAATTCGGAGCATTTCATAATATCGTGGGTTTGGTACAAAAATTTACTAAGCCAAAATTTGCCACTTTTAAGATCTCTATTGATTTTTTCTAAGTCTATAGAAGATTATTTAAAACGTATGCTGCACCAATTTAATGTAACAGGCAGAAAACTTAACACGTTAATTTCTCTCAGGGTTATAACAAGTCTACTAAGATATAAATTAAAGCTGGAGGGTCAGGTAATAGAAGAAGTATGGATTTTAAATATCTATTTTGACACTATTTAGCTAGAAAAATCTCGAGAAAGTGAAAGATCAAGTGAATCAGTGATTTACCATCAGAAATCCATCGTAAGACACTATGGGACAAAGCTAGAAGTAGGTACAGATATACGAATAAGATGCAAGGTGAAGAGCATCAAGGACTGGGTAAGAAATAAAAGAGTAGGATGAAACGATTTCATAATATAAATGACAACAAATAAAGTAGTAAAGACGTCCAGAGATGATTTCCTAATAGGTAGACGTTTAGTGGGAAAACCACGAAAGTGATGGAACGACAACTTACTGGAGGAGCAATATAATATATACAGAGTAATGTCTACACAAAAAAAAGAGAAGAAGAGTAAAATAAATCAATATTGAAGAACAACCTCGTACTACTCGAAATAGCAACTGTAAGGAAATTGAATAAAATTTTCTTAAACTTTGAACTTCAAGATATTCCCAGTAAAGATGGAGAATGGTATATGTCACTACCTACATCTTCTACTAAAAGAGATTTTATTTCCAAATATGACTGACTTTAATACGAGGCGTGTTTTTTAAGTAAGTACCGTTTTGGAATTAAAAAAAGACGTGCAAAGATATGGCAATAATTTTATTTTTACATGAAAGCCTGTACCTTAATCTACTTTTCTACATAATTTCCGTGAATATTGAGGCACTTGTCATAACGTGGCACCAGTTTTTGAATACCCTCCTGATAAAATTCTGCCGCCTGACTTGTTAACCACTGCATCACAAATGTTTTGACTTCGTTATCGTCTTGAAGACGCTGACCGCCCAGGTGTTTCTTCAAGTGCAGGAACAAATGGTAGTCGCTGGGCGCCAGATCAGGGCTGTATGGAGGATGATCTAGAGTTTCCCATTTAAATGATTTGATGAGATCTTTGGTCTGATTAGCCACATGTGGACGGCATTGTCGTGCAGCAAAACGATACCCTTACTCAACTTGCCACGTCTTTTGTTCTGGATTGCACGACGCAGATTTTTCAATGTCTCACAATAAGACGCTGCATTGACTGTCTCATTACGAGGCAGAAACTCCACTAGCAATACTCCTTTACTGTCCCAAAAAACTCTGCACATAATTTTCCGGACAGAAATTATTTGCTTAAACTTCACTCTTTTGGGTGATGATGAATGTCGCCATTCCATGGATTGTTGTTTCGATTCTGGTATGATGTAGGCCACCCACGTTTCGTCACCAGTAACAATCTGGTCTAAAAAATCTTCACCTTCACTGTGGTACCGCTCATGGAAAGTCAATGCACTGCCTAAACGTTGGGTTTTATGCAAATCCGTCAACATTTTTGGAACGAAACGTGAACACAATTTCCAGTAATTCAAGTTCTCGGTAACAATGCGATACAAAACTACGAGAATACTAAGGAAAGCAGTCGGACAATGATGAAATTGTAAAGCGTCTGTTTTCTCTCACCTTTTCGTCCACTTTCTGCACCAAATTTTCATTAACGACCAAAGGACGCCCACTCCGTTCTTCATCATGCACATTTGTGCGGCCATCTTTAAATGCTCTCACCCATTTCCTTACCATTCCATCACTCATAATGTTTTTTCCGTAAATTTCAACGATCTCACGATGAATATCGATCGGTTTTACGCCTTTAGCACTAAGAAATCGTATAACAGCCCGTACTTCACAATCAGCGTGACTCGCGATTGTTGGAGGCATCTTAAACACTGGAGTAAACAAGTATACAATGAAGAATCAGACTGTAATGGCGTCAGTGCGTAGACAAGAGATGTAGGTAACCAGCGCTCCTGCGCGGAACGCCGACCGTAGCGCTGCGGCGGCGGAATCGCAAAACGGTACTTATTTAAAAAACATGCCGCGTATTAAAAATACCGTATTTTGTACTATACATATAGATTATTTTCTATCCTAATTCGGTACCGAAAAATAATTAAGTGCATAGCTTATTTCCACCACGGGAAAATTAAATTTAATTACGTTTAATTTCTACGTTTTTTGATTTTTGCAGAAAATCTGAGACAACTGAAAAAATAGTATTTATAATTATTACATGGAATGTATTTTGTCAGTGTTATAATTAAAGTTAGCAAATACAATATTGTTTATGACTTACATTACATAGAATACACCCCTGTTTTCTACATGCTAATTTCTAGAAATGAGTGTTTATACTAAACCCACGATATGAATTCACATAAATACTCATTTACCATCTAACCTTTTTGGAAAACTTCGCTGTTACCAATATTTTGGCATAATGATATGGGAAACATTTTTAAAAACTTGTAAATAATATTCCAATGTTTCAAATTTTATCTAGCTGCTACGCAAGTTTTTATAAATAAAATCTTGCCAAGAACTGTAAGCATTTTGTATGTATCTTAAATAATGAGTAGTGTATAGAAAATAATTCAAATAATATAATTTGAAAACTACCGGGATATAAGAAAGGGTAATGACAAACTTCATTATAATTCACATTCATAGTAGCGATTTATAATAATATCTCAAACTCAAGGTTAAAATACGGAATAGAAAATCGTTAGCACTTGAGTTCGTAAGAAATATAGTTGATTTTGCGACCGCGGCTTAAACTTTACTTTAGTTATTACAGATAGAATACAAATAAAAAATATTTGTGCATTTAATGACTTTAGAAATCTCACCAATTTAAATTGTTAAAATATTGTTTAATTCCTTTGTTTTTGAAGCTCTTTTTTGTTGTTCACAAAACGGGTTAAATAATATTATATACTCAGTGACATTAGAAGTGTTTCACCTAGCAGGAAGAATGGCTTGAACTTAATTTTTAGCAACATGGTAGATTTACATCAAGAATGAAACGATAACGTTGGCAAGATTTTTTATTAACATAATTAAAAAAATAATGTGTTTGGTGACCCCATAGCTAAATACACACCTGTACACATGTACACTGTTAGGGGAGATCCTTATAGCGGCTTCCCACGGTCGGCGATATTACGGACGTAAGCGGACCAGCACGAGACGCAACCGTTACACGGGCCACGCCGAATTCATGTTCGTCATAATATTATAGCATGCTTCAAATATAATCATTATGTTGCCAAAAACTTTATTAAATTCATGAACTTATTCCTTCTGGGTGTAACACTTCTAATGTTACTGGCCATATTTTTGGATAATACAATCAGAGTTTTCTAACGACTATAAAGATTCACAAATTATCAGAACTAATCTACCTAGTCATATTATTATTAATGAACAACTAGCGTCAGTAAGGAAGATACTGTGAACAAACAACTTGGATACGCTTTTATAGAATAGAAAAATCAAATAAAATATGGCAGAAATAACCCAAAAATTCATTAATTCCATCCTTGAAAGCTTTTTGAGTATGTTTATAAAGTGTCAAAAAAATATTGGTTTCATATATTCAAAATACTTTAAGAACCTTTAAGCGAAATTTGCCTTTATAATTTTACCTAAATACCACAGCTCTTGCCATAAAAATCCTTTGTGTATACGTAGAATTTTTACGTTATAAATAATTGGAAATTTTTGCAACTTAAAGTCGATTCTCGTGTCCCAGAAGTTAACATTTTCTGTCATTCCAGTCTTCTCCTGGAGATATATTTTTTGAATTCCATTTTTTTTTCGAGATCTTTCTTGTCCCTTTCTCTTTCTTACTTTTTATCTATGTTATGTTAAACGTATTAAATAATACAGAAGTACATTTATTTAAACGCCATAATCCAATACAATTAACACCTGGTAAGATTCATGGAAAGATCATCTCAGAATATCAAGCAGAATTTAGGCAGGAAGATCAACCATCGACCAACTGTTTTCAGTTAAGCAGGTCCTAAGTAAAGCCTAGGAATATGACATAGATGTCTCTAATATTTTTGTCAACTTTAATCAGGTATATATGACTTACTAAACAGGTCACACTTATACAAACTATTAAGTGAATTTTAAATACCCTCTAAATTAGTTAGACTCATCCGAATGGACAACACCGAACACAGTGGCTCAGGTACAGAGACAACATGTAATGACAAATTCCTTTTCAAAAAATTTATAAAGACAAGTTTTAAAACAGTGTGATGGGCTGGCACTAACATTGTTTTATTGAGCACTGGAATACTTAATGAGAAGACCATCAGAAGGTAGAACACACTTATCAATCAATTAGTTTAACGTGGCAGCATATGCAGGTGACTTAAGTTTCATGAGTAAATGAAACAAAAAAGACTAAAATCCTAGTATAAAATCGATTGGAGAGAGCAGTATGACCCTACCTGACAGTTGACATCTTAGAAAAAGTAAATAGCTTTATCTATTAAGAAGTGAACATCACAAAGGACTACATTGACGATGCAAAGCTTAGCAGGAGAATCATTCTAGCCAATACGGCATACTACGCTATGCTAAAAGACCATAATCCGACCGATAGTGAAGTATGAATGTTAAATTTATGTGTTGACTCAAAAATCTGTAAGCCACATAGACATCTTTGAAAGAAAGGTGCTGATATGAATAGTAGGCCCTATAAATGAGAACAACAGGTGGCAAATCAGTACCAGTGAACCTTTATTTCAGTATGTCCGGTTACAGCAGCTTCAATAGACAGGCCATGTATTTAGGGTGGAAGAAAATATGCTTTCAAAAAAACTGTTAAATGCAAAAATGTACGGAAAAAAACCTATTGGAAGGCCAAGAAAGCGATGGGAGGATGATGTCGATGAGAACGCCAGAATTCATCTTGGCAGTTGATCGTGGAGGAGAATGGCTACATATCGTAACGGATAAAGGTTTGATGAGGGAGGCTAAATTTTTGGTTGCCATAACATTTACTTGTAAGATTGACTAACAACTGCATAATAACATAACGCTCTTATACTCGATTATCCACCACCGCCCACCGCTAAAATTATAGATTTGATTGTATAATATGATCTGTGCTGACCCGTGACCCGACAAAGTGATCCTGTTCTCTTAAGTGAACCGGAACCGGTGACCCGAATCTCAAATGACCCGAAATTCCCGTCACTACTCCCAAACCACACGCTTCACAAATCTAAGAATACAGTGTAGGTAAAAGTTTATGGTCGGTATGGTAAAATTTAACAAGATATCTAACGCAGATATAAAATTATATTTTCAGCGAATAGACAAAGATAACAATTATATTTTCCCCTTGGTCTCCCCTCCACAAATATTTTTAACACCTATTGGCCATTAGTGAGACGAATAATTCCGATCAGAGATATTTTACATATTCTTTGGTTCCGATCCTAATATACCTAAAAAACTAGAGGTGGGTCCTCCCGTTTTTTAAATTTTTATCGGAACCGTTTTTCGTAAACTGTAACTAGTTGATTGTTTACCAGTATTCAAATTAGCGAGTACACAAGCAATATTGGCTATTATCATTTATGTGTATAAGTATTGAAGTGAAAGACAACGAAGGATATATTTCTTATAACTTGAACAAAATAAATTAAACAATACAAATAGTACTTACATTTACATTACACATTATTAAATCGCGAATCGTCTAAATTGACATTTAAAAACAAGTTTTTCCACTTTTCTTGTTAACCGTGTTCTTCTTTTATTTAAAATTAAACCAGATTTTAAACATGTGTTCACAAGGAAAAGATTTTTTTACAATACTACAATATTTTATGAATATAGTGGTTAAGTTAGGATATATATGACGATGGTTTTTCCACCACGGTAATGGACAGTTCCAATCTCCGTTCGAAATTTTTTGTGGGTAATATATCATCAGACAAATACATGTCGACTTCTTTTATATCTCTCGATACAGGTGTATGTTTAGATGAGTCACATCCAATTAATTCATCAAAAATACACCATGGACTTAAGTCATCTTTATCAGTTTCTTTTTCTTGTACTGGTTGATTTTCAAGATTTACTAAACTTATGCAAAGACTCGTTTCATCCGTTTTCCATAGGTGAAGAACCAGCTTTTAAAAAGTTTGCAGGGTAGATTCCTGGATATAAACTGCCAACAAGAAAAACTGTCAGGTTCATTACTTCAGGAATGTTATGTCAAAACTGATTTGATAATAGATAAAATAAAAAGTCCTATTTTCGACAATTCTGCAAAAAACAGATTTAAAAAAAGTACCTTATCTTCAGAAAGGCTTTTAAAGTAATAATTACAACATAACAAAGTTCCCAAACGGCTAATCCAAGACGTGGAAACTAGGTAGAACTTCACCTACTACATGTTAAAAAAAAATGACCGAGTTAGAAGAGGCAATCCGTTCCACATTGGTATTAAATAATACAGACTTAGACTTAGACCAAATCTAAATAAATAACACTGGATTATTTGTTCTCAGCTTTTCCAAATTTTACGGCCGTTTAAAGAAATAACAAGTACAATGAGTGACCAAAAATACTTGAAGGGTAGTTCAGTGATTGTTATGGTACGCTGCCTGCAAGAATCTTGCAATAAAATTTTAGCAAACGGTAAATTTAGCAATAAGGTTTAGCAAACCTTACATCCATAGTATCCGACGTAGTACAATTACTAATATCGGGTTTAGCAAAAAGATTTAAAGGGATAGAACAGAGTGGCACATTGTTATTATGTACATTTATGGATTCACCATTTAAAGTGCAGGGTTTTTCTGATAAAAATGAAGATAAAAAAATTAAAGAAAAAGTTAAGAAGCTGGTTACTTCTATAATTAACGAACAAGAAGATTGTACTATTGAAAATCAACCAGTACAAGAAAAAGAAACCAATAAAGATGACTTAAATCCATGGTGTATTTTTGATCAATTAATTGGAGATGGCTCATCTACACGTACTCCTGAATCGAGAGTCCATTACAACGGTGGAAAAACCATCGCCATGTATATCCTAACTTAACCACTATTAGTATTGTAAATGTGAACACATGTTCAAAATCTGGTTTAATTTGAAATAAAAAAAGAAGACGGTTAATAAGAAGTAAAGTTGAAAAACTTATGTTTTTGAATGTCAATTTAGACTATTCGCGATTTAATAATAACGTGTAATGTAAATGTAAGTACGAGTTACTATTTGTATTGTTTAGTTTATTTTTCAAGTTATAATAAATAAATCATTAGTTTCTTTCACTTCAATAAATATACACATAAACGATAATAGCCATTATGTTTGTTTATGTAGGTACTCTCTTACTTAAAACTACTTTTAAACAATCATAGTTACTTGTTTACAAAAATTTAAATTTTTAAATCCATTAATTTTTTTTGGAATCCTGAGAAAACTAACAAATATTTTTGAAAAATTTAAATGCAGAATAAAAGATTACATTATTACCGAGGGCCGAAAGTCCCTTAGAATAAACAAAAAGGTTTTTGAATGAGATATTTGAAATTAAAAATCACACTAATTTTTTTTTCACCCCTATAACTTATTAAAATAAACATTATAGAAGTTTTCAGGGACTTTCGACCCTCGGTAATAATGTATTGTTTCATTCTGCGTTTAAATTTTTCAAAAATATTTATTAGTTTTCTCAGAATTCGCAAAAAATTAATGCATTTAAAAAATATTGGAACGAAATTTTGTGCCTACGCTCTTAACGATAAAACTACCACGACCCACCTCTACTACTCGTTGCTCGGTCGGCCAAACCAGACCGACGTTGCCAAATAATTATTGTGTATGAATATTTTTTAATGTGGCGTTATTGTATGCAGTTTATTATTTCATATTGAGAATAAGGCACAATGTGACTTTAAAATAAGCTTATTTTGATGTTTAGATTTTTAATTCGGAAATCATACTTAAAATACGAAACATTAATAAATTTTATTTATATAAAACGATTTCCGAAGTGGAAATCAAAATGTTATATTACACTTATTGTAAAGTAAACTTGTGGCATATTCCCAATAAAAAAAAACAGTAAGCTGCCATTTAAATCAATTTCGCCCAAATTGGATTATCTTAGAACATTGTTCAAATGCAAAAAAAAACAACAGTTCAAATAAATCCAATAAGTTTGGCAACGTTGAACTTCCCCTTTCGAGGCATGCATGTTTGGCGATATAAAGGGCGGACCTAATATACCTCTTTCTTTCTAAACAGCTGTTTCTCACTCCATCTCACGTAAGGTCCATACCGACCATAAACTTTTTCCTACACTGTATATTCGAAATTCAATAGGATTGTTAGGTATATTTGCAATATTAAATTAATTTAGTAACCGTTTACTTTATTAATGACGTTTCACTGTAGCTTTCAACGATTAAGAGGAAGAGTATATACATAGCATTTGACATAAGTTTTCTTTCAATACAATGATATATTGGAATAATTGCCTTTTTGTTAAAAGCATTACAAGTAAGATTGTTTATTAAATCTTTAAATGTTATTATTTAATCATTATCATCGTTAAGTTTATAAAAGTCTATTAGTTTTTAGTGGTTAAATTTGAAACATTGTTTATTTATTATAGATTTAAACTATAAAGATTCCGAAATAGCTTAGCATTAGGAGAGATTTTGGAACAAAATGAATATCCACTTATTAATTTTAATTGTATTAAAATTAACGTCCATTTAAAAATAAAAACACAATATATTGCTTTGCGTTCCATATTTAAATCAAATTTATTTTGTTTCTCGCGTAATTTTTAATTACTATTTTAAACTTTACTTTTAATTTCTATATGAAAGTTCATAAATTCCCTTTTAAGACAACTCATGAAGTAGTTACTGGTTCAGTAACTTAAGATTAAAGAACTCAATGCACGCAATTTTTTTTATATAAATAGTGGAACCCAAACTAATCCCATGTCATTCACAACATTACCATTACCATTTTGATCAACTTATATTTGTTGAGTTATTCTATAATTCATATCCTGGCTTCCCAAGGCCTTTCCAATTATCCAAACATTTAAAAAGAGATTATAGTGTATTTTTATGTATGAGAGAGTAATAAAACAATAAATTATGTATGCAAATCCCTAAACTGTTGATACGGGTGACTCAATGAAAAACAGATACTTGTCAACAAGTTTACAGAAGTATATAGGAAAACAATTTTAAATTGAGTATGACCACCAGGTATAAAGGTTGGAGCAGAATAGAATACAATAGTTGTGAGGGTTACTAATCCCTAAATAAGGTTGCCAGTGTCGGAGTGATGGAGGTTAACAGGTACTAATGAATTTGCAAGAAATGTAAGATGTTTATTTTATTGGTTATATATAACCAATAAAAGTTTAATAAGTACCTACCTATTTGCAAAATAAAGTTTAATTCTTTAGATAAAATAAAACGTTTTATTTTATCTGAAATGAGTGCATTCCACGAAGTAAGGGTTTCAACAATCAAACATTTAATTCTTTAATTCCAGGAATCTACGACAGTAATTGACTAGATAATTACCTTCTAAACTTATTCCACAGAAAATGTGATAGTGGGTTTTTTTCATTTTGTAGGAAGGTCCAAGTGGCGTATTCAAAATTCTTAACAGTTCACTAAAAATAGGTACTTCAGTTGCAAGGTGCAGTTTATTGTGTATACTAGTGTTATGGAAAATTTGGAAGTGCCGTGTAAACGCCGAAAAATTGGTCCTTTAACAGTTAATGAAAAAACATTAATTTAATGTTTTAAATTTACAGACAAACGTTATGTAAAGTGTTGATGAGACCGTTGAGTTAGTTAGCAGTACACTTGGTGTTGGGAAATCTACGATTTACAGAGTTATTAAAGAAGAGAAATGTAGTAGTTTTCAAATGCCACGTAATGCTCCAGGGAAACCAAAATTTCAAATAGAATATCATTTTAAAGAAGGACTTCGACGGAAAGTGCATGAATTCTTCTTTAGACAAGAATTTCCAACATTGGATAAAGTTCTTGTCTCAGTTCGAGATGATAAGGATTACCCAGAAATGAGTCGAAGTACGTTATGGAAACTTTTAAAAGAAATAGGCTTCCGCTGGAAAAAGAATCCCAGAAAGTCTATTTTATTAGAAAGAAGCGATATTGTCATATGGAGAAGACATTTTCTAAGAACCATAAAGGAAATGAGAAACCAAAAAAGAAAAATATTTTATCTTGATGAAACATGGATCAACGAGGGTCATACACCAAATAAATTTTGGCAGGATGAAACTGTTACAAGTCAAAGGCACGCTTTTGTAAATAACTTATCTACTGGATTAAACCCACCATCAGGAAAGGGACGCAGGCTGATAATAGTACACATTGGCAGTTCAGACGGTTTTGTTGAAGGTGGTTTATTAACTTTTGAATCAACTCGTACCGGTGACTACCATGAAGACATGAACGCTGATGTCTTTCAAGAATGTTTCGAACAAATGATAGATCTTCTTCCTAAGAACTGTGTAATAGTAATGGATAATGCAAGTTATCACTCCAGACTTATAGAAGGACTGCCCACAACCAAGTGGTTAAAAAAAGACTTGCAGAATTGGCTGAGTTCAAAAAATATTACGTACCATCCCGGATCTATAAGAAACGAACTTTATTCGTTGTGTGCCCTTCATAAAGAAAAATTTAAAAAATACGAAATTGATGAAATTGCCAAAAATCGTGGAATGACAGTACTTAGATCCCACCATATCATTGTGAATTAAACTCGATTGAACTGATGGGCACAGATAAAGAGTGAAGTTTCAAGAAAAAATACCACTTTTAAAATTCATGATGTTAAACAGTTGTTTTTGGAGGCCGTAAATAATGTAAAACCTGAAAACTGGGAAAAGGCAGTAAATCACACTATTAAAGAAGAGGAAAAAATGTGGAAGCTGGACAATATTACTGATAAAATGATCGAGTCATTTATTATAAATCTTGGTTCTGAAAGTTCATCTTCTGAATCTGATTTTAATTTGTAACAAGCAGCTGTAAGTTTTATATTAATATTTTTATTCATCTATTTAAGATACCTTAGAGGGTTTTAAAAACTCTTTTTCTCTTTTGTAATTTTTAAAAATTAAAAAAAATGTGAATTTTTTAAAACCCTTTTTAATGTAGGCCAGTCAGTTCTAATATAGTGTGTGATAAAAGAGGTCACTTTTGTTTACATACACATAACACTTTATAACACTGAAATAATTCATTTATTTTTTACAATTATTCAAAGTAATTTTTCAATTAATCTTGAGCACGCCCATGGAGTGATCGGAAGTACCAGTTAAAATTATGCTAATTACTCTCTCGTTCATAAAAATAAACTATAGTTATTTACTTAATATATTTTGCATAAACTGTTTGGTCAAATTTAATGTAGCGTAGCCCAAACTAAAGCTTTGCTATGTACTTTCATAATATTATACTAATTTTACCCTAAAAGAATAATTTGATACAATAAAACTAAAAATATTAAAAAAGAACCGTTTTTTGCGCCTTAAAAAAATTGGACTTACTTGGGGATTTCTAAAGTAGCTGTGTAGTCCACTCGTCAAGGATTTGGACAACTGGACAACGCTTGAAGCGACTGTTAATTTTGCATGGTGCTAACGGGCTCGAAATCAATGTTTAATAAAATCGACGAAAATCGCGATGCGTTTTAAAGGCAGAGAATGCAGCTTTCGTATGCAGTTTTTGTGTTTTGCCAAAAATAAACTCAGTTTTTATAAAGGTGTTAAAGAAATGACCGTGACGCGATTTTTGCAATTTTTTACGATTCTCGTGAGATCAATAAAATTCATCACTTTCATTGACTTCTTCTTTGAGTACCGTGCCCAAGTTTAGGTTTCCATGACGATTTGCCGATATCGTTCTCGATCTTGCGCGGCATGTAATAATTCATCTGCTGATAAGCCAGTCCATTGACGAAGGTTTCGGAGTCATGAGTATTTCTTTTTACCAATTCCTGGTCTTCCGTCGATCTTTCCGTTCTATCAACTGCGTTATCTTGTATCTGCTTCCTCTCATTATATGCCCGTGATATTCGAGTTTTCTCTTTTTTATCATCTTTATTAAGTCACCTTCACCTTGACCTACTCTGTTGAGGACTTCTCTGTTTGAAATGTGTTGAACCCATGATATTCTGAGCATTCTACGATATAACCACATCTCGAAGGCTTCTAATTTGTTCATCATGTTAGCCTTCATAATCCAGGTTTCACATTCATACAGTAATACAGGATACACATAACATTTTAGGAACTTAATTCTCAGCTGTAAGTTCCGCGGAGAATTGCTCAGAATAGATATAAGTTTTATAAATGCTCTTCTTGTAATTTCTATATGAGCTTTAATTTCTTCATCCGGATTTAATGTCTCGTTTATCCAACATCCTAGATATTTAAAATGGTTGACATTTGTTATCGGTTCATTGACAATTAGTTGTATAGCGCCGATGTCTTGTTTACTAACCACAAGTAACTTTGTCTTTGTTGTATTTATGCTTAGTCCGTTATTAGAGCATTCTCTAGTGACACGATCTATAAGGAATTAAAGATCTTCGATACTTTCAGCCATGATTGCGGTGTCATATGCATATCTGATGTTATTAATAGTTTCTCCCCGATTCGAACTCCACATTGCATTTCCAAGGCTTTGTTAAAAATTATTTTTGAGTAAACGTTAAACAAAGTTTGGGATAACACACAACCCTGTCTAACACCTCTTGAATACAAATTTTGTCTGTTTCTTTGCCTTCTCCAGAATGGAAGCTTCTTGATTCCAATATAGATGTTGTAAAAGTCTCAGATCTTTATCATCTATTCCAATTATTTCTATACAGTGCTTTTCAGATAAAACTATCCACCTTAAATAACTTTTGAACCTCTAATTTTTTGGAAAAACGCAAAAACACTTAATTAATATCTGAAGGGGGAGGCATAATATCATATTTAAGGTTGCTGGAAAATGCACCCTCTCACCCCCTGTATCAACCCTTTATTTTTTTTAAATTACTTCCCCCTTTTTTATTTTATATTTGGATTCTCCTTTTTGTACTGATTTCAGAAATGTATAATACATGATACTTGAAGTGATTAGTTTATGAGAAAAGTAAATACAAAAGCAAGAAAATTGGATTGAAAAAAAATTATTTTTTAACAATTTTATTACACACATTTAGAACAAACATTTCACTACTAAAAATTTTTACAATAATTGTTCAAAATGACTGCCTTTCACTTCCATACAATAGTACAATCTATTTTGAAATTCTTCTCTGACATTGCTTAACACGTCTGCATTTAATTGTCGACATTCATCCTCTATTCTTTGTTGTAAATCATCTAGATATTCTGGTTGAGTAGCATAATTTTTGTTTTTAAATACTCCCATAAGAAGAAGTCTAGGGGTGTTCAATCCGGTGACCTAGGTGGCCAATCGATCATCTGTCGTCTTTTACCTATCCAAGGACCGGGAAACGTTTCGTTTAAAAATTATCGCACAGGTAAAGCAAAGTGTGGAGAAGCTCCATCATGTTGAAATACAACCAAATCATCGAAAGGTTATCATCATTTGCTACTATTGTTCTAACGATCAACCACTTGCCTATATAATTCAAGATACGATGCACCATTTAAGTTTCCAGTGATAAAGAAGGGTCCGATAATGTGATTACGTAGGATACCACACCATACGTTTAACCTTTGAGGATGCTGTGTGTGAAATTCGCGTACAATATGTGGATCACTCTCAGCCCAGTATCGGCAATTATATCTGTTCACCAAACCGTTTAATGAGAATGAGCATTCATCCGAGAAGCAAATATTGTTTAACAATTGTGGATTGTTAATGATGCATTTTATCATTAATTCGCAACATTCGGGACGACGATCAAAATCTTCTTCATTTAACTCTTGTACTAATTTAATTTTATATGGATAAAACTTAAATTTATGGAGGACTCGGAAGGCTGTAGAAGATGAAACACCGATTGCTCTGCTTATTGTTGACAGTGACTGTGATTGTTAAGAGTCTAAGTTAACTTGCCCTAAAACAGCTACTTGGATTGCTTTTTTATTTACAAGTTCCTGTCGGTTATGTTTTTTATTGCAAACTGACCCTCTTGATCTAATTTTTTCTGCATCAGTTCAATCACACACTTATGAGTTGCATGTCTATTGTGGTGTGTTTCATTAAAAATTCTAGCAGCAGCTCTTGCACAATTATTATTTTTGTAGTATAAACCTACAATTTCGATTCTTTCTTGCAAAGTGTACACCATTTCAGCGATCAAATTGCACACGTATCAAAATAAGCTGTTACTTACAAGTTATAACAAATTGTCGCTATTAACCGATTAAAACAAATGTAAAAATGATATCGAAAACCTTTGATAAAACTTGAATAAAAAGTGAATTTTTTTGTTTCTTGGTTTTTAAAGGTACTACAAATAGTACGGTTAAATATTTAAAGAGTTTAAATTATGCTACAACCTATTTTGTTAGAGTCAATTAAGGTGAGGGAGATACTGTCTTGTTAACAGGAAAATTGTCTATCTGATAAACTAATCACTTCAAGCCAAAGGTATTATACATTTTTGAAATCAGAACAAAAAGGAGAATCCAAATATAAAACAAAAAAAGGGGGAAGTAATTTAAAAAAAATAAAGGGTTGATACAGGGGGTGAGAGGGTGCATTTTCCAGCAACCTTTAATATGATATTATGTCTCCCCCTTCAGATATTAATTGACGTGTTTTTGCGTTTTTCCAAAAAATTAGGTTCAAAAGTTATTTAAGGTGGATAGTTTTATCTGGAAAGCACTGTATATTCAAACATACTACCATGTTGAACCCTATCAAACGCCTTCTCAAAATCTATAAAAGAGACGTAAATTGGTTTCTGTACTTCCCATGATCGTTGAAGTGTTAGCATTGAGAACAAAGCTTCCCTTGTTCCCAATCCTTCTCTGAAACCGAATTGTTTATTTTCCATTGTGTCTTTACATTTCTGCTTGATTCTATTAAGAATTATCCTAAGTACTTTGAAAGAGTGACTCATGAGACTAATTCCTCTAAAGTGTTTACGTGATGATGTATTAGGTTTTTTTGGAAGTGTATAAATGTAGACCAACAATATTTGTGGCAGTGTTCCAGTTTCTTATATGTGGTTATAAATGTTTGTTAGTTCTGAGACATTCTCGTCGTCTAGAAGTTTGAGCCAGTCTGTTGGTATTTGGTCAGGGCCTGGAGATTTCTCATTTTTGCTTTGTTTGATGGCTTTCTTTACTTCTGCTTTTAAAATATTAGGACCAGTATTCGTATACTTTGTGGCGTTAAGTGGTGGCTTCGTATCCAGGAAGAGTTCTTTTATGTAGTTGGTCCATTCTCCCTTTTTTTTCGTTTAAGTAGAGAATGATTTTACCTTTGGAGTTTCTCATGAAGTGGGGAGTTCTTTTTCTCTGAGTCTAGGTAATTTCTTTAAGATTTTTGTGTATATTAAACTCTTCATGTTTTCTTTGTAGTTCATCCATCTCACGACATCTCTGTTCCATCCAGTCCTCTTTTGCTCGCTTTACCTCGTATCTTATTTGTCGATATATTTCTCTATATCGAGACTCATCTTTATTTTTACAATTTCTTCTTTGCTGAATAAGGTCCAGTATTTTATCAGTCATCCAATCCTTTTTCCTTACTGGCTCTTTTGCTGATTTTAAAACTTTGTTTGCTATGGTAATCATGGGGGAATTCATTAAATCTATATTTTGTCCGATATTTTCTTGTTCAGATCTCTCTAGCTGATTTTTATTTCACGATTTATCTTATTTTCGAACTCTTCTGCTTTCTACGGCATTTCTTAGGAGTCGATTATTATGTTTTTTTCTTAGCTGTCGGGGTTTTCATTATTTTTAATTTTAGTTTGAATCCAGCATAGAGCAATTTATAATTAGTTGCTGGGAATGTCTGCACTTGGGAACGTTGTTGCAGATGTAATACTGTTTCTAAACCTTCAGTTAACGATAATATAGTCGATTTGATTTCTGACTTCCTTTCCTTCTTGATCAGCTGGAGATTTCCAGGTATATAGTCGTCTTTTAGGTTGTTGAAACAAAGTATTTGCTATAAAGCAATTCTCTTCTTGGCAGAACTGTATTAGTCTCTGCCCTCTTTCGTTCCTTTCTCCAATTCCATACTTTCCGTGTATATCTTGTGTTATTTCGGCACCAACTTTTGCGTTGAAGTCTCCCATAATAATCGTATCTTCATGTTTTTTGTGCTAGGGAGAATTTGTTTAATTTTATTGTAGAATTGCTTAATTTCGTTCTTATTATATTAATATTTCTTAATTTATTTGACTAGTTAACTAATCAATTTATTTGACTTAATTAATTTGCTAGTTGTAGTAAAATTTCCATTTTAGAGATCAATCTTTAAAACCTATGACATAAAATTTCAATTTTGAGTTGTCTTAACAAAATATCAGGCATTTGAAATATGAATAAAAAAACGCAGAGTTTATTGTTTTACATTACAAACGATCACACGTCACGGAAAATGCATTCAAGAAAACTGTTTTGGGTGTAGTTTATTGCAGAAGTTTTGTTGTTTTGAAAAACGTTGTTTTGAAAAACAAAACTAAAATTTCATGCTAATGTTTTAAAGGTTAGGCTCTAGTAATCGAAATTTTATAGTGGCCAGTCAATAAAAGAAACAGATTGTATAAAAGAAAACTGCGCCACATTTATTTATTTAACACCTGTATAAAATCTGAGTTTATTAACTGCAAAATACAAAAACTTCATACGGAATCTGTACTCTTTACCTTTAAAAAGCATCTTGATTTTTGTCAATAGGTCACTTAAATTAAAAGATATCAAGTTTTTACCGTCGAGCTGATACAAATTTTATTGAACATTGATTTCGCGCGGAACTGACATGCAAAATCGACGGTCGCTTTCAAGCGTTGTTTTTAAGACACAAAAAAATGCTTATAAACATTTTTGTTTAAAATTATCACAGCTACATTTTTTATTTGAAAAATTCTTGGTAAATTGATTTTTTTTCGTTTTTATCCCCTCCAAGGGGGCTTTTAGAGGGAAGCACGTAGGTAAAAGTGGTAAACTTTTTTGCATCTTTTTGGGGTCCCAAAATTAATATTCCTGGCAAAATTTAGCTTGTTCGTATGATTTTTAGAGGTTCAGTGGCATTTTCGACTCTGGCGACCGGAGTAGTGTTGGTTTCAAAAATTCACTAATTAATGCTCACAATTCATTTTTGTCTCTACAGCTTGAACTAAACTCAAAATGAACATTTTGACCATATAAGTAATTTTTTGCCATTAAGCACGCATGTTCTTAGTTCTTTGTATTGCCATAGTTATTGATATCGAAAATATTATAAAGTATGACGTTATTATACTAAGTCAGACTTATCTTCACACACTGACAATTACATATATAAAACAAAACGAATAATATTTGGGCGATACATTTATCAGTAAGACATCACTTCATTACAAAAAATAAAGAATACAACTACGCTTATGTTACTGCCACAAAATCATAGATACTTTTAATTGTATAGCATATTATTGTTATACTGAGCACATTTATTTGTGAACGAAAAATATCTGATGATACGTTTAATCATACAACAATCATTATTTGTTTAATTCTTCCTTTGGCCCTAACTGAAACTTTATTTTTCAGATAACGACGAAAAAAAGTTACAATACTTGATTGTCTTCATAACATTAATACACGCATACAAAATAATCGTTTTAAATAATTTTTTGTAGCTTTAGTTAAAACTTCGTAAACATAAAATTATATAAAAAAATAAACTGTAAGTCTTAGGTATAGGTACGTAACTAACACCTGGTCCTTTTATATTAATAGACAAAATTGTCTTTCGTGCAAACCTAGAACTTATAGTTTAACAGGGTCTGTAAAGGTTTTTCTTATTTTTCTATACATGTAGCAATAATATTCAAAAGGAATTTGGTAATAAATTTTAATAGATCATCCTAGTGAATTTTCAATTTCAAAGAATTAGAAATTCTACTTACTACTCTATTTTAACCTGTAAATAAATGTTTTTGTACATATATAATAATAAATGAGACACAGATACACAAAATGTTTCTTTTACTACCTTAATTCCCCATTAACTGGCGTTCTTTTATTAAGTCTAAGCCAATATGCTAATATGAAATTTAAACACAAGGGTCAGGATATTATGCCACCTAAGGTTTGTCACCCTGGAAGGTATTTATAAGTCCTTTTAACCTTTATGTTACTGGTAATTTTTACATACGTAATACGTTAATAGTTTTACATACATTTTAAAGATTATTTTTATGATGAAATTCATAGCAATCCCAACAGCTAATAGGCAATTAACCTTGCACTAGGGTCAGTGAAACCCAATATATCTAAATCTAGACTCCCAGTCCAAACTTGAAACGATATAATTTACCGACTACATTGGGTATCACTCATAGGAGATTGGAAGTGGGGACAGAAATTACTGAGCTGGAGATAGGGTAAGCAAACAAACCGAAACCTTTACGAACGGCCACTCTTGATTTGGTTGGAGAACTGGATCGTAAGTAAATGAATAACGGAGGGATTGGGAGGGATAGCTACAAAGAAATAATTCAAAAACATACATAGATTTCCTGAGTAACAAAATACAAGAAGGTTCCTAAACTATTTGAATTTGGACACCACCGTTTAAAAGAATCTTGCTGGATAGAAAGAAAGTTGTGTTTCCTAAAAAATATTAGGTGAAAATCTTTTTCAGAGAAATAATTCTATAACTCCTGGTTTTGAGAGAAACATTACATACTTATTATTACTTCACACCAACAGTTATTACAAATAATATTAACAAAATATATTAACAAACTTTACAAGTTGGGTGAGAGTTGTAACGATTTACAGCAAGGTATAACTATTTAAATAATATTACTATCGCTATTTGTAACGATTTACAGCAAGCTGTAGACGTTGGGGATACTTACACAAGAATTTAAATTATTAATAAAATGAAAATATCTAGATTTTTAAACGGAACTTACATTGAGGTTGACCTTTAAACAAAAGAATTCCAAAAGAGAAATCATACGATTTCTACCTGGCGAAATCGAATTCAAATATCAGCCACCGTGCTTCCTAAAACTTGCGAAGCAAATACCGTACTGAGGAGACCTAAAGAGGTCGAAATACGTATCTGCGGCTTGTCGCTGCTCTGTGTCGAATCAAAATCTTATACCGTCATTGTGTTTTATTTCTTTACTTCGTTTGGAGTACCAGAAATCGAATTCACTACGAATATTGGCCATGATGAACGGCATTTGGAATGCAATTTTAGATTCCCTTGCCGATTTATTCATCAAGCTGATTGCTTCGCAAGTTTTAGAAAGCACGGTGGCTGATATTTGAATTCGATTTCGCCAGGTAGAAATCGTATGATTTCTCTTTTTGTTTTTAGATGGCGTAGTTACGTCTGTACATAGTTATTTTTAAAAAGACATTGGCTTGGACGGCAGAGATATTCGAATAATTGCAAATTTATATTGGAATCAAACAACATCAGTTTTAGTAGATGGTGTGGAATCATAAGCTCTCAATATTAAAAGAGGAGTACGGCAGGGATGCCTCTTGTCACCCCTGCTTTTTAACGTTTACTCCGAAAGAATTTTCAGAAAAGCACTTTCTGAAAAACAAGAAGGAATACTTGTGAACGGCGAAATCATCAATAATTTGCAATATGCGGACGATACAGTACTCCTAGCTTCTAGTCAAGAAGATCTGCAAACACTACTTGATAGTGTCGTTGAGAGTTGTAGGGAGGCAGGTCTGGATCTTAACATAAGGAAAACCAAAATACTCGTAATAAGTAAACAACAGAATATAAAACCGTCTATATATGTAAATAATACCAAACTTGAGCAAGTTGATAAAATCGTCTACCTTGGACAACAATTAAATTGTAATGCAGAAAATCACGGCGAAATTAGATCCAGAATAGAGCAGGCTTAAGCTGCTTTTAGAAGGATGTCCAAGGTGTTGTGTAACAGAGACCTAAAATTGGCATTAAGGATCCGCCTACTTCGCTGCTACGTTTTCTCGGTCTTACTTTATGCTGTCGAGTCCTGGACTGTGAATAAAATCGATCTAAATCGCCTTGAGGCTTTCGAAATGTGGTGCTATAAAAGAATTTTTAAAGTTTCCTGGGTGGAGAAGATTCGTAACTTTACATTACTAGAATGTCTTAGCAAGACTACTGAAATCATAAAAAGCATCAAGCGGAGAAAGCTGGAATATTTCGGACATGTAATGAGAGGTCCCAAATATAGATTGCTACATGCAAGGAAAAATAGCAGGCAAACGCAGTCCAGCACGAAGAAGAACCTCATGGTTGAAGAACTTGCGAGATTGGTGTGGTGTAGATACAAGCATGCTATTTAGGGTAGCAGTGGATAAAATTAAAATAGCTATGATGGTAACCAACGTTCTGAAAGGACATGGTACATGAAGAAGAAGATATTTATTTTTAATAACTATGGTCTACGAAGGGAAAATATTTTGGTTCGATACGGAGTAGTGGCTATACCGTACTGAGAAGACCTAAAGAGGTCGAAATACGTATTTGCGGCTTGTCGCTGCTCTGTATCGAATCTAAATCTAATACCGTCATTGTGTTTTAAAAGAATTCAAATTTATGCTTATGTACCAATTGACAGAAAAAGATAATACTGACTGCCATACGTCGAAACGAAATATCAAACCTTCTGGAAATATTGATTAAATTTTCAAATTAATTGCATTTAAAAGAAGACAAATATGACAATTAGATAATCCATAAAACTTACAATTTTATTTATTTATAATTTTTTAGTTTGTCATGAAAGCAAATTTCTCATTAATGAAAAATTGTGTATTTTTACTTTGAATAATTTTAATAAAAAATAACTGGTATCACTGTCTGATGTATTTCCTTTAAAAAAGTTTTTGGGATTGGAATTTAGTCAAAACACTGCAAACAATACACAACTCTGCCTCACTAGTTAGAATTGATCTGGAGTGACCATGGAATACAATTGGACAATTCTTTGGATGTTCGACACTCATTAGGGCCTCAAATTATCCTGAATGACAGCAAACTGCAATCTTCTAAACTGCCCACTTAATTCCCTGTTAAAACCATAAGGACCTCTCAAATGGTTGAAAACACCATCTTACAAATCTCTCATATAAGGCACAGCACAAGCAATCGGTGACTAACTCAACAAAAACTGCCAAATCGCATTTTGAGCCCAAATTAACCTCTCAATTTAAAAAAATTTTGCCGGCTTTGAAGACTACCGAAAGCTATCTCTTTCAAATCCAAATCTCACTCTAACTGTTTTTATTCGTCCCGTTTTATTGCCTTTTACAACCCCCTTACCAGTTCTCGCTGCTGGCCAATCAAATTTTTTTCTAATGACGCTTTTTATTCGATTGTAGACCTTAAGAGTGCTGGGCTTTCAAAATTGTAGGAATCTATTTAATTAACACGTAAATGTTATCTACGCAGTTAAAATCTCTTTTAGATGCCTCGCAGAACACCTGAGTAAACAAACTTCAAAGAATTTTTATACATAACAGCCAGGGGAGTATCAAATAATTTCTATACATTAAATATTCGGTAATTATAAGGAAATTATTTATGCTACAAACTGGGGTGTGATTCGATCAGATCAGACTTATCGGATTGTTATATTAAATAACGACTAATTATGGCCTATCATATTGGTACACCAAATAAGGCTTCTGCATCTAAGGTAACCATAAAATAATTTTTTAAATAATTGATATAAGGTTGAATGGTCGAATAAATGAACTTTGAAAAATTAAGGCAAATATCGAGGACAAATTTAATAATCAGATCAAGAATAAATGAATTCTCTCTCCTGTTGCCGACAAGAATGAAGAGCGTAGAATAATTTTTAATAATTTTAAATTGTTTGTCCTTGTTTTAATGTAGTGTTATGTATAATTTATGTCGAATTTCATGTTTATTACATTCTGCGCTTGCTGGATATACCAAATTTGACGAAATGTCCCTGATGATGCTGTAGAAAGGGAAAGTACTTGGGCAAGATTTGATCATTAAATTTGTGCTCGATATTTGCCTTAATTTTTCAAAGTTAATTTTTTAAATCCCTAATTACATATAAAATGTGCAAAAGAGAAATTAAGAGAAAAGGTCAACAAATAACAGAACACTACAATACTGAACAGATAGCAAAATTTAAGAATTCTGACAATAAATCACAGAAAATAATTTTCAAGTATCGCCAAAGAAAAATTGAACGCTTTTCTGTGAATTCTGATTAAATTGGGTTACATAAATCAAAAGGGAACATGTAACTAAGTTGTGGAAATTAAATGCTTTGCTACGTGTTCGTCCTGCGCTGTCAAGAGATCGTTTCCAATAATTGTTGAAGATTATTTATTTTAATGACTAACGAACACGTTTTAAACGACAGTCAACAGATAAAGCTGCTCCAATCCGTCATATCTGGACTATGTTCAACAGTTATTTCAAAAACGGTTATTATGAGAATGTATAAATGTACATGAGCAGCTATTTTCATATAGAGGGCATACAAAATTTACTCAATACATTTCCTCAAAGCCTACAAAACATGATATTAGGAATATTGTGGCATGTGACGCGCAAAATGCTTACCCATTACAAGGACAGTTATATACTGGAAAGCCACCGTGTGGCGAACAGCAAGTAAATGTTGGTAAAATCATGGTTTTGAATTTGGTGAATATAGCAACCAACAAAATCATAGCAACCAACAAAATCATCATAGCCAGAATGATCGCCAACGTTCGGAACGGACAGGCACCCTAAGAAGAAGAAGAATATATACAAAGGATCTTATAAAAATGTAACCACGGACAGTTGTTTCACTACACTGTAATTGGCTCTTACACAGAATTCTTGGGATATGAGTCTAGTTGGTACGGTGTAAAAAAAAGTAGTATCTACCACCAAATATGCAACCTTCGAAAACTCGAAGCATTTATTCTAATAATTTTGCATATACAAAAGAGGTCACAGTTTGCTCTTATGTTTAAGAAATGATTCGAAAATCAATTCGTCCTAAATGTAAAATCCTTTTTAAAATCAAAAAACCTTCCCATCAAAGCATTGTTGCTTGTTGACAATGTGCCAACTCACCCTCAAAATCTACAAAATGGTGACAATTGTGAGATTTTTGCCACCTAATGTCACGAGCTTAACAGCTGTTAAACCAGGGAGTATAAGACACATTCAAGAGACATTATAGAGGAGCATTCTTAAGACATTTACTATTACAGGAGACGAATGAATCCAAAAGTGTTCCCGAAATTCTCAAATCTTTAACAACGAAACATGTTGTTTATTGGTGTGCTGAGTCGTGGGCTAAGATCAAATCTTTAACTTTGGAAAAATGCTAAAACAAACTTTTTGATGGGATTTTGATTGACGATCCTGAAGAAGAAAATGATAAAGAAACGACAGAAGAAATTAAACCTTTAATAAAAAATTTCCCGGGATGTGGCGAAATTAACCAAAAAGCGATACGTGAGTGGTTAGCTGCCGATGACTCAAAAAGTGAATTCATTGACCAGGACATCATTGATATGGTTCTTCATCCAGACAACCTGAGCGGATCAGACGACGAAGATGATGATCCAACAGACAACAGGCAGCACGAGACCGCCGACGAAATTTTCAATGCCTTAGAGGTAAGAATTTTATACAGTGGGCCTAATTAGTTAGGGACATGACCAGGTTTTTAATTTTTGTTGTCATTGCAAAAAGTTTTGTCCTTTTCAGTCTGCTTTACGTTTCGCCGAACAATAGAATGATGCAAAGTCATGAAGTTCTGCAAATGGACGATGGAGAGGTATAGCTGCAAAACATCGTTGTCAATCAAAAACGCAAAAGAAAATAGAAGATTTCTTTAAAAAAAGAATGTTAAACTTGCTCATTTTCAATAATTGATGGATTCGACCGTTACTTGGTGGAAATTCATTTTATGTAACAATAAAATAGTGAAAACTTTGTTTTCAAACTTCCACAAAATTAATTTAAACTCTTATCACTACAGCTGTTTCGGCTGATTGCCTTTCTCAAGTGATCTATTTCTAGCGTGCGTTTACACTTTATAGTCTCTAATGAAATAGGTTGAGGAGGGGAGAACCGTTTGTCTAAAGCTGGTCATTCAGGATTATATCTGTGTTTTTTAATTTGTTGATTTCCATAGATTCTAACAAAAAAAGCTTAAGGCCTTTATTTTTTTATTTTTTTTTTATTTTAGTTTGATGGCCTTAGCCGAGCCAATTAGCCAGATAAATTTAAAGATAAACAATTTTAACAATCAGAGGAATTTTTTACAGTTAGAGGAATAAACATACAATCATCCGTACAATCTAACGTGCAATTGTTAATAAATTACAACTTATTTTTTAATTCTTTTTTTTTTTTAATCCTTGACAGTTAAAGCAGCGTGGTATGTAATCTGAATTATTACAAACTTGTGTGGTATGGGACTCCTGGCATTTGCTGCATCTTGGTTTACTTCTACACTGACCTCCTAGGTGTCCAAAACGGAGGCAGTTATAACATAATAATACTTTCTGGTTATACGGCTCTACTTCCTTGATAACTTTATTAATAGAAATATATTTTGGTAAGATTTGTGATTTGAAAATAACAATGCAAGACTTTGTGGGTAAATATTCTACTATTTTATCTTCATCCGTAATTTTTTCTACTTTACGTTTTATTCTTTTGACATTAGATACTTCAAAAGTGTGCAATGTTAATCAAATTGTCTTATTTTATCTTTTATGTACGCCTCTGAAAAATCTTTTTCCATATCTCTAATAACACTTTGTCTATGAAAAATGAATTTTGGGATATACAATACAAAGTTATTTTTAACAAAAATATTTTCGTTTTTAATATTTATTAGAAAATTTGCTGATTTATAATCCTTTAACTTGATCCTAACCCTATTCCGACCTATAGAGTCAATACTAATAATTTTATTGTCTATCTCCGGAAAGTTAGAAAGAATTATATCTCCGATTTTAAGTGCATTTAATTTACCTTTATATTCGACAGAATTATTCTCAACATAAATATAATACGGGCCTAAATCAGTACTTACATACAAAAACTTCTCTTTTTCTTTCGGTGTGTTATCAATGTTCATTGTTGTTTTTTGTATATCGTTTTTTGATGAAGTTGGATTTATTAATAAATCACATTCGCTACAAACTATATTTTTTTGACGTACATCTGATGGCGCTGGGTCGTCTGGGGGTTTCCCCCCGACTAACTGGTCTATTTAATTGTTCTTAACTCACAATCTAATTTTATTTTTACACCAAATTTGAAGATTTATAAAATACAATTTTTTAAACGAATACAGTTTAATTTCGTTTCGCTTTGTCGATAGGCACGTCCGATTCGTAGGTGAACTAGAACACGACTGCCTTTATTTTGAATTTGAAGAATTTTAAATTCGTCATTAAAAGAATGATTATGATCTATAAGGTGAAGTGCGTATGTAGAATCTGTTTTTCTATTATTGAAAGCCCTTTTATGTTCTGCTGTTCGTTTATTAAAGTTTCTACCAGTTTGGCCGATGTAAGTTTTTGGGCAGTTGCCACATTTCAGTTTGTACACACCACTGTGTAAGTGTTTTTGATTTTGGCTCTTGTTGTTTTTAATATATTTGCCTAGGTTGTTATTTGTTCGGAAAGCTAGTGTTATTCCTTTCTTTTTTATGTGTTTGGCTATTTTTGTTGATATTTTTCTGTATATGTAATAGAACAGAAGGTACTGGGTTTTTCTCTGGTGGTGGAAATACTTATTTCAGGGCTTTCTTGTGTAATTTTTGATTTAACATTTTATTAATTGTTCGTTCGTTATATCCGTTGTTTACTGCTACCTATTTGCTTAATGATATTTATTTCTGTCTCAAAGTTGTATTTTAACATCGGAATTTCTGTTAATCTATGTAACATACTATGATAGGTTGCCAATTTATGTTGTGTTGAATGGGATGATAAATTATGTATAGTCGTGTCAGTATGGGTAGGTTTATGAAATATGGAGAAGTCTTGTTTGTTTTTAAATCGGATAATTTTTAATTTTTAAAAATTTCGATTTAATTTCGATTACAAAATACAACTTTGGGACAGAATTAAATATCATTAAGCAAATAGCAGTAAACAACGGATATAATGAACGAACAATTAATAAAATGTTAAATCAAAAATTACACAAGAAAGCCCTGAAATAAGTATTCCCACCACCAGAGAAAAAACCCAGTACCTTCTGCTCGATTACATATACAGGCAAAATATCAACAAAAATAGCCAAACACATAAAAAAGAAAGGAATAACACTAGCTTTCCCAACAAATAACAACCTAGACAAATACATTAAAAACAACAAGAGCCAAAATAAAAAACAGTTACACAGTGGTGTGTACAAACTTAAATGTGGCGACTTCCCAAAAACTTACATCGGTCAAACTGGTGGAAACTTTAATAAACGAATACCAGAACATAAAAGACTTTCAATAATAGAATACAGATTCTACATAAGCACTTCACCTTCTAGATCCTAATCATTTTTTTAATGACAAATTTAAAATTCTTCACATTTAAAATAAAGGCCTTAAGCTATCTTTGTTAGAATCTATGGAAATCAACAAATTAAAAATCACAGATATAATTCTGAATGACCAACTTGAGACAAACGGTTCCCCCCTCCTCAACCTATTTCATTAGAGACTATAAAGTGTAAACGCATATCAAAAATAGATCACTTGAGAAAGGCAATCAGCCGAAACAGCTGTAGTTTAAAATAAATTTTGTGGAAGTTCGAAAACAAAGTTTTCAGTGTTTTGTTGTTCATTTTCCTTAATTTTATTACTTTATTCTGTGTTTACTTATTAGAAAACATTACGAAATCACCTCATTTTATTTTTTAATACCAATACCTAATACAATAAAAAGCAATGTTATTTTTAATCGAAATTCTTGTTATCCGAAACGGCCTTCCCCCCCCCCCCCCAATTATTTTGGTTAAAAAATGTTTACTGTATTAGCGTAAGCTCCTGGACTAATTCAATATTGAAGATTTGGATTTGGGATTTGGAGTAAATAGAGAATTAATTAATTAATTAATATGTATAAGCAAATTGTTTAGGCACTATACGTGCAATAAACTATTAACTCTTTTCTATAAAACACGAACAATTGTAATTTTCCTAGTCTTTTAAAACTAGAAATAATACCTTTACCTCGAATAGTATGTACTTATTTATATTAAGCCTCTATTCAATGTGATGTCAATATAAAAGAGGGTGAATGTGTTTTTAATCCATATTATCCACGTGTAGTAGCCTCGTTCATCTGTACAACTCAATAAAAAAGAACATTAAAAAACCTTTAAAACGACGACGTATGTAATACCTTTATCAGCATTTCTTTACTTTCTGAGAAAATATTGCGTGTTCTTATCGTAAAAGTTTTATAAGGTATTAGGGAACCCTTAAACATTTTTGACTGCGCCTTACGTAGGACCGAACTTACATAAAAGTTTTAGTCGTGTTCCAGACATAATCCTTTGGAAAGAGATCTGTTGTTTTTTAATTTTTGTAAGCTAAAACTAAATAAACTCAGAGCGAATTTGTTTGCAATTGGCAGTATTCGCTGTAAGTTTTACATGAACAGAGTTTTATTGGACAAAGCTTACTCAAACTCTGATCAGTTCTGGCATTTGCACGTTATTGTTCATCTTTGAAAAACTAAATTTTACTAAAAAAACGCAGCAGTACCAGCTTGGCTTTATTTAAGGCGAATATTTATTAAACGCAATGTAATAACATTAATTTAAAACTTATCATAGAGCTACTACCATAGAGCTAATTAAGAAGAACGTGGAGATAATAATAACAGGAGACCTTAACGGCAGAACCGGAAGGAAAAGAAAACAATAAAGTAGTGGGAGATTTGGAGAGGATGAACAAAACAATAAAGGTGAACGTCTAATTGAATTATGAGACACTAAACAACCTAAAAATCTCCAACAGATTCTTCAGACATAAAAATATTCATAAATATACATGGACGCAAGAAACAGGAAAGCTAATCGATAGATACATAATAATCAAACAAGATACCATAATAAAGATCAAAGATGTGCGAGTCAGAAGTGGAGCAGAATGTCTAAAAGAACAATCAATAAGAGAACTATACCAACAACGTCTAGACCAAAAATTAATAGAATTTAGATACGGCAACATCGAAGAAATATACGAGCATATAAAGGCAAGTATAAAACAAGCAGCATTCGAAGCCCTTGGAGAAAAAGAACATACAACAAATAAACTACAGAACAAAAACAGCAACTATACAGAAAATGGCTGACTAAAAACAACGATGAAGTTTATAAAGAATATAGAGAAAAAATAGAGAAGCGAAAAAACAAACAACACAACAAAAGAATGAAGAATGGGAAAGAACCTGCTTAAATATTGAAACATACATAAAAGGTACAAAAGCTTTATAGCCATGAAAAGTACTGAGAGGATTAAAACAAAACTCAAAAGAAAAAAATAAATTGGGAAATATACAGGACAAAGAATGGAAGGACTATTACAAAGAACTGTTGACAGAACAAAGACCATAATTTATTAAAAAAGAAAACGGGCCAAGACGAAGCAGATCCCCACAACAAGAAATAGAAATAACAGATAGGGAAATGAGAACGGCATAAAAGCAATCAAAAATAAGAACGCACCGGGACTTAGAGGCATCTCACCTGAGCTTATAAAATACGGATAAAAAAAATTACACCGGATGATACAATGGATATTTCAGAAAGCCATAAATGGGAAGCAGCTTCCAAAGGAATGGACGGAGGCATATATGACATCTATATTTAAGAAAGGAGATAGAAAACGATGCGAAAACTACAGAGGAATAAGCGTAATATCATCATCAGGAAGATTATATGGGAAGATACTGCGAGAAAAGATAGAGCAAGCGATGAAAAGGCAAAATCGGGAGGGTCAGGCAGGCAGTAAGATCATGCATAGACACATACACATACTGGAACAACTGTTGGAAAAGAAAAAAGCAAAAAAAGAGATATACATTTGGCATTTGTGAACCTGAGAAAGGCGTATGACTCTGTACCAAGGTCAGAACTATGCGAGGCAATGTACAAATTAGAAATACAGACGGAACTCAAAGAAGCTACAAAAGCTCTGTATAAAGAAAATAAAGTGTCCATTAAAGTGGAAACATGAATCATAGGAGACTTCATCACAACAAAAGGGCTCCTGCAGGGTTGTTCTACATCTCCAACCCTTTTCAAAATATACTTAGAGAAAGCCGTGACTACGTGAAAAAGAAAATGCGAAGGCATGGGAGTATCGGTACGAAACGAATACCTATATATTTTAAGTTTTGCAGACGATCAAGTAGTGATTGCATAAGACCAAGATGACCTCAGCTACATGATGAAGAAACTACAAGAAGAATATACGAAGGCTCGCCTAGATTTTAACCTCGCGAAAACAGAGTACCTATCTACAAGTAAAGAATACATAGAAGATCTATAGATTGATGACAACGTAACATTCAAAGGACAGGATAAATTCAAATACTTGGGGTTTATAATCACAAAAAAGGCAACAACAGCGGCAGAAATTACACAAAGATTAGGACAAACAAGAACAGCAATCCGACAACTTAACTCAATATGGTGAGATAGACACCTAAATATAAAGACAAAAACACAGATTTATAAAACATTCTATCTATCTAATCAGCCTTAAACGCCCACTCTTGGACATAGGCCTCCCCTGTTAATCTCCATTGGTCTCTATTTTGGGCGATCTGCATCCAGTCCTTTCCTGCCGCTATCTTAAGATCGTCAGTCCATCTCATCTGTGGTCTTCCTCTTTTTCTTTTCTTTTCCCATGGTCTCCAGTGTAGAATTCGCTTATTCCATCTTTCATCTTTTTGCCGGAGAGTGTGACCGGCGAAGTTCCATTTAAGTTTTGCAACCTGTCTTGATACATCGTTCACCTTTGTTTTTTCTCTGATCCATGAGTTTCTTTTCCTGTCTGTAAGACCGATACTCAGCATCTGTCTTTCCATTGCTCTTTGTGTTTTGGATATCCTGTCGATGTTCTCCTTTGTTAAAGTCCATGTTTGTGAGCCATATGTGATAACTGTTATAAAACATTAGTGCGAAGTATTATGACATATGGGGCTGAAAATTGGATTATAAATAAGAAAAACAGCAGTAAAATAGTAGTAACAGAGATGGAATGCTTGTGAAGATGCTGCAGAGTAACAAGAATGGAGAGGAGAAGTAATGACGAAATAAAGCAAAGAACATCAATAGAAACAGACATACTAACATATATATATATATATATATATATATATATATATATATATATATATATATATATATACAACAAAAAAGACTAAAGTAGTATGGGCATGTAAGAAGAACTAACCACAGCAGATAGATAAAGAGAATAACCGAATAGAGTCCCATAGGAAGGAGGAAAAGAGGACGACCACGAAGATCCTGGAGAAACGAAGTAGACGACGCCATGAGTAAGAGAGACTTAAACGATGGAGAATGGGACAGCAGAAACGGTTGAGCGATGGAAGGCAGTGAATGCTGTAGAATTATTGAATATATATATATATATATATATATATATATATATATATATATATATATATATATATATATACATATATATATATACATATATATATATATATATATATATATATATATAATATATATATATATATATATATATATATGTGTGTGTATGTATTAAACTTATCATTCGATTTAGTTACCAGAATGGTAACACTATTCTATTTTAGAGCAATCTTCCATCTCATGAAAACCAGGTTTTCCATAATGTCATATTTTGTAAATGTCTATAGTAAAATTCAATAAGCGATGCAGGAAAATGTAAACATTAAATCGTGTCCGAACCGGTATGACCCGCCGATAACGTCGCCAAACGAAATAAAGATGGACATTTCGGTTAGTTTTTAAATATTTTTGAAGAACTGTTACTTGCATTTATGCATAAAATATTCATTAATTTTATAAATCAGATTATTTTTTCACTTACTATGTATTCAGTGAAAACATTAATTTATTTACTATGCAATAAACACGAATATTTGAGAAAAGAAAAAAAAATAATAAAGTGTCATAATTATACTGTTACTTATCGGAACGAGTAGACTCATTTGGAACACCTTTAACAATTATCTGTTAAATTTATCGTTGTTTATGTGCCCTGCATCGCTTAATGGAATAAGGTATAGTTAAGTTGTCTTATTGAGAAGTAAATCCAGGACCAGTTATAAAACGGTACCTCGATGAGATAAGATTTTAATGGTCCATATGGTTTAATTAGAGGTCCCATATTTTGAGATGCATTTCTAATTCTTAATGAAATTCTAATCAATATGTCCGCATGGGCCGCATTTGGAAAACTCTCATACATACTGAAAGACAAAAACATACCCCAAAACCATCGAACCAAAGTGTTCGATTCTTGTATCCTTCCCGTTCTCACCTACGGAGCTCAAACCTGGACATCCACAAAAAAGAACATGGACAAGATTCGAAAAACTCAGCGAGCCATGGAACGACAGATGCTTGGTATCTCACTCATAGATCGGCAAACGAACGAAGCAATCCGGAACAAAACAAAAATAAATGACGCCGCGAAACAAGCAGCTAAATTAAAATGGAAATGGGCTGGACACAACGAACGTCTCGAAAATGGTAGATGGAACAATAGAGTCGGAAACTGGCGACCGTACGATGCAAAGAGACCAAGAGGAAGACCTAAAATGCGCTGGAGCGACGATATTAAAAGAGTTGCAGGACCAATGTGGAAACGCCTAGCACACAACAGGGATGAATGGCGAGAAATGGGAGAGGCCTTTATTCGACAATTCGGATAGAAAAAGGGCTATAAAAAATTTTAAAAAATCAATATGTCAATTTTATCTTCACGTAGGTGAACCCTGTTATCACAACCGATGCTCAAGCAAGCAGGTATAGGTGATATATATATATATATATATATATATATATATATATATATATATATATATATATATATACATATATATCCGGTTTTTTAGGCCTTCACTGAACCATTCGACAGTGAAGCGAATGAGAGGCAGCCGCACAGCCCGCTGAGCTATCTGACCGACGTATAGGTGATATAACTTTAAAATTTCTCTTGAAGGAAACGTCTGTCGTTGCTTCCCAGGATCCCTATCTCCTGAGGCTTATCTGAAAGCTTGAGTCGGCTGCCCCGACACCCGGGTGCATAAGGCTTATAACCTACCCATCTTAAATTTGATTTTATAACTAAAACTTCTTCCTTTTTTTATGTAGACACGACGTAAGCTATCGTACTATCGTTTTCGTGGTCTTCCTACTTATCGTCTTCCTATTGGAACCGTTTACTACTCTATTTTTTGTCATTCGGCTTATATGATCGTTATACTCTAATCTTCTATTTCTTACCCATAGCTCTGTTCTGAGCACTGTGAATAGTGTTTTAATATTATTTTTTCTAAGTACTTTCATCTCTGCTGTTTCTAATTCCTTTTTGTTCCCTCTATGTCAGGTCGTGTTTCTGCCACGTATGTCATTATTGGTCTGATGACTGTTTTGTAAATTCTGCCTTTCATTTCTTTCCCAGTATTTTTATTTTTCCATATTGTATTATTCAGGCTACTTATTACTCTTCTTGCTCTATAGTCATGTTATTTCACTTCTGTTTCGAGTTTTCGGTAGCTAGATAATGTGATAACTAAAAATACCTAGATGCCTACGTTACATTACCACCTTTTTATTTCTTACTTCTTCTATTATTTTATTCATAACAAGGTTGAACAATAGGGAATCTCTTTGTCTCACCCACTGCCAGCTTCAATAAGGTCAGTTAGTTCTTCTTCTACTTTCACTTTTATTTTGTTGCTTTGGTAGATATTTTCGATCGTTTTGATTATTCCTAAAGTAATCTTTCTTGCGTACAATAAGTGGATAACATCCTTTTATTTGACCACGTCAAAGTCCTTCTTAAGGTCCACGAAATATAAATATGCCGGTTGGTTGTAATCTAATGACCTCATTAAAAAGGTACTACTACTTACCTCATTATAAATATAGCGTCAGTGCATGATCTTCCTGACGTAAAATCTTATTATTCTTCTGCTAGTGTTATAACTTCATTCAGTTTATTTTTAATCACTTTAGTGTGATTATAGTCTTGTGTTTAATAAATTAATTTCTCTGTAGCTTAGATTTGTTTCCCTTTTGAAAAGAGGTGTTAGGATGCTTGATCTCCATTCTTAAGGAATGCTGTTTTGTTCTATTATTTTTTGTATAAGTTTTAATAGTTGTTTGGTCAGATCTGGTCCTTCTTACTTTGGGAGTTCGTTCGGTATTCTGTTCTCTCCTGTTCTAATGCTTCCTTTACTTCTACCTCCTCAATATTTATTTCTTCGTTTCCCGTCATCTCTGGTGTTGGTGGTTCATTATCGTCACAGCAAAAAGGGATCGAAAGTAGTCTGCCCATGTTTCCTTCTGAATGTGCTTCGTTTATGTTACTTCATTCATCTCTTTTCTGTGTCCTCTGATCATTCTTCATATTTCTTTCTGTGTTCCGTAGAATTCGTACGTAGAATGCTTTGAGAAGTCCTGCCAGTGTTTCCTTTTTATTTGTCTACCTCATATTCTTCATATTCATATTCTTTTTCCGGAATATTGAAGAAGGATGCGACATTTTCTTTGTTAAAGCCTCTTGCTCGTGAATATGATGTTCCCGTTGGTAGTCGTACTGATAGCTCTTTATGGCGTTGCAGGAAAAGCATCAGACAGGCTCTGCCTGTCGTATTACCTCCAAATGGATATTTGATATTGTTCCTGGAAGCTAAGACGTACGCTATCCTCCTAAGATCTTTTTAGATTAATCCATGAAATTTCGCTTCCATTTCTAAAATGTAACTAACTAACTCGTCCTCAAGATCATTCCCTACGACAGCTTTACGCCCTAGGTTTATTTGAGCAGCTTCAATTGGCTTAGTTTAAGTTTTCTTGCAGAACGTTGCAACGTAGAACGTGGAATATTAAACATTTTTGCAGCTTTCGGCGTACCCATTTCGTGCTGCCTGACAGCTATATTTGAAAGTTCCATATCTCTCTCATCCCATTTTTTTGTCTTCTGTCAGCTGTTGTTTTGACATCCTGAAACAATTGAAGTATGTTTTACATTGTTCCAGATAAGGGCCACTAGCCCATAATGAAAACAAAGGCATAACCCATATTGTGAACACGCTTGCTTTGCACAACAAAAGAGGTTATGTCTAAAAGTAGTCAATTTGAAAAAAAATAATTAGCATATATCAAAGACTGGTTATAGAGCTTCAACGGATGTTTTTAAAATTAGTGTTTATTTTCAAATACTGGAATTTATCAACTTACTGGAAAAAGTTTTGACACTCACACCAACGGACAAACAATTATTATAAACAGGGAGTTAACTTGGCTCAATACCGTTTGCAATAGTTAAAATGTAGAGATCTGCAACGAATAGCTGTGAAACCGACCTAGCCCATATTACAAGATGTTTGCAGCCTTTCCTCTAATAATCTGTCTAAGATACAACTTTAAAAAAATTCGTACTTTCTACGTTCTTATTACTATTAGTGTTAGAAGTTTTAAAGTTTAGCAGTATTTTATGACCTTGACGGTAGGGTAACCCATTACATCTATTTGAAGATTTGCATTTGTAATCAATTGCCAGTTGCAATCTGAAAAACTTCTGTCTGTCAACAAAAAAGTCTATTTATTAAACGATGAAATAATTTACTGTGAACAAAATTCTATATTTATTAAACGTATAAACCTCCTCTCAGTAATTCTGCCTCGCAAAATAAATAAGCTCCCAAAACAGTCTAATTATTATTATAACACTGGAGGAAAACCGCTGAGACGCGTCAGTCACGAAAACTTTCTTTTCAGAACTTTTACGGCAATCTTTGTAATTAACACCATAACTTTACTCTTGAGTATCAATAAAAAGTTTATTGCCTACACCATACTAATAAAATTTTGTGATGGTTCATAACGATAGAGATAATATCTGTATTTTGAAAAATAAATGCTCTCAAGGAAATCATAAAATATTTACTTTAAAGCGTGTGAAGTATCATCATGTTTTACATGACTTATTGTCACTATTCTAAGGGTCTATATTGCACTAGGGATTAGCTGTTGTTGTGATTGTATAGAGAAATATTTAAATGTATGTAAGAGGTCATTTCAGATCTGAAACTAGATATTATATATTATTTACATAGATGTAACCCAACGGTCGGCAACAGACGGAACGTGGTCCGAATCCGGACCGTGAAAGGTTGAACTGCGGACCGAGAAAGGTAGAACTGCGGACCGAACTGCGGAATATCGATTGCTAAGTGAATCAAGTTCAAAATAAAACTGCTGTTAATTTTCAAATAGGAAGTGAAATGATAAATAAACATAATAAAAATTATGTATAAGTGATGAAATATTGTTTTATAATAATATTGCATATTTACAATAACTGAATTATATGAATCTGGGGAATTTTGATTAAAATCTGGCAACTTTTAAAACACAATTTGGGGAAATAAAATTGATGGGTCTGGCAAAGCTGCTGCCCACTGGCACTGACTGAAAATCGCTCACTAGTTGGTCAGTGACATGCACGTAGCGCACTAATGTTAAATTTGTTTTGTGATTACTCGCGTTTTAGTTCGTTTTATAAAACATTTTTGTACCTACGTTAACATTGATGCGAAATGGAGAAAAATGGACAATGAAAATAGGAAGTTTCTGGCAAAATAGACTGAACAATATTGTTTTACGCTGCCTGATAGGCCGCAAGTGGTTCAGGTGTACCTTATATGCAATAAAACTGTCGCCTTAGTTAAAAGTAGAAATTTGAACCGACGACACTACGAAACAACTCATCAGCAGTTCCACAAACACTTTCCTCTTGGCAGTCAGGCGCGTAAAGAAAAACATCGGGTATATCTTAATTCTTACGAAAAAATCACAAAAATCCTAGTTCGCTGCATAAGCGACCACGAAAAATCCACAGGGCAGCGTACGTGCTGCTGGTCAAAAAACCAAAACCATTTTCTGATTCTGAGATAGTGAAGGAATCTATGCTGGCAGTAGCTAACTGACTTTTTGAAGAAAAAAAGATGTTACCTCAGCAATTCAAAGCATCTCATCGTAGGGCGAAGTAATACACGAAGAATGAAAATTTTAGCTGCGGCTATTAAAAACTCTCTTCTTAAACTTTTACAAAAGGCACCTTGCTACGCTAGAGCACTTGACGAATCATGTGACATTGTTGATGATTAACAAATGTCTGTTTTTGTAAGATTTTTTATATTGAGTGTCAGATATTTAGAGAAGAGTTGCTAGCAATATTGGCGCTGAAAGGTAACACTTGAGGAGAAGATTTATTCAAGGTTATTGATGAATTAATTTCTATACCTAACATCAGTTATAATAAAATGATTTCGCTTTCTACTAATGGGGCCCCAGCAATAATTGGCAAAGAAAAATACTACAACACAGTAATGCTCGTTGGTTAAGGAAAGGTCAAGTTGTTGAATGTTTGTGGCTAAAAAAAACATGTGATCTCTTTCTTACAAAATATAGATACGCAGGGAGCCAGGGCACATTTTGAGTATATAACAAACAGGCGCAACATGCTGGTTGTGGCTTTTCTGAAAGATATTTTAAAATAATTTGAATGCGCTTAACACATAGTTACAAGGAAATGGAAAATTATTATGTGATCTCATACAACGCGTGTCTGTTTTGGTCGTAAGCTGGATATCTTTGAAAAATATATTGCACAACGAGAGTTCATTTATTTTCCAACTATTCTTAAATATAATAAAAATAAGGAGTACTCCTAAGAAGACATTGCAGTGTTCATAAAATTTCTGGGCAAATTTAGAAAGGAATTTGCTTTAAGATTTCCATAATTTGATTAGCGGCATTGATTTAATGCAGCGGCAGAATGGACATATGTGGCTGCTAAGCTGTTTAATCTGTCAAAAGCATTACTTTATATAGAGGTTATTGAATTACAAGAAAATTTGTCCTTGCACGTTTATAAATCGGTATCCACCGAAGAACTTTGGGCCAAACATATGCCAGCAAAATATGAAAATTGCAGACAACTTGCAATCAATTTGGTCACTATATTTGGCTCAACGTATATGTGCGAAAAGTCTTTCTCAAAAATGAATTTTTCGAAAAACAAATATCGCTCCCGATTAACGGACGCCCACCTCGAAGATACACTTTTAAGTTGTTGTTCGAGTCGAGAACCAGACCACAAACAACTAGCTCAAGACCGTCGGTGCAATTTTTCTCATTAATTTAAGGTCTTTTTGTTTTATCATTAAGAATGTACCAGAATAATAAACAATTTGTTATTAAATGTTTTAAAAAAAAGCATTTGTTTTTTTTCTGCACCTTGTTCACATTTTCTTCTAGTATGCGGACCCCACATTGTAGTATATTGTAATAGAGAACAGAAGAAGAAGATATGACAAATATCATGTCAATTGTCTATGTAAAAAAAGGTTATAATTATAATCACTGTTCGACTGTTAGTTAAAAATATAAGTAAAATAAAACCATGTTTAATCCTTTATATTCTTCCTCCACATCACACTAATTTGGCGACGAGGTAAATGGAAAAGTGACTGTGTATATTTCAAGGATTTGGTTTATGTACATATTTTTAGAGTAAACATTGCTAAAAATGCCAAAGAGTGGAAACGATATCCAGGCCGGGGAGCCATGTGGATCACAATCACAGCCCATAACAGTTGTACATGCAGGGAATATATCTTCATTAGCAACGTTTAGAAGTGGTGACGATTTTGAAATATTTGAAGAAAGTTTAGAACAATATTTATTGGCTAATTTAGTAGAAGAAGGAAGAAAAGTTGCTGTATTATTAACATTACTCAGTGAAGACATTTACAAAGTGTTGAAAAACCTATGTGCACCTAGCAAACCAAAAGAGAAATCATTTGATGATATTATGGCACTATTAAAAAGCCAATTTAAACCTCGCATTGCGATTTATAGAAGAAGAATAAAATTTGAAACATTGAGACAGGAAGACGAAACTATAAATGAATGGTATATTAAAGTTAAAAATATGGCAACGCAATGTGAATTTGGTGATAAGTTAGTGTATAGAGTACTGTTAGAAATAGCCCTGGCAAAAGAAGCAGCTTTGAGGGAATCCAGAGGAGTGGACATAAATTATTCAGAAGCCAGAAGGGAAGGTGGTAAGAAAATGCAAGTAAGACAACCAAGTTCATCAAATCAAACTAAGACTGGTAGGATATCTGTAAGTAATAAAAGAGATACTTTGTGTTTTTATTGTAATAAACCAGATCATGATTTTAAAATGTGTAAGTTTAGAAAATTTATTTGTAATAAATGTAAAAAAGTAGGGCATATTGCAGCAGCATGCTGAGGACAATACCTCAGAGGTAGATGGTATGGTGGAGATGTTGAAGATGGATGTTTGTAATGTTGAGGCTTGTATTAAACCAATGTCAATAACCGTTTTAATAAATCAGCAACCTATTGTTATGGAAATAGATACAGGAGCTGGTGTTTCTTGCATTCCTTTCAGTATGTATAATCAATGTTTTTCAATGGTAGAGTTAAAACCAAGTTTGATTAAATTAAAGTATCATGATGGACCAGTAGTAATACCAAAAGGTAAAATTGAGGTACAAAGCAAAATAGGCGGTAGAGTTGAAAATGTTTCATTGACAGTAGTGGAGGGAGCTACTAAGGCACTGTTAGGCAGAGATATCTTTATAAAATTTAATTTATCCATAAAGGGAACAAAAGTCTATATTGGAAATCATGAATTAAGTTTTAGCAAGTGTACCCAGATTAATGAAATAAGTATAAATGAAATTGACTTTAAATCATAATTAAATGTTTTATTAAGAAAATATGAGAAAATTTTTAAGGATGAGTTAGGTAAATATATAGGTGAGCAAGATCATTTAGAGATGGAAAAAGATGTTAGGCCAATTTTTCAAAAACCACATCAAATTCCTTTTGCATTTAGAGAGAAAGTAAAGGCAGAGTTGCTTAGGTTAGAGAAAGAAGGGGTAATAGAGAAAGTAGAAAATGCTTTGTGGGGTACACCATTGGTACCTGTGCTCAAACCTAATGGTAAGGAAGTAAGGGTATGTGCTAATTATAAAGTAACAATTAACAAATATTTAAGAGATTCAAATTATCCACTGCTTTAATAGAAGATATTTTTGCTGCTTTGAAAGGTGGGGAAAAGTTCACTAAACTAGATTTTAAAAACGCGTATAATCAGTTAGAATTAGATCCTGAAACATCACATTTACTATCTTGGAGTACACCTTACGGAATTTTTAGAGTTAAAAGACTCCTATATGGAACAAAACCAGCTTGTTCTATTTTTCAGTGTATAGTGGAGAAAGTTTTGCAGGGTTGTAGGGGCACAGTCAATTATTTAGATGATGTAGTAAGTACAGAGAAAGATAACAAAGAACATTTAGAGAACTTGGATAAGGTTCTTGAGAGACTTTTAAAAGCAGGATTTATGATTATCAGTATTAATGATTACAACTTCGAAGAAGTAAAGGAGTTTAAATACCTGGGAGCGATAATCACAGCTGACAACCATATAGAAAAAGAGGTCTCAGCAAGGATAGCTACGGGAAATAAAGCATTATACTCCCTTTCAACATTATTAAGATTGAAGCTACTAAAAAGAAAATCTAAATTAACACTGTACAAGTCGATTATTCGCCCAATTGTTACATATGGCATTGAAACATGGACTCTCAATCAGCGGGAAATCAATAAGGTTCTAGTATTTGAAAGAAAGGTTCTCAGAATAATATTTGGCCCTCAAACAGATGAGTTCAAAGGGAATTGGAGAAGACGCCGCAATGCTAAATTGGTGACTCTGTATGGAACTGAAAACATAGTTTAAGGCATATTTTTTGAAAGAACAGATGATAGAAGATCAGTAGGCCCACCGAGGAAAAGATGGAAGGATTATGTTGAATGAAATGAAGCCAATTTATCTAGAATTGGGATACAACAATGGGAAATAGAAGCGCAAGATCGTAGAGGATGGCGAAAAAAGCGAAAAAAGAACTGATAGAACGTGATACACCTTCAGGTGATTGTAATGAAACTATCCCACAACTAGATGACTTGACTGATGAGGACTTCCCAAATATGGACAGTAACCCAAAATATGAGGCAGAATGTGTTTTCTGGTCAGTATTGATATACTTATTTGCGATTTTTGTCGCTAAAAGAATATTTCATAGTATTCCATATTACCTCATCTAACTATTTCATATTACACGGCCATTTTTTCAAAAACACAAAATGTGTTTTTACAATTTTTTTTCAATAACACAAAATATATTTTTATGTATATACTTTTTAGGTTTGTTAACAATACCTTTTTCTAATAAATCTCTTGACTACGCCTTTATCATTTTTTATTTATATTTATTTCAATAGTTTTAAAAATAGTTGGATAAATAAAAAATTACTATATATTTACCATGTTAGATTTAAACTAAACATACTTTTGTATACTAAAGCATGTCTCAGTTTCTACATAAAACAAATTATATTGTTCACTTATTTAATCAATCTCAAAAATTATTATACTGCATATTCTCTTCGGCATGATCCTAGGCATTACAGATTACAATCTACAGTATACGACATTATGTATTGGACTAACACCTTTGACCAAAATAGCGCGCCCTCTAAGTACCAATGTGTGAACTATTTGGAAAAATGCAGCGTCCCCATCATGTCCACGTCCCACTGTAAATAGAAGGTTACTAGCATGATAAATTAAAATCTGTAAAGTAGATGGCGCTTGTTGTAAGAAAACTTTCATTTTAATTATTTGGTCCTTGGATATTACAACGATATTATACTATTATTTATCTATGATTATTACAAAGGAATATGAATAAATAGACGTACTTACTACAAATATACCAATATGTGTCTATATTCATTTTTATAATTGAAGAGCTTGGTGCAATAACCGTCCACGTGCACATTACATAGTTTTGAGAAAAATGGAAAAACCTGTCATTTAGTCTTAGTTGAAATTACGTGAATTTTTCATTTTACAAATCTGATATAACCAATAACTCATCTTTTATAACAATATATGTAAAGGGTGTTTTTTAGAGGTATAGACATGAAGAAATGTAAGTTATTTACACTTTTTTAACTGTCGACCATTTTAACAGCTGTCAAGTAATTTATGTTAAGTTTGGTTTGACTTTTAAGCATGAATAGTCTTGACGCCCGAACAATGCTTCCAAATTGTACAAATTTATTTAAAAAATTGTGGTTATGTTCTGTATCTGTGCGAATTACGTATCGCACACTACTTCCATTTTATAGTCAACATAATAGTCCATCAGAACAAATAATTCGACGTACGTCTTTGCACTAAGTTTGCTCTAAACGATAATATGCATTCACAGACACGTCGTACAGTGCGTAAAGAAGAAGATTTTGCAAAAATATCTTGCTTTGCGTGCTTACAAAGTCCAACTCATACAAGAATTGAAGGTAAATCATTACCTAACAAGGCGTAGATTCGTAAATTCGGTGAGTGAGTCCAAAACGAGATTGCCGTTTAGGAGTTACAATAAGTAAATCCTGAGAAAGGAAATCCGAAATAAAAGAAAAAATATTAGCAGCGAATAAAGCTTATTTTGCAAACAAAAGATTACTTAAAAGCAAAACACTGACTAAAAAAAAATAAGATGAGCATTTATAACATCATAATTAGGTCAATATTATTATATGCAGGAGAAACAATGACGATGGTTAAAAAAGATGGAGAAGACTTAATAATAGCAGAGAGAAAGATTATGAGAACCATACTAGGACCAATCAGAACAGAGCAAAATGAATATAGAAGCAGAACAAAGGCAGAAATTAAGGAAGAACTTAAGGAAGACATCGTAACTAAAAGAAAGCAATGCAGAGTTAGACGGTTAGGTCACATTTGGCGTGCAGGGGCTGCAGCAGTGATATACGCAATGATAGAATGGAATCCAGGAGGAAGAAAGAGAAAGGGAAGACCGAGATCAAAGTGGCTGCAAGAAGTTGAAGAAGACCTCCAAAGCGCAGGAGTCAAAGAATGGAGAGGAAGAACTAGAGACAGGAAAAAATGGAGAGATACTATCAAGAAGAAAAAATAAACAAAAAGACTGATCCACTTAAGAAATAGGATCTAGAAAGCATTTGCGGTTTAACCCCACATAGAGTATAGTATTTCATTGTTCTTACGTACAGTTCTTGTAAATATATATTATAATGTAAGCTTCCTAAATAAATTATATTAGTATTAATTAAAATAAGTTTCTATTATTATTATTGTATTTTATTACAACCTTTTACCGTTCCATACCATAAATGTGATATATCTAGGCGAATTGAATTTAGTACTGTACAACCAGAAGTTTCAGAGACCCCAGATGCACAAAAGGAAATCGAAGGGGCATATGTGTATATTAATTACAATAAATTTTTATTATTATTGTGTTTGATTACAACTTTTTACCCGTCCCTACCATAAATTTGATATGTTCAAGAGAATTGAATTTAGTACAGTACAACCAGAACGTTAAGAGACCCCAGATATACAGAAATATATCAAAGGGGTATACAGTCATTCTAGCTGCAGTCGCGAGTTTCCACGTAGGTACAGCGAAAATATCGTAGTGTTGGAGGTCAGTAGATATTCACATTCAAAGAAATTCCTTAAAAGGAAACAAAAAAAATAGCAACCTGAGACAAAGTTAATAGAAATTTAAAAAATATAATTATGTATTGATAAGTAAAAAGGTCTTGAGTCAAAAATATCGATTTTGAGTTTTTCAGTACCTTAAAAAAATCGATAAAAAGTATGTAATAGAAATCAACTGATATTTATCTTTATTTTGAAATTAACTTTGAAATTTAATCGCTTTTTATCGATTTTTTTAACGTACTAAAATACTTTTATCACGTTAATGTGTTTGTTAAAAAAAACAAAATCGATATTTTTGACTTAAGACCTCTTTACTTATCAGTACAGAATTGATATATGGGTTATACTAAATTTAACAGAGAAAAAAATACAATTCGTACAAAATAGATCTATACTTACAAAAACCACAAGTTTTAATAATTACTTTGTTTCTCAGTGTAACTATCATTTTAGTACTTTTTTGAACGACTTCCTTATTAGTTTTCTTAGTTTACTAAGTAGTGCAACTGTCATTCTCCCTCCGAAACATATTTATAAAACTTGTAGTGCTTTCATAACTTCCTAAACAACTCAAATATACCCCCTCCTTAAATACCGGCCATGTTTTTTTGGGTAAATATGCAGCATGTTTTAATAAAGTCTGCTAAATCATGCGACAAAGATATTAAGAATTTTCTTCTAAAGTGTAGAAAAGGACCATTTTTATTATACTTCGGGTAACTTCTCCCTAGCGGAGGTTGGAAGGACAATCATCATCGCTTCATATCGGTTCCTTCACTCCCTATCGTTGAGCCGGAAATTCTGAAGCAGCATGTTTAATAAGTTCTTAATTAAAAAAAAATATTAAATTAATTCCTAAAGTGATGGACAATTATACAAATATACAAACACAGAATACACCATCCCAACTACAAATGAAATATACAAAAATGGTGTATTTATTTTTTGAAGCGCCATCTACTTTTGAAATGACTAATTTATCATGAGGTTGTGGAGTTGAAATCGAACATTCTGTAAGTTACCTACACTTTTTTGTCAGTTTACTACGTCGTATAAATTTCTAAAGAACACTGACATATTGGTTCTTGTCGTACGTACGTAGTCGCTTCAATCGCCGTAAACAAAAAATCGATAAATATGGTGGTTAAATGTATTCGTGTGTGATAGGTTGTCAATTGTTTTTATAAAAACTACGGTAAGTAGCCACTAAATAAATCCTCACATTAGCTATTAGTACTGTACTTTTAACTGTATTGCTCTAATGGATTGATGTACACGCGTCAGTGAAGAATGTTGTTTTAAAGAAACACTAGAATTTGTTGACATATTCGAATTTAACTGACATGTGGGCGTATTTTAAATGTCAAAAACCTTTGAAATACATATTGAAACTGGTTTTCTTCGTATTTAAAGATGTTTTTAACAATTTGATTTGTTGAACTATTGTTTTAAAGTGTACTTTTCCATTATTATTAATTATTTCGATGTTTAGGTAACCTTAAAGTCGGTGTTGATACGGCGTTATAGGAATTTAGCAGTTTTATCCTGCTTCATTGTTGATAGTAATCAAAAGTAATTTGAAATGCATATAAAACCAAAAGTGGACGTAGACCTGTCTGAAATTATATATTGTAATCGTAGGTAACACCCATCTCTGCTCTATCAATATGACATATTGAAATTCTTGCAATCAATTACTAATTATTTCAGTCCTGATTTTCTGCATTTATGGAATTCATTTAGGAGTGCCTAATTTACATGTTAGCAAGGATTTTACTTATTTGTTTGAATTTTAAATGATTTATTCATATACAGTTAGTGAGGTGTACATAGTTGGTCAGAAACATTCCAGTCGGTTAAGACGTTTCTGATAAAAAAAAGTAATTCAGTTATCATTTTGTAGATTATGGGAACTTCCTGAGAGTGTATTTTGATAATTATACATTTACTTAATTAATAGCAATTAAAATGCAGATGTGTTTGATTTTTTAAATGTACTCTCAAATTTAGAATTGTATGGCGTTGTTTGACGTTTGATCGGATAAAAATAAATACATACATAAAATATGGGGGATTGATTCCTTTGCACATGCAAATTCTACCAATTTAAAATCTCTAAGATGGAACCTATAAGCAGTAAAATTGGCTGTACCGGGTGGTCCAATAACTTACAATTAAATATGTGAAAGATCATACAAATATCTCGATAATTAAAATTTAATGTCCAATTAAATGTTCAAATTGTTTTCCATCGTTGTCCACACAAAGATGTAATCTTTCGCACGTAGACATAACAGCTGCTTCAATCTCAGCTGTTGATATACTTTTTATTGCGTTTATAATGCGCTGTTTCATCTCGTCTCGCGTGGTTGGTCGAATTTGGTACACTAAGTCCTTCAATCTTCCCCACAAATAAAAGTCCAGACATGTTAAGTCTGGAGATCTAGCTGGCCGTGAAAATATACTTCCCCTTCCAATCCATTTATTTGGATAACTTGCATACAAATAATCTCGAACTCGTCTGGAAAAGTCCGCAGGACACACATCATGATTTAATATCATATCTCTTCTTGTTTATAAAGAAATATCTTCCGATAAAACAGGCAACTGATTTTCCACAAAATCCAAATATGTTTCGCCATTTAAAGTTCTATCAAAGAAATATTGACCTACGATCTTTCCATCAAGTATACCACACCAAATATTGAACCTGCACCTGATGCATCCAGTGCGGATTTTCTTCATCCCAATAATGCATATTATGCAGATTAACACCACACGCACTATTAAACGTAGCCTCGTCTGTCCACAAAATCTTTGACATGATATGCGGTTGTTCTTCTAGCAGACCTAACATCCAATTGCAGTAATCCAGCCTTGCATCAAAATCTCTCTCATGTAAAACTTGGTGGAGAACTACATGATAAGGATGCAGTCTAAAAAACAGAGCAACAAAATATTGGTGAAAAAGAAACCACTATATTTACTAAAACTCAAAAAATCTTGAAAAATTCACAATTGTTTCACAAGATAAATCATGCATAAGTATTTTTAAGAAACGGATAAAAGCGCCGTGTTGCCCTTTTTATCGGAATATTAACATAACAGTTGAATCTAAAGTGTAAAGGGAAATCCAAGTTTCTGACCTAAACGTTCACTTTATAATATGAAAAACCAACCTGTGATGTTTTAAAATCCTTAGAACAGTATTTTAGGGTATGTTAATTCTATAGAGATTTGCCGACTACGTATATGTGGTTTCTGTTGAATTAAAGCAAGAACATTGATTGAATTATCTTCGGTCATACCTCTACTACGTCGTTTAAAATAAGGACGATGAAAACTACCAGTTTCTCTTAATCTTCTTGCCTTTCTTTCAAATACTTAAAGTTATAGCGAAAAATAAAATTTTAAATTTCCACTTTACCCTGTATCTTTCTTAATATCAACATTTTATTAAAGCAACTTGAGTTAAATCGTAATATTTTAAAGTGTAGAATCTACGGTTTCTTTTTGTACAATTACTTAAGGACCACCCTGTATAAATAAAAGTGTTTTACCCTGAACCTCTAAAATCGTAGGAACAATCTAAGTTTTGCTGAGAATGTCAATTTTGGGATCCAAAAAAGATGCAAAAAAAGTTTGCCACTCCTAACCCCGGGCTTCACCCTCGTAGGGGAAGAAGAACAAAAAAACTTCTATTTGTCAAGAATCTACACGCCATAGAAAAAAATATTTCAAACAAGAAATGTACCTGAAATAATTTTGAACAAAAATGTTTATTACCCCTTTTGTGTAGAATGAACCGTTCTCTCAGAAACAAGGCTTGATGCGACCGGCGATTTTAAATGTCAGTGGCGCGCTCAAAATATTTTTTTTAAATAAAATTTGTATCAATTCGACGGTAGCTCGATATCTTTTGATCAGAATATCCTACCGACAAAAATCAAAATGCGTTACATTGACCGGCCATTATAGAATTTCCATAAAGCCTAATCTTCTAAACCTATAGCATGGAATTTCGATTTTGAATTTCGGCATTTGAAATACTTTTACATTACCAACTATCTAAAACTTTTAAAACGGCTTCTTTTCGATTGCACAAGTGCGTTTTTTCGAAAGTACGTAACTTTAGCTACAAAATCCACCCAAAAACATCGCAACTGCCTCATATTTATTGCCAAAACTCAAAATCGAAATTTCCTGTTATAGCATTTAAAGATTATGCTTTAACAATGGAAATTCCACAGCGACCGCTCGATGGAAGTGATAAATTTTATTGATCTCATGAGAATCGTAAAAAGCTTTATAGCAACTGACTTCATATGCAGCAAAATGCAAAAATTGCATATGAAAGCTGCACTCTTCACCTTTAAAACGCATTTTGAGTTTTGTTATTAGGGCAGTCTGATCAAAAGATATTAAATTGTTACCCTTAGTTGATTCAAAATTTTAACGAAAGTGCAAATTTTATTTCTTTGTCTAATTGACATTAGAAATTGCCGATCGTTCAAGCCTTGTTTCTGAGAGATCACTTTATTCTACACAAAAAGTGGTAACAAGTCGTCAGCCCCATGTGTAGGTGGTCAGCCTTATATTATAAGCAATGACAAGCTTATATCAATATATATATATATATATATAATATATATATATATATATATATTATATATATATATATATTTAATTAAAAATCCTTTGTAATAGGTATATTTTAGGCCCAAACGGGCTAAGTTAAAAAGACAAAACGTTTTCGGAAACCATGTTCCATCATCAGTGTCTAGGAGTACATGAATGAAGCCACCAAGATTAAATATGTGGGTAAAAACCCGATTACATATGTTGCACTCATACAGTCCTCGAAGACATACCGTCTCAGGACTAGCAACTTCAACGTGGAGTCATATGTCGCCATGTTACCAAATCCATCGGTAAGTCTGTAATCCTATATCATTACAACATTAATTTAAAACTAAATGTAATTAAACATATGTAATCGGGTTTTTACCCACATATTTAATCTTCGTGGCTTCATTCATGTACTCCTAGACACTGATGATGGAACATGGTTTCCGAAAACGTTTTGTCTTTTTAACTTAGCCCGTTTGGGCCTAAAATATACCTATTACAAAGGATTTTTAATTAAATTTTTAATACATGGTATACAGCCAACTACAGGAACGTAGATTCCTTGTGGATATATATATATATATATATATATATATATATATATATATATATATATATATATATATATCTATATATATATATATATATATATATCTATATATATATATATATAAATATATATATAATATATATATATATATATATATTATATATATATATATATATATATATATATATATATATATAAGAGTAAGAAAAAAGAAGTACTTGTGACTCGTTTGGAAAAAATATAACACTGTTTTTGATGGGTTGGAGTCAATAAAAGGGGCTATTTGTTGACTATTTTTTACTCGAGCTTTCAATTGTGATTACAATTTTTATCAAGAGCTTCTAAAAAATACAAAATGTCTTACAAAGTTGAACTAGAAATAAAAAATTTTTTGTTAACTCACCAAATAAAATTAGTTTTTTATATAAAACTACTGCTTACATAATAAATACAAAAAATATTAATAAAAAAAATGCCTTATTCTAACAAATGTTTCTCTGAAAAATTTAGATGAAGTTTCTTAAGAAAAAAATTGAATTTATAAACAAAAATAGAATAGCTACAACCAGCCTAAAATGTCATAAATACTAACTTAAAAATTTTTATTTTTGACATATTGTCAAAAATAAAATTTTGTTTAAAAAATTCTTCTTTGTTTAGTAACAAAAAAGAAGAAGATTTATTCACCATTGATAGATGCCCGAAAAAATGTAACAAATACATGGAAAATTCAAAATGTGATATTTTACTGACTGCATAAATTACATAGAAATTATATAATTATAAATTTTGCTTAAATTTTGAATTTCTGACCTTTTGTTTAAATTATTATCACTTTTGCTAATACAAACCATTTCCAAAAAAGTTCTTTTAAATTTATTACTTTCATTACATAAATTACATATTATTTTGATAATTTTAAAATTTTGAAGAAATGAAGAATTTGGTTTTAGAAATGCTATGGGAACCAGGGAGGCACTTTTTGCGCTTAACATCCTATTACAAAAATGCCGTGACCAAAGAAAAGATGTATTTGCATGTTTCGTGGACTTCGAAAAGGCATTCGATAAAGTACAGCATGTAAAATTAATGCTAGTGTCATTAAAAAATTTGTACTGGAATCAAACTACTATCGTAAAAATTGGAGATAACTACACCGATGAAATCCCCATACAACGAGGAGTCAGACAAGGTTGCATTTTGTCGCCAACACTGTTCAATGTTTACTCGGACCAGTTATTTAAAAAGGCACTTGAGAGACAACCATATGGAATAAAAATCAACGGGGAACTACTTAATGTTATTAGATATGCAGACGATACAGTAATTCTTTCAGATAATATTGAAGGTATTCAAATTCTTCTTGATCGTATTCACGAGGTAGGAGAGGAAATGGACATTAAAATAAACTCAAACAAAACCAAATTTTTAATGTTTAGTCGTGACCCACATCCCGATGTAAAGCTTCAATTGAACGGAGTCCAAGTTGAGAAACTTCACAAAATGACATATTTGGGAACTGTGATAACGGACCAACTAGATCCAGACATAGAAATAAAACGTAGAATACCTATGACTAAAACTACTTTTATGAAAATGAAGTCATTTCTTTGCAATAACCATCTCAGTTTAGAACTAAGGCAAAGAATGGTTAAGTGCTATGTTTGGTCTGTACTGTTGTATAGTGCAGAAGTGTGGACGCTAAAAGTATCGATCATGAACAAAATTGAAGCATTGGAAATGTGGGTTCATAGACGAATGCTGAAAATACCTTGGACAGCAAGAAAAACTAATATAAAAGTACTAAGGAGCGTCAACAAAGACAGAGAACTGCTAAAGACTGTTAATGAAAAATAAACATCGAAAAATGTCTTATCTGGGACATATAGTAAGGGGAAGTCGATATAAAATTTTACAACTGATCCTTAAAGGCAAAATAGAGGGCCGTAGAGGTGTAGGAAGAAAAACAAGTTTCTTGGTTAAAAAACATTCGTGAATGGACTTAGATACCAAATGCAGGACAATTATTCCATATTGCAGAAGATTGAGAAGCCTTCGCAATGGTGATCGCCAACGTCGGATAAATTTGATATGTCACGCGAAGAAGAAGAATATAAATACAGATCTAAGATAAAACTTGTACAAAACTTCTGCTTTCTATTTTCGTATTATTATTAGTGTTAAAGAGTTTTTAATTTCATGGGATCTTTATGATATGTAACTACACAAATGAATGCATAGCTCGTAATTAAAAAAAAACTTATTGGTTTCAACTGCATCCGTACGGCAATGGTTATGGCCTTGAAGATAACCCTTAACATCTCAGTCATCATCATCGTCAGTAGCAAATAGATAGTGTATGACAAGTAAATATAAATTTTTCTTTAGAATATGCAATAAGTAAAATATCGTCTGAGCTGACAGGAGGATTTGCTGATCAAGGATCAAAACTGTTGCTGGCATGCATTCTACAAGAGACGTGAGAGAGGTGTTTTCACAGCTCGAGGAGGAAACAAGTAGTCTGGGTCTCCGAATAAATGAAGAAAAGACGAAATACATGGTAGTAACCAAAAATCCAAGACCAAGAGTTAGGCACAACATCAGTATTAATGATCACAACTTCGAAGTAGTAAAGGAGTTTAAATACCTGGGGGTTATAATCACAGCTGACAACCATATAGAAAAGCAAGGATAGCTGCGGGAAATAGAGCATTATACTCCCTTTCAACATAATTAAGATCGAAGCTGTTAAATAGAAAATCTAAATTAACACTGTACAAGTCGATTATTCGCCCAATTATTACGTATGGCAGCGAAACATGGGCTCTCAACTAGCAGGAAATCAATAAGCTTCTATTTATATTATATAAGTATTTGAAAGAAAGGTTCTCAGAATAATATTTGGCCTTGAAGGAGATGAATTCACAGGGGATTAGAGAAGACGCCGCAATGCAGAATTGGTGACTCTTTATGGGGGCGTGCATGATTTGAACGCTAAATTTAAAATTCGACACTGAAAAATAAAATTACCGGTTTCTGCATACATGATTTGGACGCTGGGTGTAATTGAAATGTAAATGGAAAGTCAGGTAATAAAATTCTAGAGATTAAGCTTGATAAGGTTTATTTGTCACTTTGAAATAAATACGACATACATTTTACGAAATGGAATCGATCGATACAGTTAGTTTGATACTCATGTATCCTATTTCTAACGAACATTATTTTTTTCACTCTTTGGATCTTTAAGTCTATTACTTTCACTATTACAGACACTATTAATTTTAATGTAAGTTTCAGTTTGAAAATTTCTTAAAACATCAATAAAATGGAAAATATTTGGATGAGCATGGTAAAAATTATCATTAAAACGCGAGTGGAACGATTCACAAGCATTAGTTGTTAATTGTAAACTCTCACTCATCGCAGCCCACATCTCCGACGGAAATGTTGCGTGGTCGCCAATGTAGTTATCCAATAAGTAGTCGGAAAACTTTTCAATTTTTGAATCCTTTGGTTGAATAGCCATAAAATCATATATGAAAGATTCTTCGACTTCTGAGGGAGGTAAAAATGGCAGCCCAAAAATATATTTCAGCCATTTAGATATTTCACTGTCTGCCAATTTATATTCCCGAATTAAGCCACAACCACCGATATTACGATACCAAGCTTGCATAAGATGAAAACGGCACCCTTTAATGTGCACACTTGGAAATTCAAAACGCGCAGCATTGTGGATAGCAATTTCAAAATCGGAGAAAATGATTTTTGGATTGAATTTTAGACCAATTACTTACATTTGCGTTTCAAAACATTAAATAGTTTTATATAGGTTTGTTCCGATTTGTCGGGAAGTAAACAATAACACAATGGTATATAATGTCCATCGATAAATACATGTATGGTAAAAAATTGCTTGAAATATTGAGCACAGTAACTAAATGTACCGTTCATATAAATCGTTTCACTGCCGCACAGAAAACGCATGTTAGTGTTACACGAGAAGATGATAATGTTAGAACTTAGTTCAACCGCAAATATAAAATTCTCGTCTTTAAGTGTTTTGATATTCATTATATTTACCGCAGCAATAGTTTCTTCTTTACTTTTGGGCAGTTTCGGTTGAGCCATTCGTTGTTCACTGTATATTTGATTTCGTATTAAATTAACGTCTTTAACAGACATGTGGCTCAAGCAATCTATATTTTCTTTCAACGCACTATGTATGATTTTGGACGGCCTTTCGTCAAATTCTCCTTAGCCTTTCTTTTGGCACTGCTACGCACAATCTGTCTATTAAGCGTCTGGATATCACACTCGTGATTATGTTCTAGATTACTTCGGATCACTAACTTTTCTGGCCCTTTCGTGAATATCTTCGCTTTACACTACCGTTTTACGCACCTCCAATACGTTTCTCCCGATTTTTTAGTACTAACGTTGAAATTTCCATGTTCACTTTTCACTATTCTCTGACAAACTAATAACTAGTAACTAAGTAAATTTCAATGACCATCATTAAACCCTAATTATATCTAATATCTGGTACCTGCGATAATCCTTCCGGCAGCGTCCAAAACAAGGGTACTTTTAAGACCCTCAGGTACTTCAGCGTCGAAAACATGCCCACCCCTTTATGGAACTGAAAACATATTTAAACATACAGAGGCAAACCGAATAAGAGGGCAGGTCACGTGGTACGATCAGAGGATGACAGGGAGTTAAAGACAGTGTTTTTTTAAAGACTAGATGGTAGAAGATTAGTAGGCCAACCGAGAAAGATGAAGATATGTTGAAGCCGATTTATCTAGAATTGGGGTACAACAATGGGAAATAGAAGCGCAAGATCGTAGAGAATAGAGGGCGATAGTGGATGCGGCGAAGACTCGCCCAAAGTTGTAAAGCCAGTGAGGAAAAAGAAGTAAATATAAAGAAAGAAGTGTTAAAAAATAGAACACCAAATAAACTAAAACAAATAGCGTTATAAAAATTAACAAGATTTAATAAAACTTTTGTTAAAAAATGGATTAAATATTAATCCTAAACACATTGACTGAATTATTTTAATTTGAAATCAAGCTCACTAAGTCGCCTATTTCGTAAAATATAAATTTTTCTTCTCCCGCTAATTCTTGATTTATTTTTTATGTTTATCTTCATTAAATATCTCATTAAATATCGTTAATTCGGAAATTTCTAGACGTCTAATTAACCCCTCTCTTGGAGTTAGAAAATGTCTTAAACACCTCTCGTATTTATCAAGATCTCTTTTTCTTCGCATCCGCCGTGTGTACACGTAGACAGACATTTCCATCTCATTCTCTTTCCCGAGCTTTTCGGTTGATTACGATCTACAGTGTTGCCGATATAGGTGAATTGTTAGAGTTCTTGCCCAGTCTAGTGGTAAAATGTTTCACTCCTGAATTATCGTTTACAATTGTTGCACACACAAATGATATAGTATGAATATAATATATAAATATATATATATAATATTATATACATATCTGTTTAACTGCATTTGAAATAGTGACCATATAAAATTGACAAAAATAAATCCATATGGGTATAGACTTGTATACAAATATGTCAACATATGTTGTCTCGCAACAATGTTGTTTGTGTAAACAATGTCTAAAACGTTCGTTAAAAAGCTCGAAAAAAGTTAAAACCTCGCAATTTTTTGGTCCTGCATGAATTGAGTTGAAATTTTAACAGAAGGTAGGTGATAGCCCAAGGATCAAAATCTATATCGAACCGAAGTGCGCTGAATGGTGTTAGGAGTGAAAACTACCCCTAATTGTCAAAAATTATAAAATAACATATTAAACCTGAATATGGGTAAGATTTGGTTTGAATTAGTTAAATAATGATTATTTTATACTTTTGAATAGAGTTCCATCATATTTCAACCCTTAAAAAGCAACCCTTGTTAGAGATTAATGTAAAAAAATTACTAATTCTAAAAAAATGATTTCGCTTTGAATCGATTTGGATAAAAATTTGGATTTAAGCTCAATTCACCCGCTGCTTTATAGTTTATGTCATGCCGATGAACCCTGATTGTTCTTAGGGGTGAAAACTAGCCCTAATTTTCAAAAATTGTAAAATAACAATACACATCTTAAGATGAGTGAAATTTGGTTTGGATTAGTTAAATATTGATTTTTTTATACGTTAAAATACAATTTCATACATTTTCAACCCTTAAAAATCAATTGTTATGAGTGCTATAGGTAAAAACAATTTTTTGCCAAAATTTTGCAACTTTTCAACTTTTGAAAATCACCCTTTACAACATTGCAGTTGTAAAGGGTGCAGTTTATAAACTAATTTAATAGATATAAATTGAAAAAAGTAGAATTAAATACAAAAAAATTTATCAACATAAAAAGGCACCATATATTCTTATACATTTACATAAATAGTTGAAAATATTTACATTTATAGGTAAAACAATTATATTAATTTTATTCGTCATCAATTACATCTTCATCGTGATCTATGTCATCCTCATCTTCTTCAATTATTGGTGGACTATTATTGCACCCTTCACCTGAGCACCCAGAACAAGTAAAGTTACAGTATAAACCAACTTTTCTGCACCCACATGAAACGCCGCATCTTTTTTTGCATTGGCAAAAAATAATTTTCAAAAATTCATCGGGTGCAGGTTGTTTGTTCATGCGTACGGGTAATAACAAACCATCTTTGGAATACCATCCCCAGTCTGTTGCTCTGATATTTTCATTGCCAAGCCATAAACATATGAGCAAATGTTTTATTCTGTTGTATGTGATTTCAAAATAAGAACGCTTAAAATTTCGAATGTATAACGCCCCACTACCTAATATACCGGTTTTGAACGTATTTCCTTCATTTTTAACGATAGAGTGTTTCCTCAAAAACGATTTTGTAGAGGCTTTTAAGAGCTACAAGGATCTGTGAATTAAATCTCTTTGGAACCCTTGGTTTTTAAATGGGGTGAGTTTAAAGGGCTCGAAAAAGATGGTGCTTGATCGTAAATCGATGCTTTAAACGGCTATATCTCGCCAAATATTCATTGTACAACAAATCTAAATTAAGGAAAATTTTAGTCATTAAAAAAGCTACAATTTAGTACATTTTTATTTCTTTCATATATTCAGTATTTTCGGGGATATTTAAAAAAAGAAGGGTAAAAAATATGAAATTGTAAATCGTTTCTCGCTTTAAGCTGTACTTTTTCTAAAACTAAGCATTTTAAATGGGTCAAACTTCTTGGACGTATTAACAATACATGTACAAAGATAATTGCAGAAGAGGTGAAGATCGATTTTAATTATGGGGTGGTTAGGGGGTTGTTTTCATCGATTTTTTCGTAAAAAATGAGGTATTGGCCTTATTTTCATCATAACTCACTTAATTTTTGAGCTAGAGTCTTTTTTTATGATAGATCTATTTATGCTCTTTAAAAAAGGTTGCGTGAGGTTTCTTCCAAAAATGCATCATTTTCCCGATATTTGACTTTGAATCTTTCAAATTTGGCATTTGAAGAAAACCGCTGAACATTGATAGGCCGTATTTCGGTTCCTATTATATCGCAAAAACATTTTAAAAAATGAATTGTATTTGTCTTTTTAAAAGCTACAAATTTGTTCTCTACAATTTTTTGATAAAATGCACCATTTTCGAGTTATTCGCGAAAAATCGATTAAAAACGTCGATTTTTTCGTCTAAAAGTTGTTACTTTCAATCGCGAATAACTTGAAAAATATCAGTTTTACAAAAAAAAATGTATAGAACATTTTTTGTTTATAATCACTTTTTTAATCGAAACCTGTAGTTAAAACGTAAAAAAAAATTTCACCCCCGGGATGGGGTGGCAACCACTCCCAAGGCTTTGGCGCACTTTGGTTCGATATAGATTTTGATCCTTAGGCTATTACCTACCTTCTGTTAAAATTTCAAGTTAATCCACGCAAGACGAAAAAATTACGTGGTGAAAGCTTCATTTCCTGGACTATAAGTGGTTTCACAGCATAATAAAATCGTAGATTTATGTGTAGCTTTCAATTTTTATGAGTTCAGAATCCAGCAGCCCGCAGAAGTATTGGGTTTTTATAATATAATTATTTGACAACCTTTTGTTGGCCAACCTCCTACAGCAGAAATGAGCCGAAATACATGATATTTCCTATGTTCCGAATTTATTTCGTTCAATCTGTATATGCTGAAAAAGCGATAAACGCTTGTACTCAACGCTGATCAGGAAGTGTGCGTGCATAAATAGAGGCCGAACCTCGCTCGGACCACGGGATGGTATCATCTTATCGATTTTAGGTAAAATAAATGCATTATTTTAAATGCGAGCGTTCACCGTCAGTCCTATGCTCTAAGCGAGGATACAACGCGATGGTCTCCGTTATGAACGCACCCTTAGACTACAAACACAACTATTTGGGTATGGAGCGGAAGGTAAGACAAAGAAGTATTTTTTTTAGAACTTTGAAAAATAAGGCTATTATCGAGCACAAGTTAATTAAATCTAGCCCAAGTACTTTCGCTTAAAATAGCATCTTCAGGGACATTTCGTCAAAATATAAACTATCCGGCAAGCGTAGAATGTGGAAACATTAATAATAACATAAAATTGTACAATTTTGTAACTTAAAGTACTCCTGAAGTGAATGATAGTAATCATTCACTCGCGCATATACACCAAATTACAAGAACATCTGAGTGAAGTTCAATTTGGATTCAGAGCAGGACTCGGAACGAGAGAAGCACTTTTTAGTTTGCAAGTTCTAATACAGAGAGCCAGGGATGTCAACTGAGATGTTTATTCATATTTCATTGATTTCGAGAAGGCATTTGATAAAGTTCCACATGAGAAACTAATTGATATCCTAAAAACATCAGGACTCGATGTAAGGATATAAGACTGATCTCAAACTTATATCTCCAACAAAAAGCAACAGTGCGATTAGAAACTGAACTGTCCGAAATCTTCACAGTCGAAAAAGGAGTTAGACTGCATACCGTCACCGGCATTATTTAACATATACTCTGGAAACATCTTTAGAAAGGCCTTGGACGAATCAGAAGAAGGGATTGCTGTAAATGGCCAACTTATAAACAACATTAGATATGCAGACGATACAGTGTTGCTGGCAGATAGTGCGCAGGGGCTCCAAAGGATGATGGATAACGTTGTAGAAGCATGTAACACGTACGGCCTAAAATTAAATTGCAAGAAGACAAAAATAATGATCATTAATAAAAACACTAACATAAACGTCCAAATTACAATAGGTGATACACCGTTAGAAAGAGTGGAAAAAATATGCGATTTGGGCTGAAATATTAAGTATACTTGGGATCACAGCTACGAAATAAAAACCCGTATTGAAAAAGCCAGAAGCTCGTTTATCAGCCTTGGGAAGATTCTCTGCAACCTATCTTTAGGTATCAATATACGCATAACAATTCTTAGATGTTACATCTTTAGTGTCCTCCTCTATGGAGTAGAAAGCTGGAGCCTTACAGAAGATGCCATAAAACGATCTTCTTCTTCTTTCAGTGCCCTGTCCGATTATCGAACGTTGGCGATCATATTGGCAATAATAACCTTATTCACGGCGGCTCTAAATAAATTAAAGGTGGTTTCTTGATACCATTCTCGGAGATTTCGTAGCCAGGATGTTCTTCGTCGGCCTGGGCCTCTCCTTCGTCGATCTTACCCTGTATTATGAGGTGTAGAAGGTTATACCTCTCTGGATGTCTCATTACATGACCGAAATATTGTAACTTCCGAATTTTTATCGTTTTTGTTATTTCTGTGCTCTTTTTCATTCGATGTAAAACTATTTCATTTCTTATTCGATCAACCCAACTTATCCGCAATACTCGTCGATAAATCCACATCTCAAAGGCCTCTAATCTTTTCATTAATGTCTCTGTACGGGTCCAGCTCTCCATACCATACAGCAATGTGGAGAATATGTAGCAGCGTATTAATCTGATTTTAAGATTTAACGTAATATCTCTATTAATTAGAATTTTCTTTAAATTATAGAAGGCGGCTCTGGCTTTTTCAATGCGTATTCTTATTTCTTTATTTATATCCCAGTTATCGTTAACGTTTGCACCCAAGTAGGTGATATTGTGGACTCTTTCTAACTCTATTCCATACGCTCTGATGTTCGTTGGTTGTAACTCCATTTTGCTGACAACCATAAATTTTGTCTTAGAAGTATTAAGTTTTAGTCCATATTCATCACATGCTTCGGTTACCCTATTTATAAGTCGTTGCAGGTCTTCTTCATTGGAGGCAATAAGTACCGTGTCGTCTGCATATCTGAGATTGTTGACATTAATTCCGTTGATTTTAATGCCTGTATCTTCAACTAAGGCTTCTTTGAAAATAAATTCGGAGTAGATATTAAAAAGTAGTGGCGATAGAATACATCCTTGCCTCACTCCACGTCGTATTTCCACTGCTTCCGTCGTGTTGTGTCCAGCTCGTATGTTTGCACATTGATGCCAATACAAATTTTTGATAATACGGAGGTCTCGGTCATCAATTCCCACCTGTTGCAAGACACCTATAAGTTTGTCATGGTTTACTCGGTCAAAGGCCTTTTCGAAGTCGATAAAACACATATATACTGGTTGTCCTATATCCCTACATCTTTGAACCATGACCTGCAAACTGAAGAGTGCTTCTCTGGTTCCAAGGGTGTTTCTGAAACCAAATTGTGTTTCACTTAGTTGTACTTCTATTTTGTTGTAAATTCTCGAGTGCAGTATTCTTAAGAAAATTTTTAGTACATGACTCATCAGACTGATAGTGCGATGATCGCTACACTGTTTGGCATTTATTTTTTTCGGTATCATTACAAATGTTGATAGTAGCCAGTCTGTTGGTATATGTCCTGTTTCGTATATTTTATTAAAGAGGCTTAGAAGAGAATGTTTGCCCTTATCGTCGAGCAGTTTGATTATTTCGCTTGGAATTTCATCTGGACCGGTTGCTTTCCTATTCTTTGATAGCTTTATAGCTCTTTCCAGTTCATCGAGTGTTATGTTTGGACCAGTCGATATATTTTTGATTTGAATTTATGTTCTATCGTCATCAAACAGCTCCTTAATATATTCTTTCCACCTCTCTAATCTGTCTTGTTCATTGACTATAATATTTCCTTGTTTATCAAGTAAACTACTTGCAGTTGTTCTATATGTTCCAGTTATTTCTTTTACCTTTTTGTACATATTAAACGTGTCATTCTTTTTCTGCAGTTCTTCTATTTCAAGACATTTGTTGCTGTACCATTTTTCCTTTGCATCCCGAATTTTCCTTCTGATTTCCTTATGATTTCTCTATAAAACGATAGAGGCATTTAAAATGTATGTAGTGCTACCGACGTTGTGTTAAGGGGGTCTCATATATACACCACACAAGTAATATAACTATTCTCCAGAGGCTAAGAAAAGACAAAGAAATTATTATAATAACACCGTAAATAACAGAGAACTGGCTTACTTCGACCACATCATGCGTAATAATAAATACCGACTTAAACAGTCGATTCTACAAGGTAAGATTGAGGGTAAGAGAGGAACTGATCTACTTCGAGCTGCTGTGAATAGAATAAGATGGATCAATGTGGTTGCCAAATCTTGTTTTATAATTAAATTACCTTAATTTTAATTCTAAACTCAATAATTTAAAAAGTTAAATTTAAGTAGATAAACGACATGGTCTTTTAATATCTCGAGTGCAACTAATTTTCTACAAAGCTGTGGCAACATAGCCCCCAGCGCACCAAATCCGTTTCAGCGTCGGCTACGATACAGACGTCGGCGTCTATGACGTCGGTGACGTCTATCACATCGTTTACAACCCTGCGTTTTGCCACTAAGGGCACTCTGGGTCGACGGGGCGCGTAAACCGCTCCCTTTCCACCTCCACCCTGTCCGCCTCCTCATGCAATACTGCCACTGCAAGAAGTTAAAATCTTAGAACGAGACTTACAGATAAAATCCGTTTAAGGAGTTGGTTGTTTTGTTGGTTTTTCTCATGTTGGTAAAAATAAGTTCGAGATTTGTTCTAATGCGATGTACAGACTGAAAAAGAGGCAGGTATGGCAGACAAGTTTTTTTCAAGACCTTGGGGCGGCGGCGACCTTCAATTTTTTGTTAGATCTCGAAAAGGGTTCGAATTTATATAACCAGTTAATGATAAATTAAAGCCAATATTTACGTGTAAAATTATCACACACTTTTATATGGTTGAAATAAGAAAATAAGATTATATACATATTTCAATTTTATGGAATACTAGTATTTTCATGAGATATTCATTTTAGTTTTTATAGTAGACTTTTGTTAGTAGCCGCAAGAAAAAGGGATTTTTAGTATAGGTTATTCCACGAATATACGACTGTTTCGGATTATTACGACAACGAATATTTTCTGTGCAAGTAGAAGTATGAAAGTAAATTGGTCTAAACAGTATTCCAATAAAATGGATTTACTGTTAGTTTGACACTTACACTAAAATTATTTCAGTTAATATATGTTCAGATAGACGCAAAATTTATTGTGAAATTTAATCCGAAAATAACAAAAATTTTTATGCGAACGGTCCTACAAATAAATACAATGAGTTCTATGAAGCCAAAATGTGTTCATAAGACATTTGGGTTGGGTTTCCGTGAAATGTAAACACCAAAGAGGCGTGCCGGGTTTCTTTGATATTACACTTTTTATTACTTTATTAGGTACTTACTACAACTGTAATAAAAAGAAATATACTTTTAATATAAATGTAAAGAAATTGGCAGAACGATGGTTTGGAAACCAGAAAAAGGATCTATAATTTCACTTTGTTAGTTTTAAATATTTGTTTGATTTGAGTGGATGTACACCTAAAAATTCCGAAAGTAACGGGTTTAACATACCGGCTATTGGTAGTTGAAGTACCGAGTCGTTACAGATATTAAAAAGTAACGAACATTTATATACAGTTGCATATATCGCCGACTGATTTTATTTTTAAAAACAGTCCGTATAGAGGTGTCCGGTGAAGAGAGGTGCCGTTATGAGAGAGTTTAGTGTAGTGTATTTGTTTATTAATACAAGGAAAGGTAGAAGGCCGAAGATCACGAGGAAGATCCCCAACAAGATGGATAGATCAAATTACAGGAATATGCCAAAGACCTATGCATGAATTAAAAGAAATGACCAAAGACAGAGATCTCTGGAGACGGACAATACACGACATCACGTCGACTACTACACTCCCCCTGGGGGGTCAGGGTTGAAGAGAGAGGGATTTGTTTATTAAAGCCCAAAACGCCGAGACGTGTTTTAGATGTAGACAACTTTATATTTAATGTACTTTCCTATGGTGAAGGTCTGTGAATCTGATGGTTGATGATAGTTTTAGGAGATTAGGAGAATAAGAGAATAAGTAAGTTCTTTTTGTTTTCTTAATACTAATTGAAGATTCGACTAAATAAATTACACTATTTAATCACCTAAGTATTGTTACACTTAGTTTAAATCACTTAATTCAAAAACCAACTTGTTTACAATACTAAAATCAATGATAGTAATTATATACTTCAAAATCTGAATTATAACTATTCTATAAACTATCAACTCTATATTTATATCATGAATTCATATTTAAATTTTAAGTCATAATAGTATTTTAAAAATAGGGAGAATTTACTATTGGACAATTCAGCACATTGGACCATTCAAATAGAGACCTTAAACCTAATTTAAAACAGTCGTATATTCGTGGAATGGAGTATAGAAGACAGGGTTTGGTAATAGTTCGTCGAAATGCGTAAATTATACGCAACATTATTCTTCACATTTTAAAATTATTTTCTTATCTACAGAGGGTATCATAGTACCCATGATTAGTTTACCGTGAGATATATTTGCTATAAAATATTATTTTATTAAATTAAAATAATATACGACGACAATTTTCATAGAACTATTTATTGCTTACTATACATATGTTTACAGAACCGAGTTTCATTTGATACTACTAAAAATACATTTCAAAATGTCTAACAGAAACCCCTAGTAGAAGGGAGGGAGTTACTAAGAACTATATAATTTTACCTTGGGGTAAGAACGTAAATTACAAAGTCATTCATATTGTCCTTATCAGAACCATATTGTCGACAACAATAGCCGACGGATCTTCTTTTAAGAAAAAACAACAACGATATAAAAGTTCTTTAAACGTTCTTCTTCTTCGCGTGCCATATCAGATCTATCCGGCGTTGGCGATCACCATTGCGAAGGCTTCGCGATCTTCTGCAATATGGAATAATTGTCCTGCATTTGGTATCTGAGTCCATTCCCGAATGTTTTTTAACCAAGAAACTTGTTTTCTTCCTACACCTCTACGGCCCTCTATTTTGCCTTTAAGGATCAGTTGTAAAATTTTATATCGACTTCCCCTTACTATATGTCCCAGATAAGACATTTTTCGATGTTTAACAGTCTTTAGCAGTTCTCTGTCTTTGTTGACGCTCCTTAGTACTGGTACTTAGTACTAAACGTGTACTTATCCCTTTAATCTGTGTAAACGTTACACAGATTAAAGGGATTATTCCAAGTTCAAATGAGATAAAATTTATTATTTATTTGTGTTTGGTTTTTTTCCTTCTTAATTACTTAGTAACATAGACTATGTTGCTTGTTTAATAAGTCCAAACGAAACATTTTTACATATATCAAAATTTTCAATGAAGGTTTGCATAAACATAGACACTTCCTCTGTCAAACTAACCTAAAATAAATATAAAAAATAGAAAAGACATGGAAACCATAGTAATAAGTTTTGACAGAAAGATAAAGAAAATCAAATTAATAATATCAAATGTTTAGTATCTTGCTAATTTTATAATATAATCCTCACAAGGGTAAGCCTGTTGAAGATACAACAACTTTATTGATCTAATGTAGATTTTTATTTTAATTTTCAGTATGTTTTGAAAAAGAGTTGAATAAACTTGAAAGCTTAGCAAACCTTAAAGAGCTTTACTTAAAGGCCAGTATGACTACAAGACCCAAAACATAATAATACTCACCTAGTCACTTAAGCCCTTTCCAAGATTATATATATATATATATATATTATTTATATATATTATATATATTTATTATATATATATATTATATAAATATATATATAAATAATATATGTATATATATATATAAATATATATATATTTATATATATATATATATATATTTATATATATATATATTTATAGATATATATATATATATATATATATTTATATATATATATATTTTTATATATATATATATATATATATTATATATATATATATATAGTATAGGTAAAAGTTTCTGGTCGGTATGGAAACACCTGTTTAAAAAGAGAGAGGTATATTAGGTCTGGCCTTTATATCGTCGCAAATGCATTAGTGGAAATAATAAAAAAGGAGAAAAAAAATATACGAAAGTTAAAACACTTCACAATTTTCTTTTGGTATAAAATCATATAGTTAAAAACTATTTAAAAGGTGTCGTCAAAATTTATATAATAGCATAACGTTTTCGATCTAATCAGATCATCCTCAGTGCCTTATGTAGTTGAAGCTAACAATAAAGTTGCGGCTGTGACATTCATATATGGGTTTACATCATTCCAAATTTAAATTATGTTCTGACTCTAGGTCGATGACATTGGATAAAATTTATTACTTTAGGGACTGCATGTCTCCCTGCTCGGTTTTTAACACGTGGTACTTGTCAGTTAAAACGACACAGACCAACTGTGTCCAGTTGGTCAGCCACAACTTTATTGTTAGATTCAACTACATAAGGCACTGAGGATGGTCTGATTAGATCGAAAACGTTATGCTACTATATAAATTTTGACGACACTTTTTAAAAAGTTTGAACTATATGTTTTTATACCAAAATACAATTGTGAAGTGTTTTAACTTCTGTATGTTTTTTTTAACGATGGTATACAGCCAACTACTGGGATTTTCTCAATAATTTTTAAAACAGGAGAAGTTCAACGTTGCCAAATTTATTGGTTTTATTTGACGTGTTGTCTTTTTAGCATTTGAATAATGGTCTAAGATAGTCAAATTTTGGCGAATTGCGAAGTTTAATTTAACATTTTGATTTCCACTGCGGAAATAATTTTATATAAATAAAATTTTGGCAACTACGCGTCGTCAAAGTAACGACACTTTGATTTTAATACTGTGGAAACGAGCAGAACAGTGAACAGAGCTAGTTTGGTATGCCATGCGTATTGCATGGTTAGTGGGTTGCTCTTTCATAAAGCATTATAAATAAAGTTAGTATTAGTAAAGAATTAGGAAGGAGTAGATGTATTATATTAAATTTAAACTGGACGAAAAAATTACGTCATTTAATTAAAAATATGATATTATTTTGTATTTTCCAAATAATATCTTTGAAACCATATTTTCGTTTAGATTTTTTGGAGGTAGTAGGTGTGAAAATAAAAATTAGTTCTATAAAAATGAAATAAAAAGTGATAAAATTAGTATCAAAGTATAAGATTTGTTCTATAAACATGAAATCAAATAAAAAATAAAAATATATATATATATATATATATATATATATACTAGAATAACTACATAAGCAGAATGGAGGAGACTCGTGTCGTCAAAATACCAAGTCAGATGTCACCAATCGGCAGAAGAAGTAAACGAAAGATGGAGTGGCAATCTTCCATAGAGGTATTAATCCGCCAATGAACAAGCAGAATTGTTTATGAAGAGGAAGAAGATAGAAAAGAAGCATAGAATTTGTTTGATTGTATTGGGCACATCATCTAACAAATTTAGCAGCTTCTGAAAAAATAGTTTCATCGAAGAGTCAGGTGATATAAATTCTATAAGGTCTATAAATTCAAAGAATGTATAGATTAAGATTCTTATTTTAAACTAAGGAAAACTCAAAGAAGGCTTCATTCAACAGAAAGTCATATTCTGTTACAAGAGAAAAATCATTATTAGTAGAAAGAATTAGGGTTTCACCATGAGCTGAACTTGTACGATCATACCTAGCAATTGCGGTATTTTCTACAAAAAAAAATAGAGTTAACAGAATAAAAAATGTCTATTCGTTGTTCTCCTTATCCACAGTTGGTGCATAAATAATAAATTTAGTTTCACACTGACTGTCATCAACTGCAGTAATAAAATTTCTGCGTATATCTATATAAAAAAAGAGGTTAAATCTTGTAAGTGGGTATATTTCAAAATCCCTTAAAAGAGCTACATCTAAAAGTCCGTTTGAAGAGGTTTGCTCTCCGGATGCTGGTACTTACTTAAGGCATGGGTGTATATTACCTGAAGTAAAATATAATTAAGTATTAAACATCAATTATTATTAACAACAATATGTACAATCTTTGGTAACCTTATTTATTTTAAAGGGTTTTTACTCTAATATTTTGGTGGCTCAGGCATGTTAACCTGCTTTTTAACCTGATGATGGAATTATTATTCGAAAACGTTCGTGTTCATTGATGTAGCCCTTTTAAGGGTTTTTTAAATATACCCAATTACAAAGATTTAACCCCTTTTTTTGTGATACGTGGTATACAGCCAGTTGCAGGAATTATTCTATATATCTATATTTTTTAAGTCTTATCATGAGCCGTGTGTCTTATTTTTCCTAATAGTAGATTCTTCTTCTACTTCTATTACATTTTTCAAAATTTAGCCATCTTGTGTCAGATCTTAGTATATTGATTTGTATTTTGTATACCTCGTGCTGTATATTACCTAATTTTCGGAGTACTTAGTATGCTTCTTGCGTATCATTCTCATGTCAACCAGGACTATTCCTAGGTAATATTGTAACATTTTTTTTATTATTAATATATCAAATTATTTTTAATTCCTTTTACCCCCGTGCGATACGCCGATGATTAGGAATCCCCGTGTTTACGATAGGAAAATATTATTGTAGACACCAAGCTGAAATGGAATTGCCTAATTAAGAAAGGTTTTTAATCCTTCCGTCTTAATACTCTGTATGAAAAGAACAAATGCTTTCCGGTATGCAGTTTCTTTTTCATAAATTGGTAATTTTCGCCGAAGGCCGTCTCTTTTGACAATAATATACTCCTAAGGATTTTAATATTCTCAGGTCCAATTGTTAATACCGATTATTTTACCTCAAACTTTCCAATAGTCGTTAAGGCCTTACCTTCTGAGAAATACATACGACTGTCCGATGATTTTAAGTGGGGGATATACCTTCTTCTTCTTTTTTCTTGGATAGTTGGTGAAATTTTTAGGGAACCAACTTACTTCTCGGTGGGCTCTTGTTGAGTGAAGTGATATCTCGTGATGCGCTTTGCTCACGATATTTCTTATCTTATCGTCGCTGTGAATTATTTTCTAAGTGTGTGTACACTTCATATTTGAGTTTTCTTTCTTAGACTATATTAAATTATATATAGTTCTACACTTTAATGGTTATTAAATTCAGTGTTTAGTACCAGAAAAGTATTAAATTCAGTGAATTAAGCTGCCTTCGTCAAGATCTACTGTAAGTAATCTTTATCTACAATTATCTGGGCGAGTAATATGGTATGGTATCATATCACCTGCCATTATCTGGACGTATCATCTATATCTTCACCTGTAGATTGCCGATTTTTGAATGTAATTGAACCATTCAAGAAATTTCTATAAATATTACCTATGAACATACAAATCTCAGTTTTTTATTAAATAATAGTGCGAGATAGTTAATTGACTTAACCAAGTGCGGTTTGGTTTATGTTTTCATTCCTGTAACCTTTTTGTTTTTTTTTTGTAAATTTAGAGTTAAGTAATTTTTGCTATCTTTTGTATTTCCTATAATTTTTGTTCATTATCTTTCCTATGATATCTCGAGATACGCCAAACTATATTTGTATATGATTGCCTTATATATCTTGGTAAAGGTATTTTTTTATTACATTATTGCTTAATTTTATACATATATAACACCATTTCATAGTTGTGTATTTTTATTACCTGGGTTGCATTTAGCAGCATCATAATTTTGTGTTTAATATATTGTTATTGTTTTATGCATGTATTTTATTTGTCGGCTTCTAACAAGTTCCCTGATAAAATAATAGCTCTGAACAATTACTATCTTTAAATATTACTATGCTTTTGAACTGTAGAAAGATCAGGCTGATTAAGTTTCGTAGGTAAGTAAGTGTAATACTTAATATATTTATTATTTGTTTATATATTGCGTTGACCAGATTTATTTGATAATTTACTGTTGGTATCTTTCCTTGGGTTTGATCTCTGAACCTAAATATCTTTTCTTATCTCTTTTCTTTTCTAAGGTTTTCTTAATTTTCTCCTTAACCCCAAAAAAATTGAGTGGCGCCCTGTTTCTATCTTCTCTTATCTTTGGTAATTTTACCCATCTATCTTTTTGTTTATTTCTGTATCTTTTCTAATATCTCTTATCCTATCTTTACCTATTTCTTCCGTTGGATCCATTCCCGGTTCCAAAAGCTAGTTTCGAACCCACGACTCGCTCTCCACCAACCATCTGGCTGCCGTCCGCAGTGTCTCCATTGGTTATCTTTCTAGCACCACCCAAAAAAGATTTCCGAGTTTACAATATAATGAGGGTGTTTCCCCTATACCTGATATCCTATACAGACATCTTATGTGGATACAACTGCCCTATCTGGTGTGTGTGTCATAATACATCTATTGAATTTCTTTCTGCTCTTACTCAATTGCGGCTCAGGTTAATAGTTGTTACGACTCAGTTTTCTCGCCATATCTAGCTACCCTCAATTATGTTAGACTGCTGTTTAAAATAATTGTTTGAAATCGTCACCAGTCTATGACATCCGAAACGACTCCAAAAAGTACTACAACGCAGATCTTACACCATATTTATATCTTCATATTCCTAACAATTCGCACCAAAGAGCTGAAAAACGTCCTTCTCTGTAGGTATAACGAAAACACTACAATTAAAAGCATACTTGGTTTGTATTAAAATTTGCAATTTCCCAAAATAAACTTAAAATACGGAGTTTGTGGTAATAATGTAATCCTTAACTCGCTAAATAAAAAACATTTTCTCATTTTCCGTAAAATAAAATTTGTTTAGGAAAAATCTACTTCTCCACTTAAGTGTCGGATACTTTGGGAAACTTTTAGGTCGTATTTCTATTATTAAAAACCTATTTTGAAAATCCCAAAATCCCTTCTGTTTACTGGGTTTTAATTAGTTGGTTTAAATTAACTTCATCCCGTGTATAATGAAAAGTAATAAAGTTTGCATACAGATGCTAAAAATAAACTTGTTGCTGTTTATCATATTTCAGTAAGTGCAGTTTTTCTAATATCGGCAAATATTTCCTTTAACCCTTAACTTGACGGAGTGCACTCCAGGATACGTTATTTATTAAATTATACTTCCTCTAAATAAACTAAGTTTGCAGCAAGATTTTAAAAGTACCCTCTCCCTATAGCATTCGGCTAACCAACAAATTAATTTGAATGCCATACATAGAGTTTTGGCACAATTAGAGAGTGTTTTGTGTAGACGTGCTCAAAATGACTTCCAAAAAAGTGGTAATTTGTGTCATTCGGTAAGTAAATTAATTTTTTATGTGTTAATAGTTATTGTATGGATTGGCAAACTATAATTATAGTTAATTGTGTCTTCATTAAATAATTGTATAAAATAATATTCACAATTTGTCTATAAACAAACAGATAGGATCACTTTGAAAAGTAGTATCTAGGAAGACACATTGCCAGTTAAGCGACAATTTAGTTTGTATCCTCGGGTGTACATTGCCAGGTACTGAAGAAAATTGAATAAGTATCTTTCTGGATACATTACCCGGTATACGGACAAATACTAATTGTATCTTATTAGATACTTTGCCCATTAGAGGATTAACAGAAAAGTGATAAAAACATTTGGTATATTATGCTTGTAACGATTTGTTCTATAATTTGCGATTTATGGTATACAGTCAGATTCAAAAATTTATTTTCCTTGTGGATTTTTGATTTATTGTATGTACTCCAAAAGCTTGTGAATCAAATGCAACTATTGTTGATCTTCACATATATATATATATATATATATATATATATATATATATATATATATATATATATATATATATATATATATACATATATTATATATATATATATATTATATATATATTATATATATATATATATATATATATATATATATATATATATAATACATATATATCATTTGTTTACACATTTTGTAACAAAATAACCATCAAAAACGCTCCATTATTGAAATGTGTGAGATCCTAAAAAACCCATCTACAATAAACAAAAGAACTGACATCGACAATTTAAGCCAGGTTTACCGCTCTCTCATCTTACGAAATAAATAATACCAATATTTCTGCGAATATTATTTTTTGCAAAGTTTTTGTGTTCTTTGTTTCTGTTAAATTTTTGTTTAAGTTAGTTCTAAATTTATGAGTAAACTTAAGTACATAATAATATACAATAACATCTTTAATACTACATATTGAGTTGTAAGTAATAAATTATTAGATCTGTATTTCTTATAAACTCTATGTCATCTTTGTATTTTAGAGAACTGATGAAGCTTTAGAAGTATAAAGCGAAACGTCTTCTATAAACTTATGAAGTAGTTGACTTCTGTTTTATTTTGCCAACCTGAATGACCGAATAAACCTCTGAATTCACTATTATAGTTGAATACTTTATTAATATAAATTGACGGTCGTAGTTTTTACTATATATATATATATATATATATATAATATATATATATATATATATATATATATATATATGTATAATCCGAATATGTATATAAAGAAAAATTAATAGAGAAAAAGACGACCAAAAAATGTTTGTAAAATCATGTTATAGTTATATCATATTTATATATACGGTTTAATTTTGTTGTGTTGTGAAGTTATAT
>OU898280.1:127501156-127981156 GCA_918026665.1 Diabrotica balteata | reverse complement strand
ATGTGTCTTGCGAGATACAATCTAATATACCGTACGCCTAGCAGTGTATCTTATGAGATACAACGTCAATAAAATGTCAAAAAAATTAAAATAGAAACAAAAATGTAATTGACTCTGAAAATGGAGCCCTCAAAAGATAATATTCAGTAAGCAAAAACATTTTTCTTACAGCGGTTATGTGCGTGCCAAGTTAAGGGTTAATACTCTCAAAATAGACTTCTGAGAATCTCGTTATAATATTATTTTTAAAAACACGATTACTTATTTATGTCGAAGAGCCCTTTTGTCTTACAAATAGAAAAACATAGTAAGATCAAAGAAATTTGTGTGCTTTTAGATAGGTAATTTAAAAGGAATCTGTCAAAGGAACAGACAGGATTGAAAGGAAAAAAGACAGTTATAATTGAAACGTCGATAGAAATTAAACTAAACAGTATACCCAAGCTTAATTAAGCCATTCAGAGCGATGCTGGGAATATTTATATTTAACTATGCATAAACAATTTACCCATATCGATTACCATCATTTTTGTACTTTCATACTTTGCGTTTGGATTTAATTTGAGTCTCTTACCATTCTGTAACACGTGTTACTGGGTCAACCCGTCATCAGAGATACTTGTAAGAAGAATCAAACCAAATCAAAACGCACCGACTAGTATGACAATTATAGGAAAAATAATTACCAGGGTATATATAAAGAGGAAAATGAATGGAAAATATCTTACTAATAATGTTATAAAAAATATACAATAAGAACAACAATGTCGTAATTAGTAATACATATACATATTAATACAACTAATACAACCACAGGTACGTTTACATTAAATGGATGCTTAATACAGGGAGAAGCACTTAGCCGAATACTATTTAAAATATTTTGGACGAAATTAAAAAGACATGCACAACAGAAAGAAAAAAAATGGAATTTTTGGGGTTTAGAAATCTCCAAAGAATAGAAATCTCGGAAGGAGAATTTGCTGACGATTTGGTGCTAATTGCAATAATAACTGTAAAAGAAACAAAAAAAAAATTAAGCAGATAGAAGAAACAAGACGAACAGTAAGACTGGTGTGGGAGGAAGTCCCAACTGGAAGGAGACCACGCGGACGCCCTCGTCTCCGGTGGCGAGATAATATAGCAGGAGACCTAAGCACTATGGGCGTGGAGAATTGGATGGAGGTTGCTCAAGACAGAAAACAGTGGAGGCATGTTGTCGAGTCGGCTAAAACCCACGAAGGATTGTAACGCCACGGAGTAAGTAAGTAAGTAAGAAGAAACAAGAGAAGAACTTTGAAGGAACAAAAATAGAACAAGTTAAACTTTTACATACTTAGTAGTAATAATAGGAGAAACAGGATCTCTAGAAGTAGAATAAGGAACGAACTGAAAATGCAAACCACCTTGAAGTTTATAAAAGAGAATTAGCTGATTTGGTGGGGCCATTTAAAGCGGATGAAGGAGACCGTACCAAGAGGGTACCAGGACGACTTTAATTAGAACCATACGAAAGTATGTAGCGATAAGACTACCAGAGAGATTGAAGTACGTTTTAAATTTTTTTAAATCTTTCCTGATTGCCTTCGAAACAGTTTTAATCATTTTTCTTAGAGTGTGGCTATCTGCATCCTCATCGCTTCTCATTTGTGTATGCAAATTTGCTGCAACTATGCAAAAATGATGTGTTTGCTTAAGTTCTGTATTTACTAAACTTGACCAGTTGGCATCCCCGATTCTTGTTTTAAAACAATTCCAATTACACAATGAGAAATGTAAAAATATGACTAACATTATTAAGAATTTGAATATATTAGGCATAATATCATGCACCTGTTAAAAAACGATAATTCGCGACAGACAAACTCGTACGAGAAACCATGTTTGTGAACCCGGCCTCTATGCCGACTAACAGTTTGCAGGTACCAGTTCGGTCATGAATAAACTATTGGTAAGACTTTTAAGAGCTTGTTAGGTATTGTTTGTATATTCTCATTTACTTTCTCCAACTATTTTAAACCAGCCCTATGGATACAGTCTTATTATCTGTGGGGGTTTAACAAAATAATGTACTATTACGAATTAATAGTACTAAGATTAATACCAGCTATTCCTTCGATAGCTCTGGCAAGATAAATGAACTTTCACTCATAGGTGCAAATAACAAATAATATAAAATTTAAATGGTTGCAAAAACAATCAAAAAACAAACAAAGGTATTAAACTAGGTGAACTTACCGAACCGCTAATTAGGTACCATAATTCACTACTATAAAACCAACCGATTTCGATGCATCGACGCACTCGCGAGGGTTGTGTCTTGCGTCTATTCTGCTCAACGACTTAAGCGCTTGTGTCCTACGGGATGCATAGCATACCCGAACGGTACGAATAGGGATCGAAGGTATACAGGGGGAGGACAAAATGTCTTGATTAATTTATACAACCATATTTGAATTTAAACATTCTCCCCCCTTTAAAGGCCATAAGGTCTTTAAAAAACAAAACGAATTCTAAATACTATCATTACTTAAACAATCAAAACGATAATTACTACAAACAATTCCTATACAAATATTAAACAAATATTCAAAACTTAAACTAAAAAATAAAAAAATTAAAATTAAAATGGTGGTTTTGTCGTGGTTCTATTCATAAAAGCCGAACAAAACAAAATCAGTAAAAAAAATGCTGACCATTTAATCTTCATCTATCGGCACGGGACAGATTCGGACAAGAGGCCGTTTTAAGGTTCCGGTAATCGTACGCACGGTAGCCACTCGAGCTACACCGTCTTTACCCTCATGTAATTCAACAAGACGCGCGAGAGGCCACTTACACGGAGCCAAATTATCCTCCTTTAAAACAACTAAGGTGCCGATTTTAGGTACAAAACTAGGATCTAACCATTTACACTTTTGTTGCAAGGTGTGCAAATATTCCTTTCGCCATCGAGCCCAAAAGTCTCTATGGATGCGCTGTAACAACTGCCATCTGGACAAACGATTGAAGGATACCTCCGAAAAATCAGGCACAGACAAAGATGTCAAGGGTTCAAGAGTCAGGAAATGTCCTGGGGTCAAAGCATTGAGATCTTCAACATCATTGGTTAAAGGGGTGAGAGGGCGTGAATTTAAGACGGATTCAATTAACGTCAAAACGGTATAAAATTCTTCGTAAGTCAAAATTTGTGCCCCGACTATACGACCAATATGTTCCTTTACAGAACGAATTCCGCGTTCATAAATACCGCCAAAATGTGGAGCAGCAGGAGGAGCAAATGAAAACTTAATATTTTCCTTATCGAGAGCGCTCTCCATAAAGCTACTAAGCTGTCGATAAGCACTGTGGAAATTAGTGCCATTATCACAAAATACTTGCGATACTCGACCTCTCCGAGCGACAAAACGTTGTAAAGCGGCCAAAAAGGCTTCCGCGGTCAAATCACTAGCTAATTCCAGATGTAAAGCCTTTGTAGCGCAACATACAAATAAACACAAATAGGCCTTTTGAGTTCTAACTCCCCTGTAACGAGACATGGTTATCGAAAACGGTCCACCATAATCTAACCCACAAATCGAAAAGGGTTTAATGGCACCGAGACGAAATTTAGGCAAATTACCCATAGGGGGTTGTAAGTTTTTGGGAGATTGTTTCCAACATCTAATACATTTGGACAATACTGAATTAATGGCTTGTTTAGAAGACAGTATCCAAAACCTTTGACTAATCAAAAATTGAGTACTCTTAAATCCAGCATGTAAATACTTCTCATGATAATAACGAACTAGGTTACGAGTATCAATACTACGAATGTAAACGACACAAGCATATCCCTTTTCACTAGCATCGGCAAATCCATGAAGCTCTAAGATGGGACATGAAGAAATATTCAAAAAACGAGGAATTTTGAATTGTGAAATAAGAGATAATTCGCTCTTATATTGTTCCCATACACGAATTATTTCCGAAGGAGGGCGATCATCCCATTTAAGACCGGTTGCCCAAAGTTGTTGGATTAAATGTTTAATGAAAAACGTAATAGGTGTTAGGTAACCACAAGGATCATAAATTCGAGCTAGTTCGGACAAAAACGATCTTTTGGTACAAGGGACGTCTTGCAATTTGACTGAAAATTGAAAGACGTCGGACTGTGCAATCCACTTCAAACCAAGGATTTTTAATGAAGGACCATTTGCTTCTGGATCAAAATTAATGGCATGAGGATTAATATGGGATTCAGGAAATTGCGACAACAATTTGGGTTCATTCGAACACCATTTCCGTAACTCAAAGCCTCCTAACTTTAACAAAGTAACTAATTCGTCAATTAAAGTTTGTGCTTCTTCGAGAGTCGAAGCACCAAAAACAAAATCATCAATATACGAAGCATGACGAATAAGCGAGACGGCTTTAGGAAAACGAGAGCCTTCGTCTAATGCTAATTGTTGAAGGGTTCTTAAAGCAAGATACGGCGAAGATACTATTCCAAAAGTAACAGTTAATAAACGATATTCCTGAATTTCCTCAAGGCTAGAAAATCTCCATAACACGCGTTGATAATCCGTGTGTTCAGGAGCGATTAAAATATTGCGATACATCTGACGAATGTCCGCACACAACGCAAAACGATTAAGTCTAAAATTTAACAAAAGCGAGACTATGTTCTGTTGTAGCTTAGGACCGACCAGTAAATATTCGTTCAAAGATTTGCCAAGACTGGGACTTTTCTGAGACGCATTATACACAACTCGAATTTTATTTGAAACACTATCTGGTTTCACAACGCAATGATGTGGAATGTAATACTTTCCCCTTTTCTTTTCGGCATTAGGGACTAACTGCATATGACCTAAATCAAGATACTCCTGCATATGAAAAGAATATTCTTTTTTCAAACTTGGTTGACGAGATAAACGACGTTCTAATGATAGCAGTCTATTTAAAGCAATATCATAGCTATCTTGCAAACAAGGCGGCGATTCACGAAAAGGCAAAGACACGACATATTTACCTGAGACGTCCCGATTATGTGTTTCCCGATAAATGTTTTCGCACAGAGCGTCTTCTGGTTCTGAAACTGGCTTTTCCGGTATGTTTTCCAGTTCCCAAAATTTCGATAATGAAGAATCTAATGGGTCTTCAATATTTGAAAGACAAACAAGCGAAGTCGACGAAAGATTAGGTGTGCTAGTAGGTCCTAACAAAATATATCCAAAAACGGTATTTAGGGCATCAGGTTGTCCCGCTTTACCTTCAATTTTACCTTCTAACAACACCTTCGAAAATATGCTACAACCAATTAACAAATCAATAGATTGACTACAGTTAAATTCGGGATCGGCTAACTTTAAATTTTTGATATAATTCCACGTCGATATGTCAATTTTGGTGCTCGGCAAATCCGAGCAAACCCGATCTGTAATAACAGCTTCCAAGTGAAACACCGGTGACTCCTGATGACGAGGTTGGATAGAAAAACTTATTTGACCTTGATTCAGCTTCGTTTGCATCGAATTGAGTCCGTTAACTTCAAACGAACAAGGAGTTTTAGGCCAACCTAATCTACTGGCAGCTTTTCGACTAATGAACGAACTCATTGAACCCGAATCTAAAAGACATCTCAAGGGCTGTTTACACCCCTTACTATCAATTGCATGAACCCAAACGGTACCGAGCAAGATTTCCTTTTTTGTTTCGTTTTTCCTCCCTACAAAACTAGCAGCACAATGTGATATTTCAGGCGAATTCTGTTCGACTCCCGATGCCCCTGGATTATTAGTATTTTCTGTGGACGACTGACTATTGGAACGATTTCTATCGAAGTGCAGCAAACTATTATGAAGGTGACTATTACATTTACTACATTTAAAGGACTTTGGACACGACTTGACAGAATGATTAGCCTGATTAAGACATCTAAAACACGAGGAAGATTCTTTACAAAATTGGTATCTCTCTTTTGGAGATTTCTTCAAAAACAACGAGCACTGGTTTAGAAAATGACTTTGCTTACATAAAGCACAGCTTACTAATGACGAATTTGTAACAAAGGATGAACTACGATTATGCCTAAAGACTATCCGTTCAGTCGTGATAGCCAGCGTAAACAAGTAGGCGTGGTCTATTGTTTCAGGACTGGACTTGTTTTCGGTGATGTTCTGTCTACGTTAGTGTCTGATTTAAAAAAAATATCAAAATGCACTTTACCTAAAAATAAATTCGATAACGCAATTTATCTTGTATTTCTGTTACTATGAATAAGTTTGAATATCATTTTTAATACGTTTGTAATTCTTTAATACTTCCCAATTTTGTATTGTTTAAAAACGGCTTTCAAAAAGATAGGGAAAATGATTATTTTTGAAATTCTTAGTATGCTATACTATAGAAATAATCTAAACAAGATGTTCCGGCCAGTCTTAGCGAATTTGAATAACATTAAAGTAATACCTACCTTAAAGGTTTGCAGGTATAATAATAAACTATAATCTTTTAACAACAGGGCAATATCTTAACCATAATAAAAGTATTTTAATTTGAATATTTCTTATGTAGCATTCTGTGAATTTTTATAGATAATAATTTTATGGTATTTCCTAAAACTTAAGATCGTTGGTGGTCAATGTCTTCATTTAACAATGAACATCGCGCATCCCTATTCAGTATCAGTCGAGTAGTTTCGCGTTAACGTTTATTTCTGTATCTCGATCTAAAAATGAACTATTTGTGTTTATAATAATTATTTGTTTGCTAATTTAAAGTTTATGTGTAGTTTTTTAGTTTTATTAAGACTTTTCAAAGTTGTGCGTTCTAATTTTTAATTTAAAAATAGTAGTTTTTTAGTTTTATTAAGTCCAAGTTTGTGCGTTCTAATTTTTAAGTTAAAATGTCCAGTTCTACCGATTCTGCGGAGGAAGTTACACCAAAAAAGCGATCAAAAATGCGTCCTTTTAGTAGTACTGAAAAAAGTGTTATTTATAATGTTTATACATCGACAATAGAATCGCATCCAGAAGCTTTGGTATCGGAAATAGTGAAACAGACAGCTATTTCTTGTGGCGTAGGTGAAGCTTCTGTGTACAGAATTCTTAAAGAGCAGAAGAATACCGGAACATTTTCTTCCCCGAAAAAGACTAAGCCCAGGAAAACTATATTGGACAAAATTGATGATGCCGATAAATCGGCCATACGACGAATTGTGCATCAATTTTTTTTTAAAAACGAAATACCTACTATACACAAAGTTCTTTCAGTTGTTAATGAGGACGAAAGCTTGCCGAATTTTAAAAGCACTACATTTTATAAACTCCTCAAATCACTTGATTTTAAATACGTACGGAGGGGCAGAAATAGTGCTTTGTTAGATCGAGACGACATCATCTTGTGGAGACGAAATTTCTTAAAATCCATAAAAAAATTTCGGGAACAAAATAGAAAAATTTACTATTTAGACGAAACATGGGTAAATTCAGGACACACAAAATCCCATGTTTGGGTTGACGAAACGGTGAAATCTTCCATGCAGGCATTTTTGTCTGGTTTTTCAACAGGTCTTAAAAATCCATCGGGCAAGGGAAAAGACTTATTATTACCCACATAGGGAGTGAAACAGGATTTGTAGAAGATTGTTTATGGATGTTTGACTCAAAAAAGAGCGGCGATTATCATGAAGAGATGAACGCTGAGAGCTTCGAAAGGTGGTTTGCAAGTACATTGCCTCGGTTAGAAGATAATTGTGTGATAGTTTCTTGATAATGCCTCTTATCATTCCCGGAAAATTGAAAAGATACCCACAACATCATGGAAATAAACAAAAAATAAAACAATGGCTACAGTCAAAAGACATTTATTTCGATGATGATATGTTAAAAGTGGAACTTTTACAATTAGTGGCCCCCCTTAAGGCAAAGTTCAATAAATGTGTCGTAGACGAAATGGCAAGAGAACAAAATAAAACCGTGTTACGTTTACCACCATACCATTGTGAGCTCAATCCAATTGAGCTCATATGGGCTGACGCTAAAAATTTTGTTGCTGCTAATAACAAAACTTTCAAGTTCGCAGATGTAAAAAACCTTTTTGATGAAGCTGTTAACAACATCACCCCAGAAAAATGGAAAAATTGTGTGGATCACGTTAAGAATATAGTGGAAAAAAAGTTCTGGGAGCTGGATAATATTATGGAGGTTATAGTGGAACCAGTAATTATAGAAGTTGGTCCTAATAGTGAGAGTGACATATGCAGTTATTCCTCATCGGAGTAAAAATACTGATTGTATTTTTACAACAACTTATCAGCATCAACACTGACATAAAAATTTGCGAATAAACTCAGAGTTACACAACGAGCCATGGAACGTGCAATGCCTTCGAGACCACATAACAAACCAACAAATCAGGTAAAGATCAGGAGTTCACGACGTCATTGAAAGAACTACTAAGCTTACGTATCATGGAATGACGAATCATGGAATGGAGGCCCAGAAACTATAATAAAAGAATCCCAGGACGACCACCCAGGACATCCCAGAATTATATAAAAGAATCCCAGGACAACCACCGACTAGATGGACAAGTAGCCCAGTGAAGTGAACACTGGAAGGAATTGAGGGGTACCTATGTCCAGCAGTGGACGCAATTGGCTGATTGATGATCAACATCAAGGAACTAACCACATAAAGTAAGTACTGATATAAATTTAGGCAGCCATTTTGATTTATTCTTCTGAAATTGAAATATTTGAGATCACTTAGTAGTATTGGCTGAATTTTTGGTTTAGCTTTGATAAATATCTATATAACTTTAGAAACTTGCTTAGGAATAATTAATATTTTTAAATGCCAAACCACATTTTATTTATTTCACACACTCTTACAAATTTTGTTAACTTTTAAAATGGATAATATAGACGCTCTTTATACTTTATATTAATGTTTATTATTATTTTACCATATTTTTCTGACAACCTGAATGACCTCTTTTTTTTCACTTATTTTCTTTTATATTGTAAGGGTTCTGTCACATAAATGTCGCTCATTAAATATTTTTCATTTACAAACAAATCCCTATTTCTAATATCATTTAATTTTCTTTGAATATATTAATAAATACCTTGTTTATTATTATTTTATTAATGAATATTTAAATTAATCTTTCATTTCTAATCTGAAAGTGTAAAACTCAATCACAATCAAAAATCTATAATTTTCATACAATTAAAAGGTTTAATCAACTAAATGTCACATTATGTGACATTTTTAAAATAACAATAAATTCAACATTATAATTAAAACTTTAAACATTTCAAAACTGCCAAAAACCCATCCTAAAAAATTCTTGCCTTTCCTAGTATATTACTTAAGCTAAAAATTTGACGTAGTTTCAAGTGTTATGTAAAAAACATATTAATCGTGTCAGAGTACACCCCTGAAGAGGGTGGAGCGGTCAGAACCTTCAACCAGTTAAAATATTCGTATCCCTGTACAAGGCCTATTTATTTGTTTTGGTGCACTATCTCGACTCGGTGAAGATACTTTAGACTCATTCGAATGTTTATAATTACCCTTAGGCTCCGTATAAGTTGGGGCCCGCGACGACTTCTTAGATTCGCTTACGCTACTATTCAAATTATCGTAAGCAATGTACTGAGTTTCAATAAACTCAACTAATTTTTGAAATGACGGGATTTTATTCGATTTATTTTCTAATTCAAATAATTTTACTGAATCCGCGTCTAGTTTCGACAAAAGTAAATTAAACATAATAAAGTCCCAATGTTCTGTCGGAAGGCCTAATGTTTTCAATGCGGCTAAATTTTCTAAAAACGTGTCTACTAATTTAGCCAGATTTTTCGAATTAACTAACGATATTTTCGGCACGCCCATGATCGCATCCCAATGCGCGGTCGCACACCGACGAACATTTGTGTAGCGTTTAAAGCCGGCCACTCACGGTACAGCGGCGTTGTTCAACTTCGTCGAGTTCGACGAATTGACAAGGATTTTGATCGTGTGTGACCGTGCATCCAACAAAATCGTACAATTTGATCGCAGACAGACTGGCCTGTCTGTGGCAGTACTGCAGAGTTGATTTCATCAATTTGTTGAGCGTGTGTGACCGTGGTACAGCGGCGTTGTTCAACTTCGTCGAGTTCGACGAATTGACAAGGATTTTGATCGTGTGTGACCGTGCATCCAACGAAATCGTACAATTTGACCGCAGACAGACTGGCCTGTCTGCGGCAGTACTGCAGAGTTGATTTCATCAACTTTTTTGAACAGCCAATCGCGTTTACGACCAAAATCCGCCATTTTGAAGGCGGCAATTCAAATATTTACAAAATTGATAAAAAATATCAATAATCCAATTAATTCAGATTTAAAATGATCTGAACAGACTCTTGCTAAAATAATTTTTAAAATTAATTTAAAAAATTAATATTATTCATTAATCCAATTAATTCAGATTTAACATTATCTGAACAGACTCTTGCTAAAATCATTTTTTTTAAAATCGAAACAAAACACAAAAAAAAATACTTTTAAATTACAATACATTGCAAAGTAAGGTTAAAAAAATGCAAAACACTTAGCTGGACGGACGTAAACAAAGCAGACGTCACACATGTAGAGGTGGTTGATCCAAGTATTTTCGTGGATCAGGTTAAACTGATACGCGTTGCAATTACAAAAATGCCTGTTAAAAAATACTGGTTTGGAAATCAGTTTGTTATCATTCGTTTAATAGATAGGTATCTAAACATAACGTTAACATTATTTGTATTTTGTTAGATTTCTTTATAGTTATTAAAATGACTGTTTAACTTCAAATACCTAAATTACTGTTATTACATTACATTAATAATACATCTGTTGATATTTATCTAAAGCTTTGTAAACGTTAAGAAATGCACGATAAAAATTAAGGACAAATGCAATGAAACAATTAAATTATTTATTTTTTATGTATATTTGTCATCGATATTTGTTGAATAATCCACTGATCGACAAGCTTATAATTTCCTGACGAATATGAATAACAACAAATGAATACGCATAACATTATAATAAATTTTAGCGATACTACATGAACAAGTAGAAAATAAATATTTGCAAATAAAATTTTAAATATTTAATAATATATTTATTTTTGGCAATGGTGATTTTATAGATATGGATGAATCAATTTGGCAATGTCATCTTGTTTGTGGTAAGCCATGATTTGGATAACTAGAAAATTATTTGTATTGCTGAGAAATTAATTAATTTCTGTTTCGAAATCTTAGTACATATATATATATATATATATATATATATATATATATATATATATATATATATATATATATATATATATATATATATATATATATTATTATAGTTATATCTTGAACCTATATATATATTTTAGGGATTGTCTAGGGCTTAGGTTCATAAAAAAAATTGATTTGACACTACGACATTTTCATATATTATATTTCCGACGTTTCGGAAGGAAATCCATGCCTTTTTCAAGAAATAATATTGACTAAAAAAACATTTCATGACAGACATAATACGGTTTAAAAGTTAAATTTTTGACTTACCAAGCATGTAAAATACGGTACTAACAAGTACACGTCACAATTAAAATAATATTAAAAACATAGGACATACCCACTAAGTCACTACATGTAAAATGTATTTTAAATCTAATGTGTTTATTGATGTTGGTTTATCGTTTAAACAATCAGTTATTTTAACATAGGCGTTCTGAGATTGTTTTTTATGTGTTTTTAAATAAGTTAAAATATGTTTTGTTTAAATTTTTGACATATTTTTTATCATTTATGGCGTTGTTATTTTTTTTTATTTGTATAGACTCTAGAAGCTCTCTCTTCTTCTTGTTGGGTTCACTTTTTAGGATCTTGGTTTTCTCAAAATCAAATTATGTTTTTTTTCGTTTTCATGTTTTTGTGAGGGCAGTTGAGTTTTTTTGTCATATTTGTGGGAACGTATTCTTGAGTTAAGTAGCTGACTGGTTTGTCCAATATAAACTCCATCACAATTCGAGCAGGGAATTCCATATACAACATGCGATCTTTTTAATAGAGGGTTTTTGTTTTACAAAACAAATGAGTACAGTACCCGTACCATGGACGTATAAATAAAGATCTTCATTTATACGTCCATGACCCGTACTCGTTTATATTGGTGATAGGGATCAGTTCCACAAGTATAAATAAAATACATGTTTCAAAGTAACTGGTACGGGATCAGGTCACCATCCCTACACGCATGTGACGTATTGAAAAGATGGAGGATTTTGGTCGGCGCAGCGATGTGCAAAAACGAGTCCACCTAGTGAGCATACCTTGTTTCCTTATATCATGCTACACACTTGCTTTAATCATATTAGAAAATCGACATGGCTTCATTTAGCGAGAATTTTTAAGAGAGTTTTTTGAATGATATAAAGAACAAGAATGTTTATGGCGAATTAAAAGTAAAACGTATCACGATAGAAACGCCCGAAAACAGGCAATGGACATTTTAATATTAAAGTTCCAAGAAGTAAACAAAGATGCGAATGAAGAGTATGTAAGAAAAAAAAATTAACAATTTTAGAACATCCTATAAAAGAGAACTAAAATTAGTATTGCAATCAAGTAAATCGGGTGCAGGGACAGACGAGATTTATAAACCTAAATTATGGTATTTTCCGTTGCTCTCATTTTTAAATGATCAGGATGTACCCCGAAGAGCTATTTCAAATCTATCTGATGATGACTCAGTGCATCCCTTTTCATAAGCCATTCTTTGCACCAAAATCTACGTATCATTTTAGGTTTGTTTTTACGCTTTGTTATACACAAAGCAAGAAAGACGCAAAATGATTGTTTGATCTGACATGGTCGAGAACCAAACAAATACTGCGGCGCAGTACGGTGTGTGGGCGCACCAGATATGCCAACAAATTGAACAACGCCGCTGTCCGATTTTGTCGAACGACACCGTTGGACCGTGAGTGGCCGGCATAACAATTAAATCGTAAGCAATTTGATAATTATCGCTATTTATTGGCAAATTACGAATCAAACTAAGTGGAGTCCCTTCTAAACATCCTTTCAAATACTTAAACTTTTCTACTTCTGCTAGTCCTGCGTTATTATGTACAACCGAATTATATAAATCTAAAAACGAACTAAACTCCTTAAAATCACCGTTAAATTTAGGCAGTTCTATTTTAGGCAAGCGAATGTTAGATTTTGGAACTACTACCGACCTAAACGGTTCTGGAGTTTCACATTGTGGCTCAAATAACTCCGCACTAAATAATTTTATTTTATAAAATTGTTCCAAAAATAATTCCCGAACATTTTCTTCGACCCTCGTATCCGCGTCTGGTACAGCAAGAATATTACTAATTATATTTGTGTGGTGTTTCAAGAATTCATCGCGTATTAAATCTAATTCTTCCACCCTGATTTTAAATAAAGGTCGGATCGAAATATCCGAGAGCGATTTAAAACCCAAATCGAATATTATTTGCATATCGTTTAAAACAGTCTTTCTCATAAATTTGAGCTTTCTGTTTTTCTCTTCTAACTTGTCCATTGCCAATGTCTAATAAATTCCAATAATATACAAACGAAAAATGTACAAAAATGTTGTCTAAAACCCCGAAATGCTCGAAATTAATGATTTGAAATTCGATACTTTATTAAAACGACTATAATCTCCTTTTAAAAAATCCCATATGGTGCACTTTAAAAGGTCATAAATTATTCTCGGGTCTCGAAGTTAATAGCTTTCGACAAGAGACGCAACTTAATCAACCCTCAAAACGATAAAAAAATACGACATAAGACGAAACCAACCATTCAAATTTATAATATAACAAAATATTTTTTTTCAACAAATGAGTTCAAATTCGGCGAGATAGGCCAATGTGGGGGTTTAACAAAATAATGTACTATTACGAATTAATAGTACTAAGATTAATACCAGCTATTCCTTCGATAGCTCTGGCAAGATAAATGAACTTTCACTCATAGGTGCAAATAACAAATAATATAAAATTTAAATGGTTGCAAAAACAATCAAAAAACAAACAAAGGTATTAAACTAGGTGAACTTACCGAACCGCTAATTAGGTACCATAATTCACTACTATAAAACCAACCGATTTCGATGCATCGACGCACTCGCGAGGGTTGTGTCTTGCGTCTATTCTGCTCAACGACTTAAGCGCTTGTGTCCTACGGGATGCATAGCATACCCGAACGGTACGAATAGGGATCGAAGGTATACAGGGGGAGGACAAAATGTCTTGATTAATTTATACAACCATATTTGAATTTAAACATTATCTATTAACAGCCAATTATCTTGTAAATTGCTGGTCATAATTGTACAAAATTTGAGGTACACCAATTTTGATATATGGAGATGCCATATTTGATATTTGCAATGTTGCCAGATTTGCCGTTTCTCTTATATTATTAGTAACTTTGGTTTTTCAAATTCATCGCCCTATATATTCAGTCATTATTGGAATACCCTATTTAATACCAGTTCAACCATATGTAACTCTTATGATTTTATGTAGTCTGGAAGGTCTTAAATACATAAAACAGAAGTCTGGCAACGCATAATTGTCTCAATAAATTTTTTAATACTAACTATTTTCACTACATTAAAACATAACAATTGATAGATTACAACATTTTTAGTAACATAATGGTTACTTTATCAAGTGTTCAAATTGTGCCCCATTTGTGAGTTGACAGTACCCTAATCGATGGTAGAATGCGTGTACCATATTTCTCCATGATTGTCTAGAAATTATTCGAAATTCATTGATAATTCGTTGCTAGCTCTGTAAGACTTGCTGAATTTTTTAAGGATCCCAAATAAAAATAATGTTTAGAATTACAATCAGGTGAACGTGGAGGCCATTCAATTCTACCCCGTCTACCAATCCGTCGTCCGAGAAATGCCCCATCTAAATAACGTCGAACATTTACACCAAAATGAGCTAGAGCTGCATCTTGCTAAGACCATATCTGATTAAAATTGGTCATAAACAAGTTTCTCAATGTAGGTACAATTTAATTTCTAAGTAACATTTCGTAACTATCTGACGTTAAATTTCCTTTGATAAAAAATGGCCCAATTAACTGAGTACCTACTATATCTGAGCATACATTTAATTTTTGTGATCTTTGAGTATGATTTTCACGCATCCAGTGTGGATTTACGTCACACCAGTACCTTAAATTGTGTCGATTTATACTTCCACACAGTGTAACGGTTGCTTCATCGGAAAAACATATTCTCTTAACGACATTTTCATCATTTTCAATGTTATCCATCATTACCTCAGTAAACTCTAATCTACGATCAAAGTCATCTTCACTTAATTCTTACAATAAGTTAATTTTGTATGGTTTAAATTTATTCTTACGTAATACACGTAAAACTGAAGAACGACCTGCATCATGTACTTATGTAACCCTGCGTGAGGATATCTGTGGATTTTCAACAAAACTTTTTTCTTCTCATTCTTTACTTTTTTCGGTCTACCTGATTGGTATAGATCTATCTTTTACTTCTCCATATTCCTCAAATCGCTCTACAGTTTTTTGTACTGTCGCCTTATGAATAGGAGAACGGTTTGGGAAAGTATCATTGAACAAGTTGACTACTTCACATTAAGATCATTTTCTGTCACCGTGCCCTCTCATCGTTACAATGGTAATTCGTTCTTTTTCATTAAGAGCCATTTTAGAGAAGCAATTTATCTTGGAGAACTTTTCTAAAGACAACTACTGTCAGTTTTAGTTAATAATGTAAATGGTGAACAAATTTTAAATCACAGCATTCTATAGGTAATGGATTTTGACAAGAGCTACGACCTTGTAAATAACAGGTAAACTTGTGTATTGAATGCGCATGACTCATAGCTCTTTTCAAAATCCATTACCTCTACATTTAAATATTTAAATTTATTAAAATCTACATATTTTGCACTGTTTTATGTATTTAAGACCTTCCAGACTACATAAAATCATAAGTGTTACATATGGTTGAACTCGTATTGAATAGGAGATTCCAATAATGACTGAATATACAGGGTGATGAGTTTGAAAAACCAATGTTACTAATAATGGCAAATCTGGCAATATTGCAAATATCAAAAATGGAATCTGCGTATCCCAAAATAGGTGTAGGTACCTCAAATTTTGTACAATTATGACTGACTAGCAATTTACGAGATAATTTTCCGTTTCAATGCGTTACATAATTTCAAAAATTCACCTTGTATTATTCACAATTGACCTGAGTTTACGGGTCTCAGTGTTTTTTATATTTTTTTTGTAAATAAAGGCACAAATAATTTTATTCCATAAGTGGTTTCCACGCTGTATATTTATTCTATTATGTTTGTTTAGAATATGTTTATCAGTTACAAAAGTAAAATGTCACTAGAAACTAGTTTCAGAACGTTATCACTAAAAACAGGCAATAAAAGTAAAGTTAGTTGGGAAATATCTTACACTATATTAGCATAGTAATAATTAGTTAGAAAAATACGAGAACAAGTTACGGAAATTACTATAAGAAATTATCTTTTCCTACCGAATCCGCTATACAACCCGAAGTTCTTTATAGTTTTTTTCTCTATTATTTTTCTTTTGGCGTCGAGGATTACAAACAAACCTTGCCGATAAAAAGCCCGGAAGTAGACCAGATGGCGTACTTAAATGGATACACAAAAATGCACTTTTTCATAAATCTAATCTTACGTCCAAACAATAGTTAACAATGATCTTGTACACAAAAAGTTGGGATAATTATTTTTGGGATTAAAACAAACAAAAGGATTTGCTTGATTTTGACCATTTTGCGTATACAGATTGAAGGAATTTAAAACGGATCATACAATTTAATATGTCTGTTTGAACTGCATTTGAAATAATAAAACTTGGACTAAAATAAATCCATACCTGGGTTTAGACATTGTATAAAATATCGTTCAACTATCTGTCTCGTAACAATGTTGTTTGCGTAACAATGTTGCCAATCGCCGTGTAATAATCCGATTTGCGGATCTTTTTGAGATTTATATCTTCTTCGAATCTTTAAATAAATCGGATATTTGCCTATAATTTTCATTGTATTTTCCAATCTACTACAACAGACCAATAATAAAAATAAACTTAATGGTTTGTAGTTATTTTCTTTTTTTCTTGTAAATATTTTGTGGATAACACCTTATTTGAGAAACATCTAAAGGAATGAGGTTGGCAACATCGCTCAAAGAAGGTCTTGTCTAAGGAAGCGATAACTGGTTTGACAGTATAATAATATCGTAGATTTATGTGTAGCTTTCAATTTTTATGATTTCAGAATCTAGCAGCCCGCTCAAGTATTGGTTTTTATAATATAATTATTTGACAACCTTTTGTTGGCCAACCACCTACGCTGTGAGCTTGTTTTTTTGGTTCATCAAAGGGTCAGAGTTCATTCTGGGGACCAAGACGAAGCGATTGGTACCTAATATGTATGTGTGCTCCAACTACAGAGGTATCTTTTAATCTATTTTCGGGTAAAATCGCGAAAAAATGAAAAAAAAAACGTCGATTTTAGTGACTGAATAACCGCTTGCCACGCTTTGAGCAGGTGTTTCTTGGCTCTTCAAAGGGTCAGAATTCATTCTGGGGATCAAGACGAAGCGATTGGTACCTAATATCTATGTGTGCTCTAACTATAGAGGTATCTTTTAATCTATTTTCGGATAAAATCGCGAAAAAATGAATAAAAACGTCGATTTTAGGGACTGAATAACCGCTTACCACGCTTTGAGCAGGTGTTTCTTGGCTCTTCAAAGGGTCAGAGTTCCTTCTGGAGACGAAGACAAAGCGATTGGTACCTGATATGTACGTGTGCTCCAAGTATAGAAGTCTTTTTCACTCGTTTTTCGAGGCAGATCGCTAGAAGAATGAAATAGCTTTAGCGAACAAATCAGTTTTTTGTTGGAAAAATCTTAAATTTGCCTTTTTTTTGAGGCTCGCACCTGAAAACATGTTTTTTGGTAACAACCTACAGAAAAAAATTGTTACTGCGCGGTACGGGCAGCAAATTGCAATATCACCATATTTGGCTCCAGTTAAGGTGCGAATTTTTGTAGAATTCCTCTTATAACTGTAATAAAAGTATTTACCTATAACAGTTTCTAACTCTTCCAGTGATATTTCTTTTACAGTTAACATTTTTTCATTACATATGCGACCACGTTCTCTGTTAGTTTCCACTAAGAGTAAATTGAGCATTTCATCAGAGAAAAACAATCTCATTGGAGATATAGGTTCATTGGTAATTCGTTGAGTGGCATACAACATGTGGGACCTGACACACTATTTAGTATATTGATGGATCTAAACAATATACAACGCAGTTAGTAAAACCCACAAATTAGTAAGAAAATATGTGTAGCACTTGAGCCACCACTTACCTTACACGTGACTGAGGTGGTGGATATTTGTTCCAAACTGTCCCATCGCGAGCAGTATATTGTAAATCTTCTTGTTCAGGAACTTCTATTTCATTTTGCGAATTTTCGCTTTCATCTTTGTCATCATCAAAGTAGATACATGATTTTCTTTAGAAAATTCTTCATCTACTAACTCTTCATCACTAGTGTCGATTTCTAAATTGGTAGAATCATCTTCTTTTTCTGAGTGCTCTTCAAGGATTTTTCGTAATTTCTCTTCCATGATTCCTCATCTGAAACTCATTTTTCAGCAAGTGCTTATTATTCTGTTTTTCACAAATGATTGTACACCACACTCTCAACTCTAAACTTTAAGCGATCAAGTCTGGTACAACACTAAAGAAACTCGACATTCGACAGACGCTTCCGAAAATAGAATCCATAAAATCTAATCGCCCTTCTCAAAAAAATAAACAAAACAAACATCACGTACATTTGGAAACACTTCTGGGTACAGGTGGACCCATAAACAATAGATCTGTTTCTTTCATTTCAAAGAAAACCAAACTGATGTTTCAAAACGCAAATACGTTAATTTGTATAAAAACCTTAAATCTTAAGGATATCATGAAACCTCACGTCTCGAATTTACGATATAATAAATATATAAACATTTGAATTTTACTACTGGGTCCAGGCGTACCCAGAGACAATACAAAGATTAAATACCGGAGTTTCTTTATATATCTGTCCTCTGTTCTAACTCTACCTGACGAGTTCTCAAGTAAGTCTAAACATGCCTCATGTCATAGTGTGAACCAAGACAGACTTTTGAGAGAAAAAGGGTCATTAGTTCTTTCCAGCGAACTATATTCAGCCATCTATAAAATGCATTAGCTTTATGCTTTGTGCTTAGATGGTGAAAGGTTTTTATTTTTCTTTTCTTCTAACTATTTAAATATCTTTTACAGTATCAGTCTTCCGTCATCACCTTTATATATCCAAACGTGTAGATGTGTTTCTTTGTTTTTGCCCTGTTTTGTTTATCCTTGTTTAGGATAAACTTAAGAGGTCGCTGGTTAAATGATATTGGATAAATAATTATAAAGAAAAAATGCAATATTTGTTTGTACATAAAATTAGCGAAAATAGCAACTATCAATTGTAAATAAATTACGAAATTAACTGGTCTTACTCATTATTGTTGTTTTGTACAAAGAACACAGACTCTCCCTCTGTAGATATTGATGTCGTAAGATTCTTAGCCAGGGGAATATCGCTAACCCACGTCGGGACGCCCGCCTCGGAGGCACGAGAACTCGTTGTTTTTCTTTCACTGTCTTGGTCTGAAGTAAGTGCGTGTCTTGAGATCGTCACTAGGGCAAAAACCACCCTCTAGCCTTTGGGTGGTCAACATCTCGTAGGCCAGGGCATGCCATAAATCAACCCTATTGTCGTACGATTTTGAATGGCGATAATTTAAAGTTATGTAAAGTATTTTTACGGTAATACGAAACCTTAGACTTGTGTTGAAGAACTATAATCTCCAAACAAATAATTATATATCAAAACAAATAATTCTATTTCGTAACACATAAATATTTTCGCGCCAGTTACATAAACAAAAACCAGTCTGCATGGACTTGCTTCTAGGAATGTATATCTCCGCCCATGGCGCCTACTTGACCCTTGACCGGCTATCAAAATGCATAAACAAAATATTTCAGCAGGGCTTAGGGTCGACACCGACAGTGAATTAGCGACTTTAGTAGGGCTCACACCTATCTTTCAAGTTCGGAGAGTCTTTCTCCACGTTTCAAGTTACGCAATAAGCCGGGAAGCCGTAAAATGTGAATAGCGTTATGGTGTTTTCGGGAAAGTGCGTAAATTGTAAATTTCAAATTAAGTTTCTACTATAAATTATACACTCACAGTTTATAAGTTCTATTTCTTGCTCTTTTTTCAATTACAGTTTCTCTCTAAACAAGCAATTGTTTTATTTCACTCTATATCAATTCAACAGGCCAGATCAAAGCACCTTTAAAAGTCCATTTAAGTTTCTTTACTGAGCTGTCGAAGGCTAGCGGACTAATTGGACTTACAGCAAGTACAAAACCGCTGAAAGAGACACTGTTGGCATACAAGACTCTCCATGGAAGGGATGTTGAAAACCGGCATCCCTCCAACTTGTTTCAATCTTTGTGACACAGAATACAAAGGAAAAAGCCAAATTCTGCGTACTTCAACATGATAAATGAGGTAGCCAGTTTAAGTTTTACGAAATAACAGGAAATAATATATTTTAAAAATGTCTTTAGAATGCAGCATTAAATTAGATCACATTACAGTACCGTAACAGAAAAATATTAAATGTAAAAATATTAAAAGAATTCGTTCATACTTTCCCAAACAATCCTCAACGCCATATTATTTATTGTTTTCACTATTGCCCCTCTTATTGAAAATTCTTACCAAATGTATACAGGAATATCATATTCTCCAGTATCCTATTCTTACTGTACTTTCTTATTCTTCTATACCTTATTTAATATACGTTTTGAGGTTTCAAGTCAGATATGGCTTTTGACTATTTTTATCCCAGGGGATATATATCTTTATTTATTGATTCATCACATCATATATGACATATTTATCATCCAATATTGTTTTGCCTTTTGTGACGATCATAACAGTTTCAGATACCTAAACGTATTTTTTACAATTCTTCTCTATAATTAATTACTTATGATATGTTAAGGAGATTAAAATACAGTATATCAACAAATATAGTCAATAAAAATTAAGTAGTTACTGATTACGTTAACACATGCTTTTATTCCAGGTAACGAGGTCCATTTCGCGCTAAACTAACCCTATGGTGAAAGTAAAAGACGAGCCTCCAATGGCAGAACCCAATTCTGCACCAAATCACCGCACGTCATCATCATCAACCAACAACCCCCCATCCAATTACTACCCGCGAAAGCCTCGTCCACATTCCCACCACCATCACCACCCACCTTTTCAGCACTATACACACTTCCACCCATGCTCGTACTCACCAGAAAACGCCGACGCTAGCAATGGGGCTACCTCGCCGGCCAAATTCTATTTCGGTCCTGGATTCGAACCTCAACAGCAGATGCCGGGAGGAGGATTTCCGGGACCAAGCCAAACTCAAGGAAATGAGTACATAGTTTTGTTCCATGTTAATCCCGGAGTTACAATCAACCTACAGCTGGGTGAAAACTTGGAAGTTTTGACAGGTACGTCATATTTATTTAATTCTTTGTTTTGTATTGTTTAATTCCTTCGTGATGTTTTATTACATAGATAATGTATTTAAGAGGCTACCACATGCAATGAAAACGTATTTTCAATATATATTCTTAATAATAACTAGAGATCGATGTAATTCTTACAGCTCATAGGATTTAATCCTAAAAAAATTGCTTATAAAAAATTAAAATAATATGATATGAGCTTTGAAACAAAATTATTTTAATAAAATAGGTTTTAAAACAAACGAGTTTTTTTTTTAATTTAGTTAATACATTAAAGTTTGATATATTACAGTGAATAATAATCTAGTAGCCAGGGGGAGTATGCACTTTTATGTCCTCTCGATACCTTGAAGTTTTTATAGACTTTGATAAAAAGGTTATGCTGAAGCGACAACTTTAAACTATAGTCTGTCAAATATTAAATGAAATTAGTCATTCTATATCACGCGCAGTATGTGGTGAAATGTGGCCGAAATCACGTGCCCATCATGAATTCTAGGAAATTTTAAATTCGATCATTGGCGGCGCTTTGGATTATTATATCTAGTTTATAAAATAATTGTCATTCGCGTTAGTAATGTGTCAGCTGATCGGATGAGCGGAAGTATACCTAAAGATGTAAAATACTTAAATTGGTATATTCTTTTAATTTTAGATGAATAGTCAATTATTTAGTCTGTTAATAGAAAGAGTACTAGCAACCACAGATACTTGTTTGTTCGGTATGTAGATGATGTCTTCTAAAAACATGTCGAAACGTATTTATGTAGAAGAGGTTATACATCGACAAGAAGTTACACCATACTCCCCGCAGTGGTTCTAAGTATTACGTTTTCGACAGTAAAGAAAACGAAATGCAATTAACAAGATTCAAAGTTTATTTCTGAGAAAAATTTAATTCTCTTGAGTGTCAAATAACCGAGAGGTATATTTAATAACGGAATTAATCAATGTCCTGACATTATTATTGTCGAATTGTGTTTACACAGCAAAAAAAGAACAACAGATCAATCAACAATTTAATCAGCAGATTACTGCAACTGCACAACGAAGCAAATTCTTTCGTTTAAAAATGACTTTTTTCGTAGTAGTTTTTTTGGAATCGATTGTGTAATTTTAACTTCGCTCGACAAGATATACAACATACACATCTGGAAATTCCCAAACGGACTTAATTCCTTTTTAGACCCAAGACACCAATCGAATATAACAAATGTCCTCGCCAGAAGAGGAGGAAATGCGGATTATGATCACTACTGGGTAAAAAGTAGGATAAGGGCCAGAATTTTAAACATTTAAAAAAGTAAATCGGTTCTAAATATGAACGATACAATATAGAATGACTCAAATATACAAACAAAATAGAGAATATGAACAAAATATAAACATCAAACTAGAAAACAGACCAAAACATGAAAACATAAATTAACAGTGGAAAGCGTGCAGAAACATCATAAAGAAGCAGTTAAATAATTACTAGTCATGGAAGGTAAACAATGAAGAGCAAGAACGATTGACAGTTTCGACGAAAAATATCAGGTTATAACATAAAGAAAAAACAGAGCATATTTACTGATGCAACAGGTGCACAGAACCCAACAAGCAGAGGTAGAATATAAATATCTACGTAAGGAAGTCAAGAAAATCTACCGCAGAAAGAAGAGAGAAAATATTAACAACAAACTTCAAGAACTGCAAGATCTAAGTAAGCCAATAGAGAAAGACAGCTAAGTTATAAGATAGATAAGATAAGTGTATGAGTAATTTCATTATTTCTTTGCTGAAGAGATGAGCCACAATAGACTTCTTCGGTCGAGGGGAATGGTAGTTAAACGATCACTCATATTGAAATCCATCGATTAGGCATCTCTTACTCATGTCGTCGTCTACTTCGTTCCTCCAGGATCTTCGGGGCCGTCCTCTTTTCCTCCTTCCTATGGGACTTTATTCGGTTATTATCTTTATCCATCTGCTATCGCTAGTTCTTCTAGTCCATACCACTTTAGTCTTTTTTGTTCTATATATGTTAGTATGGCTGTTTCTATTGATGTTCTTTGCTTTATTTCGTCATTACTTCTCTTATCCATTTTTGTTACTCTGCAGCATCTTCGCAGGCATTCCATCTCTGTTTCTACTATCTTACTGCCGATTTCTTATTTATAATCCAATTTTCAGTCCCATATGTCATAATATTTTGCACTAATGTTTTATAAATCTGTGTTGTTGTCTTCATTTTTAGGTGTCTATCTCATCAGACTGAGTTAAGTTGTCGGATTGCTGTTCTTGTTTGTCGTAATCTTTCTTCCTATGTTGTTGCCTTTTTCGTGATTATAAACCCCAAGTATTTGAATTTATCCTTTCCTTTGATTGCTACGTTGTCGTCAATCTGTAGATCTTCTTCACTTGTAGATAGGTACTCTGTTTTCTCTCTACTGTACCGTGTACTCTGTTAATATCTAGGCCAGCCTTGGTATATTCTTCTTAGTTTCTTCTTCATGTAACTGAGGTCTTCTTGGTCTTGTGCAATCACTACTTGATCGTCTGCAAAGCTTAACGTATATAGGTATTCGTTTCGTACCGGTACTTCCATGCCTTCGAATTTGCTTTTCCATGTAGTCAAGGCTTTCTCTAAGTATATTTTTGAATAGGGTTGGATAGGTGGAACAACCTGCAGGAGCCTTTTTGTTGTGGTGAAGTGTTCTATGATTCTTGTTTCCATTTTATTGGACACTCTATTTTCTTTATACAGAGCTTTTTTAGCTTCCATAAGTTCCGTCTGTATTTCTAATTTGTACATTACCTCCGATAGTTCTGACCTTGGTACAGAGTCATACTCCTTTCTCAGATCCACAAAGCCAAATGTGTATCTCTATTTTTTGCTTTTTTTTTATTTCCAACAGTTGTTCCAGTGTGTAGATGTGGTCTAGGCATGGTCATACTGCCGTGAAGCCTGCCTGTTCCCCCCCCCCGATTGTGTCTTTTATCGCTTGCTCTATCTTTTCTCGCAGTATCTTCCCATATAAGCTTACTATTGATGATATTACGCTTATTCCTCTGTAGTTTTCGCCTCGTTTTTCTATCTCCTTTCTTAGATATAGATGTCAGATAAGCCTCCGTCTATTCCTTTGGGAACTGTTCTCCATTTATGGCATTTATGTGAAATATCCATTTTATCATCAGGTGTAATTTTTTTGAGTCGTTCTTTATAAACTTAGGTGAGATGTCTCGGTGCTTTCTTTTTGATTTTTGATTGCTTTTATGGCCGTTCTCATTTCCTTATCTGTTATTTCTATTTCTTGTTGTCAGGTATTGCTTCGCTTTGCCTGTTTTCTTTTCCAATGAATTGTGGTCTTTGTTTGTTAACAGTTCCTTGTAATAGTCCTTCCATTCTTTTACCTGTATATTTCCCAATTTAATTTTTTCTTTTGAGTTTTGTTTCAATCATCTCAGTACTTTCCATGACTCCGAATGTTCTTGTACCTTCTATGTATGTTTCAATATTGAAGCAGGTTCTTTCCCATTATTCATTCTTTTGTTGTGTTATTTGTTTTTTCACTTCTCTATCTTTTTCTCGTATATTATTCTTTATAAACTCCATCGTTGTTTGTAGTCAGCCATTTTCTGTATAGTTGCTTTTTTTCTTCAATTACTCTTTTTATTGGTTCATTTATTTTATAATAGTGCTCTTTATTTGTCATATGTTCTTTCTCTCCAAGGGCTTCGAATGCTGCTTGTTGTATACTCGCCTTTATATGCTCATTTATTTCTTCGATGTTGCCGTATCTGAATTTTATTAAATTTTTCGTCTAGACGTTGTTTGTATTGATTGTTGTTGGAGTAGTTAATGCCAATTTTTTCTGTTAGTAGTTTATGGTTAGTTCCACATTCTGCTCCTTTTCTGACTCTCACATATTTTATCTTTATTGTGGTATCTTGTTTGACTATTACATAGTCTATTATCGATTTCAGCTTTCGTGTGTCTTGCGTCCATGTATATTTATGAATATTTTTATGTCTAAAGAATCCGTTGGTGATTTTAGGTTGTGTGTGTCTCTTTACCGTATATGTCTACATGCATTTTGATTATCTTCTCGTTGATTAGCTCCCATGTTCTAACCCTGTTCTTCCACTTATTTTTGATTAGTATTCTTACTCCTGCCTTTGCTCTACATTCCTTAGTAACTCCGCTCCAGCAGTGGATATAGTCTTCTATTGTTTCCGCTCCATTTCCTTTCTTTATGGTTTCTGTTGTTACTAGTTGCTTTCTCTAAACTCCTTGATAACTTCCGTCGCCTTTTTGTTCCATCCTTATATATTCCACGTTGTACATATGAATGTTGTATCTTTTCTTCATTTTGATTTTTGGTTAAGCTTTGATAAGACTGGGTCTTCCGAACTCTTTGCAACATTGCTCCCCCTGTATCCGATGAGGTGTGGATTTCAATCCGGGGATGTGTTTCCATATTTGGCTTTTTCATCTTGCAATTTTTGTTCTTCTTACCCTTACGTTTTTCTGTGTGTTAGGTTGCTAATTCCTAACGCGACAACCCCCGTTTGGAGGACCTTTTCTTCAGCCGAACATTATGGATCAGACGCTGTTGGTTCTTCCGCCCTCTCGGCCATTGTGACTTTTCCAGCCATCCTCTGCTCTTGTGACCGTTGACCGGTTTTCACCTGTACCTCAGGCAGGGTCACTCACAGGGTGCTATCAGCTGGATCAGCTGAACCCTGCTTTTTCTTAGAGGTGTTACTCCTCTGTCCCTCCTCTTTTATTCGAGCTTGGGACTGCCTGCATCGGTTATAGAGCTACTCAATTACCCCATACCAATACAGGCAGAGTTTGAATTTAATAAATAATAAAGAAAAAATAATATGAATTTGAATGAACAATTGAATTTAGTAAACAATAAAAAAAATATTGAACATAACGTCACCTAAAATAGTCTGTCAACTGCATAAAGTTTCGAGAAGTAAAGGGTTATATCGATTTAAGTATAAAATAGAAAAGGCAGTCTATATTATATTAGCCAGTCAATATTTTTACACTTAAACTGCAGCTTAACAAAATAAATTACAATGTCGTGATTTTCTTACCAAATCTAAGGTTTTGACTTTTATCGTAAAACCATCCAGGAACTATGTTCGTGTATAATTTTTGCATGTCTCATATACAATTATTAGTCACTGTTTTTACAACACGTACTTATCTTAGACGTACATGGTAAATTTTTATATGTAAACAAATACATTACATTCATACGTGAGTCAGATTTAAAACAAAACTGTATGAAATCAACTATATAATGACTGTAATACAACTGCTAAAAACCATCATACAAAAATCATATAAAACACTCATAAACAATGATTAACAATTACTTGGTTTCTTTGTTAAGGACATTAAATTATAAGATGTGATATAACTTTTTAATCCTTTTAAAATTAATTTCGTTTTTGTTTTTTATAACTAGCCGACTAGGCTGGTGAGTCTGTAACAGTGGCGGCTCGTGGCTGTAGAGACAAGTTCGGCAAGTTTTTTTTTGTCTCGTCAGATAGAGATACCGTCTAATAAAAAGAATTCGATCATCATAGGAGATCTTAGACGTTGGAAATTTGTACGGGAGTGAATCGGCAAAATCATTACATATGTAAGACATAGGTAAGAGAGAGACAAGATATATTTTCTCTCTCGAGAATAAAAATGTTCCTTTTGTAAATACACTTATGGACAAACATATCGAATATTTTGGAATTTTCCAATTATTTTTTGTAGTGACGCTTATTTCAAAATAATTTTAGATTACTGATGATATTGATATAGTAGCCTGATATATTTAACTGATTTGAAATATTTTTACGTTTATTTTGACGTTTATTGAGCGTTTAGTGTCATTCGTACATTTTATTATAAAAAAACGTTTAATTTCTTTATTTTCGTTTAATTTATAAAAGATAAAGTTAAATTTAATATTGTTTTGATTTAACAAGTTTAAAATAAGTATGCAACCAATTCGACACTGCGATGAAGCCCAAAGAGCACAGATAGATTGTAATTATGTATGAGGAAGGATACGCGCAAAAAGATATCACACGACGTCTCAGGAGAAGTCAATCTACGTTTTCGAATACTTTAAAAAGGTACCGCGAAACAGGAAATTTTGTACGAAAGCCTGGTCAAGGACGTCCAATGTGCACAACCGCAATTGATGACCGTTTTGTGTTTTTTAATTCTTAGTCTAAAAATTTGTAGTTACGCTACTGGTATATACACTTATTCCGGATGAATGAACTTTGTTGATGTGCTAGCTTGAAAGTGTCGAAAGAGTTATTTTGCATTATTTGAGTATGTATAGATTATTAAAATTCAGTACAACTGTGGTCGGGAGTCGGGATCCGGCATCGATGTGCGGGAAAGAAATAACTTAGCCTTATGTTTTATTGAAAATTAAGGCATTTGTAGGGCATCTATTTGGCACAATATCTTTTAATTATATATTCTTTTCGACAGAGCTTTTTGGGAAGATTTCTCTTAGAAATTCGTCGTACTGCGGCCAGTTTGTTGTATATTTTAGGGCTGTATATTTAGTTGAGTGAGTTATGTGGATTCCCAGTGGTTATGTTGCCTTTGGATCCAGACTTTTTCCTGGTAACGGACGATGCTTTTTGGAACTGTCACTGCCTGTTCTGGACCGAAGTATTTTCTAGATGACTATTATGGCAACTGCGTCAGCTTTTTTATTGTCGGGTATTCCCCGGTTACCTGGAACCCATAGCCCCTGGGATCCCGAGGCATGATCTAAAATTCGCTGAGCTGGAAGACCACCCAAACCAGATCTTATAAGATTTGTTCCATAAATGGAAGCACATTTAGGGTATTCTGTGTTCAAAAATTCTACAACTATCATGACACACTAAATGTCATTAATCAATTGCTTATAAAAAGAAAAAAGAACTATTAATTTTTATAGCGGTTTTCTAAATCTATTAAAAAATTTACAAACCTGGTATCCGTTTTTGTAATTTAACTGTTAGGGAGGTTTTTCGCGCTAATAGTGACATTTTTATATAAAATTTATTATTTTATGTTAAAATCAGAACAACAAAATTACGATCTCGACTTGAGGATGATATTTAAACGAGTCTTGTCTATTTTCCTATAGCTTCGAAACTCTAAAATGCTTTATCTTCTGAACTTATCTGATGTCCAGAAGGGAATTTTTTTACTTGAGTTGGGCACGGAATGTCAGAAAAGGCATGGACGGTGGGAGGGTCATTAAGAGGTTGTTTCCAATAGTTGTACAAAATTTGTGAAATTTTAATAATTTTGCCAAAAAGTAGCCGTGGAAAATTAATGACTAAATTATAGGAGTTTTGATAGCTGGAGGGCATGCTAGGCTTCATATTACCCGATCTATAAAAATATCAAATTCTCTAAGTGGGAATTGTAATGTTTTCAGATGGAATTGTTAGGGTAAATGAACTGTTTTAGTTCATTTAAGACAAACTTTAAAAGACCAAACGTGTATGGATTAAATGCTGAAACTCGTTCTAAGGATTTGTAGAGGTGCTTGTGGCGATGAATTTTTATTTATACATAACAATGTACTTTCACATACAAGCTGAGTTGCCAATATTTTTTACGAATGGAAGTTGTGACTGTTTTACAATGACCTTCCTCTTCATGTGCCGTGTCCTACGCGAATGTTGCGCGTTGACTATCACGCCTGCTGTATATTTTTTTCTGGATAATCAACTGAAGTAGACTTTACTTATAGTGTCTCCATATATCGTGGCTTTGTGGTAGGTCCCTTTATGTTGGTCCATGATATATGAAGAGTGCGTCGGCGGAACTCTACTATCCCCCCTTACTCAAGTCATCGAAACTTAATTTGATAAAGCACGTATGTGATATGATCAAAAACAAAACATTAAAGAAATAGAAATTATTTGAACCTAATTGAAAGCATGTAATGTTCGAATTCCCTCTTGTATTTAACTTAGAAGTACGAATAATCACTATTAATGAAACAAAAAATTTATATCTTCTTATCATGAATGTGTTGCTTGTGTGAGTCCATTTCAAATAGGTAAAGAAATAATAAATAAGACTTACAATCAATTTAATTTAACTATCAGACGACCGGTTTCGCTTTCTACAATATCAAAGCATCCTCAGGTCTCGATACAAAGTTAAACAAATGCTGAAATAATAAAAACCCATATTAGGGTGTTGTCTAATAACGATAAACAAAGTAGATGTTGTAAATTACAATAATTATGCAAATATTACATGTCTGTGGTTTTATTTAAATGAGTAAGTTGAGAATAAAAAGTATAAAAGTTTTAAAAGTTTAAACAGACAAGGTAAGGCCCACAAATTGTTATAAAATAGTCTCTTCGATTGTAATAAATTAATAAATGAGCAAATAAATAAAATAAACATTACTTACATGCCGGTACTCTATTAATTGATGGATGGTAGAACATGGTTGAAACTACTATGTATTGTTGAATGAAGAACTCAATTCTATTATTGCAGTTGTTTGACAGTAAACGGGAAGTTCTTGAGGAGATAGATTTGATCCAATAAAGAAGAGATATGTGTGTGATTGTTTGTTAAATGAAAGTGATGTAATATACCATTGTGTTATTAAAAGCTATTTATACTTATTTGAGAGATATATTTTTGAAATGTGTGTTAATTATTGAGTAATTGTTTTATGAAGGTGACAGTTTTATGACAATGAATAAGTTTAGATGTAAAAATTGTGTGGGTGTGCAATTATTTTCCAACTTGTAGTTATCAAATTACTTTGATAATTTACTAATTGCCAATAGAACTTTATCAAAGTAATTTAATAAGTACAAGTTTGAAAATAATTGCACACCCACACAATTTTTACATCTAAACTTATTCATTGTCATAAAACTGTCACCTTCATAAAACAATTACTCAATAAATAACACACATTTCAAAAATATATCTCTCAATTAAGTATAAATAGCTTTTAATAACACAATGGTATATTACATCACTTTCATTTAACAAACAATCACACACATATCTCTTCTTCATTGGATCAAATCTATCTCCTCAAGAATTTCCCGTTTACTGTCAAACAACTGCAATAATAGAATTGAATTCTCCATTCAACAATACATAGTAGTTTCAACCATGTTCTACCATCCATCAATTAATAGAGTACCGGCATGTAAGTAATGTTTATTTTATTTATTTGCTCATTTATTAATTTATTACAATCGAAGAGACTATTTTATAACAATTTGTGGGCCTTACCTTGTCTGTTTAAACTTTTAAAACTTTTATACTTTTTATTCAACTTACTCATTTAAATAAAACCACAGACATGTAATATTGGCATAATATTGTAATTTACAACATCTACTTTGTTTATCGTTATTAGACAACACCCTAATATGGGTTTTTATTATTTCAGCATCTGTTTAACTTTGTATCGAGACCTGAGGATGCTTTGCATATTGTAGAAAGCGAAACCGGTCTTCTGATAGTTAAATTAAATTGATTGTGAGTAAGTCTTATTTATTATTTCTTTATCTATTTTATATCTTCTTCTAATTCCCGGATCATATACTTATTGGACGTCAGCGATCATTTTGGCCCACATACGTTTAACTGCGGCGCCCGCGCCCTCTAGAGAAATCCCTCTAGCGCCCCCTTTTAAATTCATGGGAACTAAAAAAGTTTTTAATTCAAAAATATTTTTTTTGAAAATATTCATTTTTTTAGCTTTCTAATTTGTACTAGTACCTTAAGAGTAAAGTACATTATAGATATAGATGAATATGCTAATAAATGAAAATATGACTATTTATGTTGTGTAAAAACAGGTGACGTTCCTAACAAAATCGTTACACGTTAAAAGACGTTATGCAAAGGCTTTTGTTATGTTCAGGAATTCTATTGTGTCCTTTAATACTCCATTGTATCAATTTATTTTTAATATGTTGATCGTAGCATGTTTCATTAAGAGTGAAAGACTTCTTCTTAACACACCAACATTGACTGATATTTGTTTGCACATACACCTAATTTTTTGCTTTCCCTCGTAAACGTAATAGCCAAGCGAATGCAAAGAACGTACAATGGCGTTAAAATCATCGACTTTCACTATTGCGTTGCGTAACACACAGCTTCCATGTTAGTGAACGCAAAAACCATATTTCCTGTTTGAAAAAATCACAATTACAGGCGAAAAATTCTCTCACACCAGACACAATACAATTGGATGTCGGAAATATCTATCGGTTGTACACCTCTAACGTGATACGTGTTATGTACACCGGGATTAAACACATTTTAAACAAGGTTGCATTTTCCTCCTATTGTTTTCAATTGGATCAGTTCAATTTTTGCAGACGATCAGATCCGTCTTTCGTTTTAGTTTTTGCATGTACTCTACACTACAACCTAGAATGCTATTGGAACAGGACGGTCAGTTTTTCTAGGTTTATAACATAGTTTATTCACTATGGGAGATTATCCACGTTATTCACATACGGGATAAGGCGGCTTATCCGCGAACTAAAATTGCTTACTTGGGCCACAAGTCCCCGCTCTGAGTCCCGGCTCAGTTCGGCGACTTGGTGCTCAAGGGGTTGGACCCTACGTGCCCGGATACTAAATTTTACAATGGTATGCAGTCGACTTTATAGGAGTTTATTAAGGCCATTTCAGAGAAAATACTATTTACTTATCGAACAATAGTTAAGATGCAATTAGCGCTAATTTCAAGTGATAGGCATTTCCAATAAATACGCTTTAATTAGAAGTCATTAGTATGCATTTGTCTTAGAATTTGTTTAGTTTGTTTATAAACATATTGGCGTTATAGTGGTGGTATATACAGAAATGTAAGAATATTTAAGTATTTGATGATTATGTTATATCTGGAAGATAGAAAGAGCTAATACAAAGAAAAGGTTTGTATTTTTGGAATTAGCACAGATGCATTAACCAAGATCAGTTGATTCTTTTTCGGCAGCAAGAGAATTTTTTTTGTTGGGCTGTGTCATTTTTTAAAATTAAATTTTGAGTCACATTGATTTAATGTATTGCATACAACAATAAAACTTATCTCATATTTCTTTTATGTTTTATTTATATAGGAACAACAGTAATAAATAATATCAAATTTTAACAAAAAAGGACGAGGCCTTCAAAAATTGTTCGCCTGTTTATACACCGTTTCTATAATTACATTCCTTAATTGAACATCCTTATTAAATCACCACGAGCCGCCACTGACTTTTATTGTGTTGTACTGTCGTACATCTTTCTATATCTTTTCTGATATTTGTTTGTTTATTAGTCTATGTTCTGCTGTCTCTTTTGGTCTGATTCGTTCTTTTTCAATACGAATTTTTGTGTGTTGACTTATTTTATCAACTGTTTTATTCTATTTACTTTCAGATATTTTACAGCGTTTCTCAGACCACTCACCGTTCATTTTCTTCAATATTTTTAACCTGTTGGCCGTTTTCCAAAGACCCTTCCGTCTTTATAAGGGATTTTTGAGGGTGTCCAATTAGTTAACTTCTAATTTATTACAGGTTAGCTTCCTTCTATCTTGAAATTTATTTTTTTTTCTTGCCACAGCTCGATGGTCGCTACCTTAATGTGATAATATTCAATCTATTTCATTTGTAGTGACTTGTGTATATCTATTTTCTACCGGAAGGTTTTTTGAAGATGGCATTCAATGTATAAAGCTAATTTTCCATTGTGAGCAATAGCAGTCGTGTGCCTCTTTTTTCCTTATATGTATTCTGTAGCAACTCATTGGCAATTCTTCTTCGTTTTCATTTATTTCTATTCTGGCGTTTAAATCACCAATTTAAATCACCAATTATTATTGTATACGCTGGCCAGTGCGTTTTCATAAGGTATTGGAATATATTATATACATGTATTTTTAGTAATTAAGCAAAAAAATAAAATTATCACAAAAAAATTGTACTCTTTAACATTTTGGGTTAATTGCATAAACTCTTATCTGTACATATAAAACGTGTATCATGTTTTGTTTAATACGATAAGAATACAACTACACACGTTTTTAGGTTCAACATTTTTATATTATTGCGACCGATAGAGAATAAGGTCTGTCACGAATTCAAATTATACAGTATTCCGTACAAATATAAAGATAATGGTAAATCTATAATACTAAATAAATGGTATTAAACGTTAGGTCGTGATAAAGAAAGCGATTTGTATAATGTATTTACTTGTGAGGTTTAACGTCCATAATATTAATTTTTTAGTAGTATTGAATTGTAAGCTCTTAATGTTCTACGACATTTTTTATGTAACGTGACAGAGTCAAGTCCCGATTTTTTCAATCGGGATATTCCCAACTTCATTTAAATACTCCAAGGTTGTTCCTATTTTTAAAAAGGGAGATCGTGACCTTGTAGACAATTAGAAACCAATTTCCGTTTCGATATTCAGTAAAATAATCGAAAAAAATCTGAAGAAGCGTCTTATATCGTACTTCGAAACAAATAACTTTTTTACTAGTACACCTTAGACCATAAAAACTGATAGACACGCCTTGTACCGAACCGTTGAAGCAAAGACCTTCCGCGAAAGTGACGTCACAATGCGGCAAGAGCCCGCTGGGATTCTTAGCAAAGCACTAGTATAATTGCCCAATTTTAGATTAATTTTAATATAACTTCAATATTTTGTAAAAAATATGGAAGATGAATTATTTAGCAAAGTAATTAATAAATATTTTCTGCCTAAATTGTAAAAATAAATGTTTTATTTGAAAGTACATACCTACATATATTAGTATATATATCGTTGGTATATCTCTTCTTGTTTGATATTCAAAAATAAATTTAAAGGAGAGTAATTTTCTTTTGGGTGGAAGTTTCAGGTTAGGTTAAAAAATATGTAAGAAATCTATTAATTTATTGACCATAAAACAAAATAGCTTTTGTTAACTTACTTCTAACTCTTATTACATTATTTAGTTTTTCACCTTCGTGGTACAATCTAATGTTGCAATAATGGAAACAAATTATCTTTATTAGATTAAACAAATGATTTGTTTCAAAATCATGATCAAACATATGTTCTTTGTATGCGTTAAACACAGAACCATGCACATTACTCATGACATTTAAGATCAATTGATATGTTCAATGAAATTTTGAGTAGCTTCGCTATGTACAAATTCGTTTCAGCTTTTCTTATATAATGTATTGCCTTAGCAACTTTTTAGCTGAACGTTTGGGCAGCTAATTTCACTTTCATTTTTTTCTTATACCAATTTAAATGCCTTCACGTTATCCTAGTTGCAATATAAATGCCTTCCTTTTCTTGAATGTCTACTACTTTTTGCAAATATTCCCATTTAATCGGTTTATTATTCCCGTCAAAAAAAATTTTGTAATAACCTAAAGTATTACGAATAAGTTTCAACATATGTGGAGGGTCAAATATTACATATATTGGTTTATTTGTTGCTGGATGTAGAAAATATACTTTAATGAAATTATTCGATAAATCAACTCCCAAGTTGTTTAACCATGCTAATATTTGATGCTGCATCATCAAACGTTAAACTGGTAATTGTGACATCAGCTTCTTGCATTATTTTTAAGCACATATTTATTAGATTACTTTTTTGAACACCTGATAACCCAGCGATTAAAAAGTAGCCTATCGGCAGCTTCCATAAATCATTTAAACTTCTTCTTCTTCTTCTTCTTCGTCTAGCCATTCACGTCCACATCTGAACATAAGCCTCTTCAAGTCTTCCTTTCCATTGTTTTTTATTGTACGCTACTTGTAGCCAATTTTTCCCGGCAGTCCTTTTCAGATCATCTGTCCATCTCATAGGAGGTCTGCCTCTGGGTCTTTTGTGTTGGTATGGTCTCCAGGTTAAAATTGATCTGTGCCATTTGTTTAGATCGCTCCTAGCTACATGTCCAGCGTATTCCCATTTCAGCTTTAATGCTTTTTGCACCACATCGGTGACTTTGGTTTTCTGTCTTATCCATGTGTTTGTTTTCTTGTCCTTAAGTGATATACCTAGCATTGCTCTTTCCATCGCGTGTTGAGTGACTCTAAGTATATTCATATTCTTTTTTGTGATTGTCCATGTTTGTGCCGCATAAGTTAATATCGGGATAATGCATGCATCAAAAACTTTAGATCTAAGATGTAATTGAATTTGTTGATTTCTGAGTATATAGTTCAGTTTACCGAATGCTGCCCAAGCTAACTTTCTTCTTCTTTTTATTTCTTCAGTCTGAATTTCCCTATTTAGGATTATTTTTTGTCCCAAGTATATATATTCTTCAACTTTTTCTATAACTTTATCGTTTATTATTGTCACGGTGTCTTCGGAGTGCATGACTTTTGTTTTGTTTAAATTCATTTTCATCCTATTTTAGAAGATTCGGTATGAAGTTCTACAAGCATGGTTTGCATTTCTTGTAGGTCAGTAGCTATCAGGATTATGTCATCTGCAAATCGTAGATTACTGAGGTAGCGGCCATTGATGTTTATTCCCTTATATTTCCAATTTAGGTTTTTAAAAACGTCCTCCAAAACTAAGGTGAACAGTTTGGGTGATAAAGTATCTCCCTGTTTGACTCCCCTGTTTAGTGGTACAGGGTTCGTGTGTTCATTGTCATTTAAACTAATAATTAAGAATACAATTGCTTCTTTTACTTTAATTTCAAAAGAGTCGCTTTGAGGTTTACTTCCTATGTCAACATCCCTAAAATTAAAGTTTTCACCATCCCATTCTATTTTCTGGTGTATAGACATTTCATCGACCATCAAAGCAGAGATACATGATTTTCCTTTATTTCTAAGTTCAACTACTTTTTGTTTTAATACATTCACTGCTTCTTTTTGAAATCCAGCCTCACAAGCTACTACTTGATACCACTTTGAAGAGTTCGTGGATGAGACAACATGTTAGGAAAAGTTTTTCTGACATACAAGTAAGCTTTTGGTGAATAGAAATTAAGAGTGAGAGCAAAGCTTTTTAACTCCAATGGATATGTTTTAGTGCTTTTAGATTTAAGTAGCTGCTTAAAGATAATTTTTGCAGAAGAATGCGTTGTATCCTAATAAAATAAAAAGCAATATTCAAAACTTGATCGACTAACTACAAACAATATAAACTAATAAACTTTTATACATGTCAATGCTAAATAGATCACCAATAAGAAGTATTATTAATTTTTCTTATTGAAAGAAAGAGAGGAATCTTCGTCAATCATTTGTGTTTCTTTAAGATGTTCTAATAATGATTTTAAGGTATTTACTTTTTTAATAAGCTTTCTATTTCGTTGTTGCAACATTTTGATTTGCTTGTTTTTCTTTTGAATTAATTTGTTTACTACTACTTTATATCCCTGGTCTCTGTTAGATGATCCTTGTACAAAGTCACCAAGATAATATCTTCGCTTTTTCAAGGCAGGTTCTAAGGTAGTTTCGTCTGAAATTTCTACTGGAGTTTTTATGATGGTAAATTCACTCGTTATATTTATATTTTCGTTATATATCCGCTGTGAAATGTTTGGATCAAATTTTAGAACTCTTTGTTGGTTTAAACTTTTCACGGCGCATCGTTATAATCCATTTTTTTGCAATGATGAATCTTTAGGAAATCTAAAAAAATTTATTTACTTAATCCTTTAGTTTTCAATCTAATTATAAAATGAAAATTATATATAAGACTTTCTCCCTCTCATATGTTTCTATTTCAAACACTTTGAGAGGAAAAAGTAAAATAATAGGTGCTACATTTCTGGTATTTGTGAATTTACTTACCCATGAAATGATATATCTGTCCCTTTTTTTGTCGTTGCGTACAATTAAATGCACTGCAAGATGCCACCATAACTAAAATATTAATGTATTGGAAACATAATCTCTACCGTTTCTGCCGCAAACTGACGTCACCCACAGCTGTGTGAATCGTTTTATGTTGGCTTCACTCTTCGAGACGAGAGAATAGCATTACGGCGCGTCTATCAGTTTTTATGGTCTAAGTAGTACACAATATGGGTTTAAAAAGGATCATTCCACAACACATGCACTTTTAGAGGTGATGAGTGCCATAGTGCCTTGAGAAGCATAATCACTCTGCCATAACGCTGTGTGATCTTTTATCAAACGCCTTCGACTATGTTTATCATTATATTTTGCTAAAAAACTGCATTTTTACGGTATAAGAGGTACTTCTTTGGAACTAATTTAATCGTTTCTACCAAGCAGTCAAGTACGGAAATTGTCTCTCTGAATTTAAGCAGATAAAGTGTGGAGTTCCCCAAGGATCAGTTTTGGGCCCTTTATTATTTATAATATATGTTAATGACTTGCTCAATCTTATGACTCCATTTAAAACAGTTTTATTTGCAGATGACACTACTTTTGTTTTTTCTGATAAAAATCGTTCAGTTTTAGAAATCAGAAGAACATTTTACAAGTCTATATCCAGTAAATAGACTTGGGTAGAGGTGCATTCGTTGACGTCTCCGAAGCCCTCTACAGAGCACCCGGAGGCAATAGAAGGAAATTAGACCGCTATTTGTTCCCCCGCGGTGACAGATATAGGTAGACCGCTGACACCGTGAACGGGTGATACAAAAACGTTACGATATACTGGTTTTACACGGAACAAGATTTTAAGCACTGAAAATAACTGAAGGAGGTCCCGTGTTTAGTTCTGGACGGTACAGCCTGTGTGATGTTGATCATGATAATAATAGTTCAAAAGTCGGTTTCTAGTTCTTTCATCCTTACTAGTATATGGATGTTTATTGAATGTTTGTCTTAGCTAAAAATACATTTTTTACTATATTTTTAAATTTTTTTAAATTCTTGGCCTTATAATTATTCGATTTAATTCTTATAAGAGATTCTAAACTTGGGCACCCGTTATTTTTACTTCCTTAATTGTTTTTAATAGTTTAAATGTTTAGTTATTAATATTAATAACTATTGTTCAACTTTCGAAACGACCTCGTATATATATTAAGAATTGGGTTATTACGTCGATTGTCTCTGATGCAATGTGTGTAATAGCTTTATACTTTAGCGTTTGAGGTTTATTAAAACGTTCGTTGCAAGGATGCAATTATTTTAAAATAGTTATTAAATCGATTTGACAAAAGCTACATATATAGGTTATTGATTTCTAGAATGGTAAATGCCAATCTCGACAAGATGCCGGCATTTTTATTCGATCCAACGTTGTACATACGACTTTTTCCAAGGGCAAATGCATTTAAACTGAATAAATATAAAGAAAACAGTTGGAGAACTTTGTATTTTTATTATCGTTCAACAATAAACGAAACTCTTTAAGAAAATTTCAAACGAATTAACCAAGAAAATACTAATAGGTAAGAAAAGGACAATAAAACCGTATGAAACATAACATAAATTGTAAATTAATTACTATTTAACTGGGAATAAGCCACAATTAAAGATAAAAATACGTTTATTAACGTTTCAATTTCCACTTCGGAAATCGTTCTCAAAATACAAACAGTAAATTAAACAAATTTTGTTTTTTGTTACATAGTGAAAAATTCTTCTAATAATTTAATTTTATCTGACTCATTTATATTGACAATTCAGACATACATTATGCATTTTAAAGTAGACGACTTTAAAATGATATTGCCAATATTGTTGAGTTGCGCTCCTGGGACGACTTTACTTATAAGATAGTTCATTCGATTACATGAAATCAACTTTATTGAGAATATCCGTCAGAAAAAATCATAGCATGTAATTCGTCTTTAAAAAGACAAACACATGACATGATGACAGTAAAATTCTCCTGTTAGTGATTCCATAGTAAATTATGAGGGAAAAACCAGGAAAAAAACCTCATAATACTATCCCGACATTGTAAGTATTTGTTCGTGAATTTAGTTTACCTTCAACAAACATCAAAATTCTGATTTTATATGTTACGTTATTTAAAAAACATAAATGATGTATCCTCTATATGTTACTGACTTACGAATACTGGTATTTTCTTATTAATAACTTCCTCTTTCAATATTGGTAACCAGATCCTACTACATTCTGCCGAGGAATTTGCGACAAAATTGGCCTCATTTAGCATAATTAGAGCCGCTTCTTTGATTTGTCTTTTTTTACCATCCGTTTCTTTTAGGACTACATTTGAATTATTCCATTGAACCCTATATTCATTATCCCATGCGTGTTTACATATTTGAGATCTATCAAATTCTCTATTTTTAATATAAGATTGATGTTCACTTATTCTAACATTTAATGGCCTTGATGATTCACCTAAATAAAACTGACCGCATTCACAAGGTATTTTATAAATGCAATTCTTTGTCCTTTCTGGTTCATTGTTGGGTTTGGTTTTTGGACAAAATAGATCTCAACGTGTTTGTTGTTTTGAATGTTGTTGAAATGTTGAATTTATTTCCTAAGCTTTTAAGTTTTTCTGATAATCCTTTTATGTACGGTATTGTTATTTTCCTCATATTATTCCTTGTGTATGCTGTATGATCTCGTTCTAAGTTGTTCTGGTCTATTCGATCGATTGTTGAAAATTCCTTATTTATAAACGATAAAGGATAATCATTTTTTAATAAAACAGATGTTAACAAATGTTTCTCCTCCAAGAACGAATTTTCGTTAGAACAAGTAATTTTGGCTCTATCGTATAAGGATTTAATTATTCCCTTTTTTACATTAATATTGTGATTTGATTTGAAATTTAAATATCTATTGGTATGTGTTGGTTTTCTATACACCTGAGTCTCATATCCAGTATCGTTCTTAGAGATTAAAACATCCAGGAAAGGTAGCGTGTTATTATATTCCTTTTCCATGGTAAATGTTGTCTCTTCTTTAACAGAACAACTTCGAACGAGATCCTACAGCATACACAAGGAATAATATGAGGAAAATAACAATACCGTACATAAAACGATTATCAGAAAAACTTAAAAGGATAGCAAATAAATTCAACATTTCAACAACATTCAAAACAACAAACACGTTGAGATCTATTTTGTCCAAAACCAAACCTAACAATGAACAAGAAAGGACAAAGAATTGCATTTATAAAATACCTTGTGAATGCGGTCAGTTTTATTTAGGTGAATCATCAAGGCCATTAAATGTTAGAATAAGTGAACATCAATCTTATCTTAAAAATAGAGAATTTGATAGATCTCAAATATGTAAACACGCATGGGATAATGAACATAGGGTTCAATGGAATAATTCAAATGTAGTCCTAAAAGAAAGGATGGTAAAAAAAGAAAAATCAAAGAAGCGGCTCTAATTATTCTAAATGAGGCCAATTGTGTCGCAAATTCCTCGGCAGAATGTAGTAGGATCTGGTTACCAATATTGAAAGAGGAAGATATTAATAAGAAAATACCAGTATTCGTAAGTCAGTAACATATAGAGGATACATCATTTATGTTTTTTAAATAACGTAACATATAAAATCAGAATTTTAATGTTTGTTGAAGGTAAACTAAATTCATGAACAAATACTTACAATGTCGGGATAGTATTATGAGGTTTTTTTCCTGGTTTTTCCCTCATAATTTACTATGGAATCACTAACAGGAGAATTTTACTGTCATCATGTCATGTGTTTGTCTTTTTAAAGACGAATTACATGCTATGATTTTTTCTGACGGATATTCTCAAGTTAAAGTTGATTTCATGTAATCGAATGAACTATCTTATAAGTAAAGTCGTGCCAGGAGCGCAACTCAACAATATTGGCAATATAATTTCAAAGTCGTCTACTTTAAAATGCATAATGTATGTCTGAATTGTCAATATAAATGAGTCAGATAAAATTAAATTATTAGAAGAATTTTTCACTATGTAACAAAAAACAAAATTTGTTTAATTTACTGTTTGTATTTTGAGAACGATTACCGAAGTGGAAATTGAAACATCAACAAACGTATTTTTATCTTTTATTGTGGCTTATTCCCAGTTAAATAGTAATTAATTTACAATGCCACAAGAAAATAGCTTCAGAACAATATAAATCGTAACACAACAAATGATGGACACTGCTTGAAGTACACAAAATCAAGCAGGCAGCGCTGCTTAGAGTCGGAGATGTAGGGGTGCTTTTTAGGACATTTCCACTAGTACACTAGTTCCCCCGCAGGCTAAGAGTTGTAACATTTTAAAATACGTGAAGTAAAACTTTATGGTTTTTTGGATTTAAAAAGTATGACGAGAGAAAATAGAAAGAACAATAAAACAGAATAAAAGCATAAAGGTCCTAAGAAAATAGCACAGATATGGCAAATAAAAGATATTCCAACTCACGGATACAAAAGGAATAGTAGCATTTAAGTTGAGAGATAATACAATTTACTGATGACCCAGTAAATACACAAATTAACTTCTAGACCCGATATAAACGGGCACAATAGACAAAAAGTACAAAACCAATATTCTAAGGATATACCAGGGACTATAAAACAGAAATCATTCCGGAAACAAAAATATCACAAACAATAGGGCCCCAGGGGAAGATATAATATTAACAGAAGCCATACAACCTGGAGCAAATGGGCAAATATACGAGATATTGTGTTACAGAAATCCGTTGAAATATTGGGCAAAACTAAGTTAGAAAAAAGAAATCATTGGGTGGGTCATGAGTGCGAAATAGCCACAAATAGAAAGAACGCAGCATATCAAAAAACCATTGACGCAGGTTGTTCACGGAGAGAAAAAGAAGAGTATAGGCTTCTTATAGTGGCTTCCCACGATCGGCAATTCTACAGATCATCGCGGATAGCCGATCAGCACGGACAGCAACGCACCGCAGACAGAACTCTTCCTACGGTCCGTGACAGTCTGTGTAGGTCCGTGACAGTAGTGTTTGATTATATCATAAAAAGGCCACTCAGGCTTGTAAACATCATCAGCCCCACTACTAGTTCCCATCGATTCTCTAATTTTTGTTTGTGCCTTCTGTATGTCGACATTAAATTATCTCTCTTCTTTTTTAATTCTTTAATCGAAATAGTAATATTCTTCAATTGATTTTTTATTCGGTTCCATGCATCGTTCCGGTTCTTATGTTCTGGCGCCGTGGAATTCCATAAACTTGGTTCATCTTGATACAAATTTAAAAAATCAAAAACAACTTCGTTTTTCCATTCCATTTTCAGCAAAAAACTACAAAACAACTTTGACAACACTACAGAAAAACTGACTTGCACTTGTCGTCTGTTAAACCACAGACGCACTAGGATCGCGAGCACGAGCATATACCGCACCTTTGATACCGACTCTACATGGATAGGACGCACCAGCAAGGACGTGCCTGTGCTACCACGGATGAGACCCTTCCCACGGTGCGTGGTGCGTGCTGGTCCGCTTAAGTCCGCCATATCGCCGACCGTGGGAAGCCGCTATTAGAAAAGAGGAAAAATGTATCCATCGACGTAAGAAGAGGAAATACGAACAGAACACTCTCAGTGAGATAAAACACTAACGGTGAAATTCTACATGATAAAGACTCAGTTCTTAACAAATGGGCACAACATTTCAGCGAACATCTAAATATAAACGATTGATTGAAGAAGAGTACAACATCGAAAATCAACAAAATCTACAACGTCAACTACACAGTGAAGATCCAACAAGAGAAGAAGTGTCAAATGCGATCCTAAAACTCAAAGACAATAAAGCCCCAGGAATCGATGAAATATGTTCGGAAATGTATGAAAAAGGTGGTGATCAACTTTTTAAAGCAATCCATAAACTAATAGTACTTATATGGCAGAATGAATTGGTACCAGAAGAGTGGCTGAAGGGAATAATATGCCCATTGCATAAAAAGGATGATCAACTGTAGTGTAAGAACTGTAAAGGCATTACTCTGTTAACATCTGCGTATAAAATCTTCGGCAATGTATTATTTGAAAGACTTAAACATTTTACAAAGGATATTGTTGGTCAATATCAATACGGATTTACTGCTGGAAACTCAACTACACATCAAATTCAAGCATATAGGCAGATTCTAGACACCATCTCTTTATCGACTTCAAACCAGCCTATGACAGTGTGAAAAGAACTGCATTATATAATGCAATGATAGATTTTGGGATCCCACCTAAGTTAGTTAAGTTGACACAACTAACAATACAAAACGTAAACGCATGCGTTAGAATTGAAGGAGAAAACTCTACGTTCTTTGACATTAATGATGGTCTAAGACAGGGAGACGCGTTGGCGTATCTGCTCTTTAATATTGCCTTGGAAAAGCCAATCAGACAATTAAATATATTAGAATGAATGGGACTCTTTTTAATAGATCGACGCAAATTTTCGCATTCGCTGACTATATAGTTATAGTAGGCAAAGGTATGGGAGACATAGTGCAGTGTTTTACAAACCTTACGGACGTAGAAAGCTAACGAATGGGAAATGCGAAATTCATAAATTAAGAAACAAGCAAAATGAAATAATATCACGTAGAGACGAGTTAATACAGGTCGTCGAAGAGTTTTACGAGGACTTATATAGAAGTAGACGAGAAGATAAAGCAGGAATACAAACAGCCATTTCAAAGAAGATCAAGAATCAAGGTTCCGAACTAATGCCAGAGATAAAGCTAGATGAGATTCGACAAGCATTAAGAAAAATGAAAAATAACAAAGCCCCAGGAGAGGATGGAATCGTAATAGAAGCTATCGTAAATGGAGGAGATATGCTATTAAATAAATTAAGGAAACTATTCAATCTATGTTTTTCAGCAAAGAGAGGTGCCCAAAGAGTGGAACAATGCTACAACCATCCTTTTGCATAAAAAAGGAGATAGAACGGACCTAGAAAATTATAGACCTATTAGCCTGTTGAACCACATATACAAGCTCTTCACTAGGGTAGTGACATCAAGATTGGATAAAAAATTAGATTTCTACCAACCGAGAGAGCAGGTAGGATTCCGCTCAAATTATGGTACCAATGATCACCTCCACACAGTAAAGACACTCATTGAAAAATCTATAGAATATAACAATTCTCTTGTTCTCACTTTCATAGATTTTCATAAAGCGTTCGACGCGATCGAACTAGACAGCCTTATAGAAGCAATGAATGACAGCAGGATTGACCATAGGTATAGTGAGCTTATTTATAATATTTACAAAAATGCCACTATGACTGTTAAAATAGACAATAAAACCCGACCAATAAAAATAAATCTTGGAATAAGGCAAGGAGATACATTGTCGCCGAAATTATTCATAACGGCATTAGAATATGCCTTTAAGATGATCAATTGGGACCACAGAGGAGTAACGATAGACGGCGAAAAGCTTAACCATCTCCGTTTCACAGATGACATTGTCCTTATCACAGATAATTTAGGAGAAGCTACAGATATGTTAAACGAATTGGATTTTGCATGTTCGAAGGTGGGCCTGAGAATGAACTTGACCAAAACTAAGTTTATGACAAATTTGGTCCCCAATAACCATTTGACTATTCAAGACACAGTGGTAGAACTGGTGGAGAAATATACGTATTAGGGTCATGAAATAGGAATCAGCAGGGATAACCAAACATGTGAGATCCAAAGACGAATTACTTTAACATGGGCAGCCTTTGGAAAACTGCGAGACACACTTAGGGCCAACATACCAATCAGCCTCAAAAGAAAAGTGTTTGACCAATGCGTATTACCGGTCATGACCTATGGGGCGGAAACTATGACTTTAACCAAGACCACGGCTTTGAAACTGAGAGTGGCACAGAGACGAATGGAACGGTCTATGCTGGGAGTGACGTTGAGGGACCGAATAAGAAACGAAGATCTGCGAAGAAGGACGAGTATTACTGAGGTTGTGGAACTAAAATGGAACTGGGCAGGCCATGTAGTGAGAATGCACGATTCACGATGGACGAGCAAAATTACAAATTGGAGGCCAAGAGCAGACAAACGCAGTAGAGGAAGACCACCTACACGTTGGGCCGACGACATCAGGCGTATCACTAGAAATTGGCAACAAAGAACACAAAATCGTGAGGAATGGAGGAGTTTCAGGGAGGCCTATGTCCAGCAGTGGACGTGATAAATAGAGGCTGGATGATGATGATGATGACGGACGCAGCAAGTGAATTAGGACTTGTGGTAAACGAGGAAAAAACCAAATATATGTTGGTTTCTAAAAACCCTCGAAATATCCAACAGAGAATTCAAATTAACAACCATACCTTTAAGCAAGTCAAAGAATTTACATATCTTGGATCGCTCATAAATGCAACAAATACGAAAAGCGACGAAATAAAAAGACGCATAGCAATAGCAAACAGAACTGTTCACGGTCTCCAGAAACATTTAAAAAATAAAAATATAAAACGTGCAGTAAAGCTTAATATATCCAAGAGCCTAATAAGACCCGTTTTGATATATGGGGCTGAAACGTGGACCTTATCTCAAAATGATAAAAGACTTCTTGGTATTTTTGAGGGCGTGAAAAGACTTCTTGGGGGCGTAAATGAAAATGGGCCATGGCGTCGAAGATATATACATACATAGATGTGCCATTGAACTATATCAGTTATACATCGATCCAGATATTGTGAAGTTCTTTAAAGTGCAGAGACTTATATGGGCTGGACACATTTCTAGGATGTCAAATCACGAATACACGAAGAGATTAACATTTTCAAAATCAGAGGGCACAAGAAGCTGAGGACGACGACGAATGATATGAATTGATGATGTGGAAAAAGATCTACAGATTCTAAGGGTTGGAAGATGGAAGGGAAGTTACCAGGAATCGACAGGAGTGGCGACTTATAATGATACAACTTGGAGGATCAGTAGTAATTACTACAATACAAAAACTATTCAATTTATTCCTTCTTCTTCTACGGCACTACAACCCAAATTGATCCTTGGCCTTCTTTCTATGTTGCCAACACCCTTGCTTGTCTGTGGTTGATCTTCTCCATACACGGCCTCCTGAAAGGGCTTATGCGTCGCTGTTTACTCTGTCTTCCCAGCGCTTTATTGGCTTTCCAACCGGTCTCTTTCATAACACCCTTCTCCATGGGAATTTTAGTCAATAAATTTTAAGGATGTTCATATTTGACTATTATTTTTTTCGCGCCCAACTGCACGGCACTGTTCAACGACACATCACGTTTTACATGGCTGTGAGAAAAATTGTATAATTTGAAATAAAACAAGTCGTTGCCCAATATTCTTTTAATTGTTATTACTGTTATTAATTTAATGGAAAAAGAATCGCACTAACCTACCTCACCAAGAATTACAGACTTTATTACAACTTTCAATATCATGAGAAATATATAAATGTGAAGAAACAAATGAATGCAATCCCATAAGTGGGTGGGAAAATGCTTGCTTAATGTTATGATTGCTATTTATATTAAATATTTTTCTTTTTTATTATTGAATAAAGATTACTTTTATGGACATTTGAAGTAAAAGTCTAATGAAACGGATACGAAATTAGTAGTTGGATAATGTATGGAGTTGTTGTTCGTTTATCATTTTTGCCTTGGTCAAATATGTCGAGAAGAGACATAAAAATAATTCGACATTTAAACTTCAATTATACTTTCAACTTTAATTATAATTTGAAAAAACAATTCCAACAATACTAAAGATTAATTACTATTTAACTGGGAATAAGCCACAATTAAAGATAAAAATACGTTTATTGACGTTTCAATTTCCACTTCGGAAATCAAATCCAAATACAAACAGTAAATTAAACAAATTTTGTTTTTTGTTACATAGTGAAAAATTCTTCTAATAATTTAATTTTATCTGACTCATTTATATTGACAATTCAGACATACCTTATGCATTTTAAAGTAGACGACTTTAAAATGATATTGCCAATATTGTTGAGTTGCGCTCCTGGGACGACTTTACTTATAAGATAGTTCATTCGATTACATAAAATCAACTTTAACTTGAGAATATCCGTCAGAAAAAAATCATAGCATGTAGTTCGTCTTTAAAAAGACAAACACATGACATGATGACAGTAAAATTCTCCTGTTAGTCATTCCATAGTAAATTATGAGGGAAAAACCAGGAAAAAAACCTCATAATACTATCCCGACATTGTAAGTATTTGTTCGTGAATTTAGTTTACCTTCAACAAACATCAAAATTCTGATTTTATATGTTACGTTATTTAAAAAACATAAATGATGTATCCTCTATATGTTACTGACTTACTAATACTGGTATTTTCTTATTAATTACTTCCTCTTTCAATATTGGTAACCAGATCCTACTACATTCTGCCGAGGAATTTGCTACACAATTGGCCTCATTTAGCATAATTAGAGCCGCTTCTTTGATTTTTCTTTTTTTACCATCCGTTTCTTTTAGGACTACATTTGAATTATTCCATTGAACCCTATGTTCATTATCCCATGCGTGTTTACATATTTGAGATCTATCAAATTCTCTATTTTTAATATAAGATTGATGTTCACTTATACTATCATTTAATGGCCTTGATGATTCACCTAAATAAAACTGATCGCTTTCACAAGGTATTTTATAAATGCAATTCTTTGTCCTTTCTTGTTCATTGTTAGGTTTGGTTTTGGACAAAATAAATCTCAACGTGTTTGTTGTTTTGAATGTTGTTGAAATGTTGAATTTATTTCCCATCCTTTCAAGTTTTTCTGATAATCCTTTTATGTACGGTATTGTTATTTTCCTCATATTATTCCTTGTGTATGCTGTAGGATCTCGTTCTAAGTTGTTCTGCTCTATTCGATCGATTGTTGAAAATTCCTTATACACCTTATAAGGTGTATAGAAAACCAACACACACCAATAGATATTTAAATTTCAAATCAAATCACAATATTAATGTAAAAAAAGGGAATAATTAAATCCTAATACGATAGAGCCAAAATTACTTGTTCTAACGAAAATTCGTTCTTGGAGGAGAAACATTTGTTAACATCTGTTTTATTAACAAATGATTATCCTTTATCGTTTATATATATATATATATATATATATATATATATATATATATATATATATATATATATATATCTTGAACTCCTAAGTGAAGCATAGAGCTTCAGTGAAAACGCGCCATCGGGTTCTATTTTGCGCTAAGGCCTTCACCTCACTCCAAGACTTTCCTTGTTTTCTTATCTCGTCCATGATGGATCTTCTCCAAGTTTGTACTGGGCGACCTTTTTTTCGTTTTCCTTGGGGATTCCACTCTAGGGCAGTCTTTGCAATACTGGAGTTATTTTTTCGGAGTGTGTGACCGATCCAACCCCACTTTCTGGACTTTATTTCATTTACTACCCTCTTTTGTTTGGTCAGGTATAGTAAATCTTCGTTTCTGATGATGTTAGGCCAGAAAATACGAACAATTCTTCGTAGACATTTATTAACAAAGACCTGCAGTTTGTCTGTAAGGGTTTTTGTCGCTTTCCAGGTTTCACATCCGTAAAGTAGTACAGACATGACATTTGACTGGAATATGCGGATCTTTGTCCTCGTAGTGTAGTCTCCAGACCTCCAAACAGGGTTGAGCATGCTGAAAGCTTCTTGCGCTTTTCGTATGCTCATACGAATATCGTCTTCTGTACCCTCGCTTTCTGTTATGACACTTCCAAGATACGTAAAGTTTTTCACATTTTCAATCTGCATGGTATTAATGGTGAATAGCGTGTTGTTTCTTGCATTTATTCTCATGGATTTGGTTTTACCAATATTGATTTTCAAACCTATTTTATTGGCTTCAGTGGAAAGTGTTTCCAATTGGTCAGCCACATCTTGGAACCTTTGTCCTAACAGGCAGATATCGTCGGTGTATTCTAGATCGCTTAGGCGTGTGGTTAACGTCCATTGTATCCCTCTTGTGTCAGAGTCTAGTTTGGAGAGAACATAGTCTAGAGCTATGTTAAAAAGAAACGGAGAATCCACGCATCCCTGTCCTCCAGTAAGTACGTCGAATTCGTCACTGTTGATCCCATTTTGTGTCACGCTGCATTTCGCATCAGTATATAGTGACTTTATAATAGAAATTATTTTTTGCGGGATATTTCTTAGTTCTAAAATTTTCTATAATAGAATTTTCAACAATCGATCGAATAGAACAGAACAACTTAGAACGAGATCCTACAGCATACACAAGGAATAATATGAGGAAAATAACAATACCGTACATAAAAGGATTATCAGAAAAACTTAAAAGGATAGGAAATAAATTCAACATTTCAACAACATTCAAAACAACAAACACGTTGAGATCTATTTTGTTCAAAACCAAACCTAACAATGAACAAGAAAGGACAAAGAATTGTATTTATAAAATACCTTGTGAATGCGATCAGTTTTATTTAGGTGAATCATCAAGGCCATTAAATGTTAGAATAAGTGAACATCAATCTTATATTAAAAATAGAGAATTTGATAGATCTCAAATATGTAAACACGCATGGGATAATGAACATAGGGTTCAATGGAATAATTCAAATGTAGTCCTAAAAGAAACGGATGGTAAGTAAAAAAAGAAAAATCAAAGAAGCGGCTCTAATTATGCTAAATGAAGCCAATTGTGTCGCAAATTCCTCGGCAGAATGTAGTAGGATCTGGTTACCAATATTGAAAGAGGAAGTTATTAATAAAAAAATACCAGTATTAGTAAGTCAGTAACATATAGAGGATACATCATTTATGTTTTTAAATAACGTAACATATAAAATCAGAATTTTGATGTTTGTTGAAGGTAAACTAAATTCACGAACAAATACTTACAATGTCGGGATAGTATTATGAGGTTTTTTTTCCTGGTTTTTCCCTCATAATTTACTATGGAATCACTAACAGGAGAATTTTACTGTCATCATGTCATGTGTTTGTCTTTTTAAAGACGAATTACATGCTATGATTTTTTTCTGACGGATATTCTCACGTTAAAGTTGATTTCATGTAATCGAATGAACTATCTTATAAGTAAAGTCGTCCCAGGAGCGCAACTCAACAATATTGGCAATATCATTTTAAAGTCGTCTACTTTAAAAGTCGGCTCCTTTCATTCATATCCTTATCAGATCTTTCGCTCCAGCTCTTTGTTTTTGATTTCTTCTTGATTCATTCTTAATCCCCATTATCTATCTCACTCTTTCGTGGGCTACTCTTTTTAGAAGTCCCCGCCAATGTCCTCTGCAAATTCATATTCCTCCATTTATATTTCTCCTTATTTCTTATTCAAGATTAGACTTCTCATTTAATAGGATACTTAGTGGTCATAAAAACGCACATATAAAGCCTAAATTTAGCAACCTACAATTCAGAGCAGGCTTAATGCTGCTATTTTGCATCCAAACAGCCCAGTTCGGAGAATCATATGAGAATATATTTTTAAGACTTGCAGACATTTCTTGTACTGACATTTATGTAAGTTATAGTCTACACAACTTAACACCCAAGATTCTCAAATTCTTAGAGATACACAATGATGACCTCGGTACTAAGAACTTGAGAGCAATTGCTACGATCGAACTGATCTTCTAAGTAGACCTTAGATCTGCAGAGGCTCTAAAGAAAAGTGACTATTCGTTCAACTACAAATTTAGCCAGTTAAGAATGTTATCACAAAAAACCGCGCTCGGGCTAGATTTAAGTTCTGTATCCTCAACCAGAGGTACAATAGCCATCGGCAAAGAATCAAATAAGAATATTTTTTACAAAGAGTATAATAGTTAAAGAAAGATCCCCAAAATCCGTAATAAAATGGTTTCTGCAAAACCTAGGTTTCTGCAACTGAATGCACATCAATAAAAAACTGTATTCGGCATACTTCAGCAGTTGGGGCTTCAGCAAAAACCTAAATGATATTGGACTAATTCAAGAGCCATGGGCTCACAAAGGATTTGATAAAGGACTACCAAAGAACTCATATAAGTTGATTTCTTCACAAATTCATAACACACCAGGAGCATTTCAAACTTAATTAAATTCACTTTTGTTCCAAAGTTTATCACTGGAGATCTTACGACAGCGTTAGTTGAAATTCCACAAAACTTTATGGAGAAGCACAGACAAAAACAAACGAGGTGTGCTGCTATTAGAATATTTGTCTTCTTGTAAAATTATTAATGGTAATGCTTACCACTGAAACTAGGAAGAAGTACTGGTCATCACCCTAACTAGTTGCTTCACTATAAATATAATTCAGAAATGGCATGTGTCTGATGAGGCCTCAATGTCAGATCACATAATCCTGTTTTTCGAGTTTCAGCTGGAGCGTAAGCAAGTCCTGACAACAGAACACATTAACAGATTAACTCGAAACAATATCACACTGGTTGAATCGTACGCTAATAAACTGTTATAAAGACGCTCGTCTCATCAAGAATAAAGTTGTTAATAGAGATATACCTTGGTGGAATAACGAATTAGAAAAACTAAAGGCTATCGCACGCAGAACGTTCATCAGAGCCAAAAGTTAAGGTAAGTGTGAGGACTACAAAAGGATCTAAGATAATATAACACCTAGTTACGAAGGTGGTAAAAGGAGAACATTGACGCAGTTCTGCGAAGGGATTAACAATTTAGCCTCCGCGGTGCGCCTTTAAAATCGACAGACCTCTCTAACGGCACAGGATTGCTTAAAAACCACACTATGAGTTTACGCAAACCAGAGGTAACCTTTTTACACACTCACTTTCCTGGTTCAACATTTATTGAAGATGAACAGAAATCTGAGTTTGATGAATCCAGATACAAATCATCAAGAACATTAAAGAGTTGCAAATTCATTCCAAAGGCACCAAAGTCATACATACATATTAGCTTAACCTCCTGTCTTCTAAAGAGTATGGATGCAGGGTAGAGTCGATGGTAAAAAGGGAATAGGTAGAATGAGGCCGTCATGGCTGCGAAATATTCGAGACTGGACAAAAATGACTGTAGACGAATTATTCCACGTTGCAAAAGACAGAGAAACTTTTAGAAATGTGGTCGTCAACCTCCGTTAATGGGGACAGCATAGGAAGAAGAATAAGTTTCCGACTATGAATCTGTCAAAATATGCCCGAGCTAAGCTAATGGACCTTATTAGAGTATTTGGTATTACATTTCTGGCATTTTTCTCTAAAATCTGTCGGTACCCAGAACGTGGAGACTGGAGACTAAGAAATGCTTCGAGACATGGTGGTGTAGTAGCTCTCTAACAGCAATCATACCTTTTAACGTCAATGTTAATTCTAGTGCAAACGAATTCTATTTGTTCTGATTGTAGAAACATTTCATAATGAAACCCCACTACAATAAAAGATCGTTATGGATATTCCAATCCATTAAAATTATATTATTTGTAATTCATATTGCGTAAATTTCAGCGTTCAATTGAAATTATAAACTGAATAACATAAAATCGTTTCAGATTTCAGAAACAGCTCGGCTAACTAATTTGTTGCATTTTGACTTCGAAAAATGATGAATGTGCTGTTGCACTAGAATGAATTATAACCGCGGCCATGTATTAGGTTTCTGTCCTTTTGTTATTACTCCTTCTCAGGCCTCATGATATGTCTAGACTTTGTTTTGGTTTTCGTTTTTTGTTCAGTAAAGTATAAAACTCCACAACAAAATATTTTTTAAGTTAATTTCTTCTTGAATGTGCATCGGTTTAAACAATTTTTTCAGCGATACTGAAAATTGTTTCCTGAGATTAACATCAAAAGAAAACTCCATTTTAACAAACAAAGAGATTCAAAAATATTGATAATAATAACTAAATAAAAGTATAAGCTGATTTGTTTAGTCCTAGGATGCATAAGATGAGTCTAAGAGACTCGGGCGTACATTTACATCTTCGTAAAATGTTGGTTAGTGTATAAAAATTTAAATAGTCGGTATGCACAAAAAAATTGGCACATTCTGCCGTAGAATTAAGTACCCGATAGAACGCCTTCTGGGCATTCTCAAAAAGCGTATTGTCGAATTTTCGTTTGTTACTAATTTTGTATCTCCTTAGTCGGCCTTGTAAACAGAAAGTATTTTTTTAATTGGCTTTGGCTTGAAACCTTTAGCCACGTAATTACATATAAATATTAATATTCATTCATACACGATTGTGCAAGGAGGACACTTTTCACGCTCACGGTTTCATCAGAGCGGCTTTATTGTAACAAACAAGACATAAACCACGGTTATAGTCGAGTCCAATGATATTTCGTCCGTCGGCAAAGTCAAACAGATAATATTTGTATGTTATGAAATTCGAGTAACCGATATCCAGGGACGTATCGCGATATTCGTTTTTTCATCGACACAAATTTTTTGATACAAGTATTAAATCATAACATAACAATGTGTAATGTGTATATTATAGTCAAAGAGCAGAAAATCTGATTTTGGAAAAACAAGCAAAACGTTATATTTCTTTGTTTTTTAAATGGTTAAAAGTGAAACGCAAAAAAATTATCACTCTACCACCCTGTCGGAAAAAATACTAGCTGATACAACGGCATCTACTATAGGGCTTTTTAACGCTTCCTATTTGTTTCAGGCACTTGTTATGGGTCATACAATTTTAAGATATCTATGTCATACGTCTTTTGTATGTACAGTTATTGGTATATACTATATACCAATAACGTATGATGTAGATATATTAAAATTATACGACATATCATAAGTGTCTGAAATATATGAGAACCGTTGAAAATCCCCATTAGCGTTTAACGATGACGTACATAGACGAAACTGTGGAAAAGTATTTTACATTTAAGAAAATATTGTTTTAAACAAAGTTAGCAATTTATAATGAAAAACCGAGTTGTTTTAACTGAAATAATCATCATGTTAGCGTACCTTTTCTAAAATATTTCTCCTGCAGGCGAGCTCTCATCATCGTCACTATCCACCAGATTAATAATAAGTTGTCCACTGTTTGAAAATAATTGTCCTAGTCTTCTGTACTCATTTTCTACTTTCACTACACGGTTTACTGCTTTTTTCCAGTCGGCACTTGTAATCTCTGATAGTTCATGTCGAATTAAATCGACCACTTTCGCGTCAAATTTTGGAAAACTATTCTTCCTCCGAATCCGTTTTTTTATTTGTCCCCAAATAAGTTCGATAGGATTGAATATACAAAAATAAGGTGGTAACCTCAAAACATTATGGCCATGTTGTATTGCAATAGTGTCCAGTATATATTGTTTCTTATAAGTTTTAGTACGAAGTACTTCAAGTAACTGTTTCTTATTATAGTTGTCTTCAAAATACAAATCATTTTCTGTGAGGAAATCTTTTAGTTCCTGTTTTGAAGATGAACTGTTGGGAATTTTTTTGAGAAGCCTTGAGTGGTAACTAGCATTGTCCATAACTATCACACTGCCCGGTGTTATATTGGGAAGTAATGTATTTTTAAACCACTCTTCGAATATAGTAGAATTCATATTCTGATGATAATCTACACTACATTTTTCTATTTTTTTTCCACAAAGCATTAACCCATTTGGCACCCAACCATTTGAAGATCCACAGTGCACAATAATCATCCGAGAACCTTTATTCGGAGGTACTCCTTTTAACTGGCACCGAAGTGAACCATCAGTCCAACCCTTACTAGCGGTATCATGCGTGTCATACCATGTCTCGTCTAAATAATATATAGTCCGCTGTTGGTCTCGATATTCTTGAATTTTTTTTAAATAATCTAAACGCCAGTGTACTATCCTCTTACTTTCCATAATAGCCACCCGTTTATCAACGATTTTGTATTTGAACCCAAGTTTTTTCAGCCTCCTACGTAAAGTGGTTTTAGGGCAGCTCCTTCCCATCGCAACAAGCTTGGTGTATATAATATCAATTGTTGGTATTACATTTTTTTTGTATTCCTCGTAAACCAAATTCCTTAAACATTTAGCAGTCACGATATTAATTTGTTTAGGTTTTCCAGCATCCGATCTTCTTTTTCTCTTTTTAACACCACTTTTCACGATGTCGCGCATAGTAGAATACGGAATTCCGGTTAGAAAGGCTGCTTTTCTTATAATACTGCCTTTACAACTATTTTCAGGATCATTTTGAAGATTTTTGTAAACGTTCATACAAATGCTCTTAGATTGTTCATTCAAAACAATTCTTTTCTTTGGAAGTCTTAAACACTTTTCTACAGTTACAGTCTCAGTGTCATTGTTTTTTGTATCACTTACACTTAAAAGATTGTTGACTACTATACTTTCTCTACTACTACTTGGGTTCTCTTGCTCCCATGCACGAAAAACTGTAGGCGATTTTTCCCATGGTCTAAACATTTTCTTTATAAACAAATAAACAGTTTCAAAAAAACAAACAACAAAAAATACTAAAATTATTATATCTAATCACAATGAAATTTCAACACAACTTAAAATTAAAGCAATGCACAATGCACATCTATAAAAAGCTAGTTGTGAAGATACAACTAAACTAAAAATTTACAAGTCCTGTCCCTTAGATAAGGCACATGCCGGTATTTTTACAACAGGATTGCAACGTCGTAAATCAATCCGTTTAAAACTTGAAAATTGATACTTGGGCATTAGTACAGTTAAAATTGTTAGACGGTTATATTTATACGAAATATTAAGCAATATAATTGAAACTTTTTTCTACTTTTAAGGATAAAAAAGCAAGTTCATTAGCGGAAGGTAATTCAAAATTATACTGCACATTATATTTGAAGCATTATTTGGTCAAAACATCTCATTTTTGGTAGTCAAAAAAAATATTAAATGCATATAATAATTTGTCTGGACTAAAGGTGGTAAACTATGATCTGGAAGTTATATTTTTGTTTGAATTTGCCGACGGACGATAGAAAGTCGGTGCTAACTATAGATAGGTGGGCAACACACAAAGGGAATGTTCAAGCATACGATCAATTTTACACTCATACCTTTAATTTAATTTTTACCAGAAATATAATTATTTTAAAGATTTTTATATTGTCTTCACTTAATAGAAGATTTACGTTTAATGATGTACTTAATCCCTCTTTTATCAATTCTTTTATCAGCCACGTGCTTGTATTACGATGTAGTGGGCAGTTAAAGAATTTGTGATTTAAACGGAAAGTTTTTGTTTTAATGTATCTAGGCACTGTAGCGGGTCGACACTCTTTACGATCCCGGTAAAGAAAGGTCTGCTTCAGGGATGCGCCCCTGTCCACGCGAGCTCGGATTTTTCTCCCAATCCTCTTCCGGGAGAGAAACGGATCCTAATCCCTAAATCCTACCCACCAACCTAGACCTACTCAAATCCTTCCCTTCCCTCCTCAACCCGCACTAGACCAGCGTGAGGAGATAACGGTCCAAACCTTCAAGTCAATGTACAGGACAAAAAAGTAAAGGCCCCCAGTGCCCAGCACTTCCCAGAGTCTTGATCACGGCAGCGATCAAACAACTAACGGAAGGGGGGGTGCTAAGAATCCCTGGGTACGACCGATGAATGAGCCCCGATAAAAAGACAAAGAATGAAATAGATTATATCTTAACGAAGAATAGAAACCTAGTAGAAGAGGTGTCAGTATTAAATTAGTTTGACCTAGGAAGCTATCAGAGATTAATAAGAACAAAACTAATAATTAACAAAAAACTAGAAAGAAAAAGAATACATGAAAAAAGATACAAATGGACATCTGAAGAAATCAAAAATAGTGAATTTAGTAAAAAGATAGCGCATGCATTAAATCAAGTTAGCATGCAGAAAATAAACTGCAATGATATTGACGATTTGAATAACCTTATTACCGAAACAGTGAATAAAAGCCTTTTGCAACTGAAAAAACCAAAAACAACATACAATGAATTAGACAAAGAAATATTACAAGAAAGAAGGAAGAAGGAAGATCTTAAATAAATCTAACAAAAGAGAACCGACGAATATAGAGAACTTAATAGGCAGATTCGAAAAGAAATTAGACAACAAAAAAGAAAAGCAAACGAAAAATTAATAACAACAACTATTGAAAAAATAAGAGTATGAAATGCCTCAGAGCGACACTAGGACGACGTCAGATGATATCATTAATGGGAAAAGACGAAAATGAAATGACAACTAGAGAAAACATACTGACACGAATAGAAGAAGTTTAAACAGAACTTTACAGAACACATCAACAAGATGATGAGATGAGACCAGCACGGAAATTAATAAAAAATGTTGGATCAGAAATAATGCCAAAAGTAACAATTTCAGAGGTAACTACAGCATTGGAAAACATGAAGAGAAATAAAGCTGCAGGAGAAGATAGTATTACCACAGATATGATATTAGAAGGAGATAGGGAACTAATTGCAATTGTAACTAAGCTTGTGGACAGATGTTTACATCAGGGCAAAAATCCCTAAGAGCTGGAACAACTCTAAAGTAATCTTATTACACAAGAAAGGTGATAGTCGAAAATTGGAAAACTACAGACCATCAGCCTACTGTCACACTTATTTAAAATACTCACCAAAGTCATAACTACTCGACTAACAAGGAAATTAGACGAATACCAACCATATGAACAGGCAGGTTTTAGAGAAGGCTATTCAACTTCCGATCACCTGTTAACCACAAAAATATTAATAGAAAAATGTAACTAATTCAAGTTTCCAGTTTTCCTAGCGTTTGTAGTCTACGAAAAAGCTTTCGATACCATAGAACACACGGCCGTAATAAACGCAATGCAAAATTGTAGAATAGACAGCAGATATATTAACTTAATAAAAGAAACTATGAACCAAGCTACAGCTACATACTACCTAAATGAAAATGAACACACGAAACCTGTACCATTAAACAGGGGAGTCAAACAGGGAGATACTTTATCACCCAAAGTGTTCACCTTAGTTTTGGAGGACGTTTTTAAAACCCTAAATTGGAAATATAAGGGAATAAACATCAATGGCCGCTACCTCAGTAATTTACGATTTGCAGATGACATAAACCTGATAGCTACTGACCTATAAGAAATGCAAACCATGCTTTTAGAACTACATACCGAATCTTCTAAAATAGGACTGAAAATGAATTTAAACAAAAGTCATGCAATCCGAAGACACCGTGATAATAATAAACGATAAAGTTATAGAAAAAGTTGAAGAATATATATACTTAGGACAAAAAATAATACTAAATAGGGAAATTCAAACTGAAGAAATAAAAAAAAGAAGAAAGTTAGCTTGGGCAGCATTCGGTAAACTAATCTATATACTCAGAAATCAACAAATTCGATTACATCTAAGATCTAAAGTTTTTGATGCATGCATTATTCCGATATTAACTTATGCGGCACAAACATGGGCAATCACAAAAAAGAATATGAATATACTTAGAGTCACTCAACACGCGATGGAAAGAGCAATGCTAGGTATATCACTTGAGGACAAGAAAACAAACACATGGATAAGACAGAAAACCAAACTCACCGATGTGGTGCAAAAATCATTAAAGTTGAAATGGGAATACTCTGGACGTGTAGCTAGGAGCGATCTTAACAAATGGCACAGATCAATTTTAACCTGGAGACCATACCAACACAAAAGACCCAGAGGCAGACCTCCTATGAGATGGACAGATGATCTGAAAAGGACTGCCGGGAAAAATTGGCTACAAGTAGCGTACAATAAAAAACAATGGAAAGGAAGACTTGAAGAGGCTTATGTTCAGATGTGGACGTGAATGGCTAGACGAAGAAGAAGAAGAAGATCTAGGCACTGTTGTACTGTGTTGTTTTCTGGATTATATTGTGAGTGTCTGGCGGTGGTTAGCATTATTTCTTGAGATCTTCTGATTGCTTTTCTACTTGTTGTTCCTCGAACATATTCCGTGATTTGACCAATGTCCCTACGTAATGATTAAATTTTCGTTAGCAGCTGTTTTCCCAAGGTGCAACTCTGTTATCTGTCCTTCCGATTTTAGTATCCCGTCGTGTTCTGGTCTTAATGCTCATAACATTAGCAATTGTTGTTGCTGCACAGTAAATCAGTGTGTGCATATATTCCAATGTATGGGCTTCTACGACATAATTGAGCAGGACTTCAGTGTTCACAATTTGTAACAGTACACCTCGTTTCTTACAAGAGTTTACTCTTGGTAGCGGTGGTCTGCTAAATGTGTTTGTTTCATTAAACTCTTGTACGACGCCTCCTATTTCGTTAATCAGGCTATCGCGCAACTCGTTGTCCTCCTGTGTATTATCAGATTGTTTCTTGTTCTTGTATGACAACCTCAGGAATCGGCTCTTGTATTTCATTAAGGGCTTGATTTCCAATTATCTATTGATTATGAATCTCCCGTTCGACTTCGCTTCACATGGTATTGCGTCTAGTCTTTGGGATGAGATTATTAATTACCCGGTATTGATCTGCTACCCGCTGTTCAGATACTTTCATTTCTGGATACTCTCTGCAAAATTCGGCATACAGATTTTGACGATAGCCGATCGTTTCTTGACCGAGGTCATTTTTTTTATCTAGTATAATTTAAATTTATTATATTGTTACACAACTCCCTTTTTTCTTTTACCCAAGCATTAACTAATTTTTTATCCAAATAAAAGTTTTTTGATATTTTTAAAATTTATGGGCAATTGATTGTATATTCTTGGAGCAAAATATTTAATTGACCGTTGCGTGATTGTTTTTGAAGTGTGAAGACATTCAACATTCAATTTTCTTCTTGTTTCATATTTTGACACTTTTACTTTAAGAAGTGTTTTATCTTAATGAATATTTTTAAGTAGCTCTAAGCAGTACAATTGCCGAACATCAAGAACCTGAGTTTCATGAAAAAGTTGGTCTGAGGGATATGTTTTTCGTTTTCCATATATTAGTTTAAGAAACCATTTCTGAGTATTTTGAAGGGTCACCAGATAGCAATCAGCTACGCCACCCATCCTAAAATCCCATATACAAGATGAGATTGTACTAAAGACAGGTAAAGCATTTTGAGCTGTTCAACATCCAAAAACTCTTTTAAATAGCGGAATTTTGGTAACAGTCCTCGTATTTTTCTTATAATATTTTTTATTTGTAAGTCCCATTTAAGGTGCCTGTCAATTAAAACTCCTAAATATTTTATGTATTCTGCGTTAAATATTTGTTGTTTTTTATTTATTTTTAATGAATTAAAAGTTTTAGAGCAGAGAATTTTTATATATTGCAAAAGGTATATATTTAGTTTTTTCGTAATTTATTGTGAGTTTGTTTATTTGCAACCATGTTTTTATAACTTTGAAGTCTTGTTCAACTATAGTTTTAAGATCTTCCCAATTATCGGCCTTATAAAAAATTGCGGTGTCATCAGCAAAGCTTATTATGTTTCCATCAGTTTTTAGTTTAAGCATGTCATTAACATGAGTGTAAAGAGTAGAGGGCCTAAAACGGTCCCTTGCGGTACGCCATAATTAATTACTTCAGGATCACTTTCGACACCATCAATTTCTACAAATTGTTTTCTGTCTGTTAAGTAACTTTTTAGTAATGTCAAAACGCTTCCTCTCAGACCATACTTCTCAAGTTTCTCTAAGTGTCAAACGCCTTAGAGAGATCGACAAATATGCATAAACTACATTTATTAGACTTAAAAGCTTCTGATATTTGTGATGTTAGTTTACAAATAGCATCTTGTGTAGATTTTCTTTCTCTAAAACCGTATTGACAATCCGATATTATATTAAACCTATCCAAAAAACTCACTAATCTATTTTTAAAAAATTTTTCAAATATTTTCTGATATAATTTCCAAAGATACTGGTCTGTAATTAAACACGTCTTCTTTATTTCCTTTTTTAAACAGAGGTTTGATTTTGCCTATTTTCAGATATTCTGGAAAACAACCATCCTGAAAACATGCATTAATGAGAAAAGTTAAAGGAGTAATAATTTCTTCAATTTGTTTGATGGTTTCTGTCTTGATCCCATCTCAGCCAGGAGATTTTTTGTGTTTTAAAGATTGTATTGCATTTACCACTTCTTTTTGGTCAACGAGATACAAGTACATGCCGCTTTCTATCCTATCTATGTCCTCAATCTGGTCATTACAAATGGTTATTTTTTGTGCATACCTTTGTCCCAATGTACTGTAATGTGTATTAAATTCATTTGCAATTTTTTTTCTGTCGGTTATTTTTTCTCCCGTTTTGGTTTTAACCGATTAAATTTTTGTATTTCCTTTTATTTTTCCACACAATGAATTAATTACATTCCAAAGTGATGAAGAAGAGGTCTTATTTTTTTCAATTCGTTGTTTTGTATAATTTCTTTTTGCAGTTTTAACTAAGTGTCTTAATTTATTTTTATAGTCTGTATATCGTTGTTTTTTTCAGTTATCTGAGGGATCTTGGATTAGCTGATCATACAATCTGTGTTTTTCCTGTACAGACTTTAAAAGTCCCCCTGTCATCCAGTCTTTTTTAAAAGTGGTTTTTAGATTATTTCCTTTTAAAATAATTGTATTTTTGTTTATTAAATTTAAAATTTTGTCAATGAAAAGTTTTACCGCTTCATTTTTATTTGTTTTATTGTATTGTAAATATCCAACCACTTTTCCTGCTTCAAATTGTTTTTTAGATTTTTGTAGTTGATGTACTTCTTTATTATTATTATTTTGTTTTCTTTGGCTTTGGTTAGATTACGAATGGAAACTGCGATTGGATAATGATCTGAAGTAGTATTATTTTCAAATATAAATGAAATTATGTTAGTGTAATCAGCAGGTCTTTTGATAAAGAAATGATCTATACAAGTTTGACTTCTAGGTCTAGTTGTTTTATTTATATAAGACAAGAAATTTTGTGAAGCTAGAATATTTTGGTATTCTTCAGTGTGATCTAGATCCTCAAACAAATTAATATTGATATCACCAACTAATATATGAAAACACATTCGTTTTTTACTTAAGAGGTATTGATGCAAATCCTGATTAAAATTGTTTATGTTTACTATCGGTGATTTATAGATAGCGCTCAAACAGATTTTTGTTTTATTATAATTTAAAATGACTTCAAGTAACTTGATGTTCCCAAATGGTACAACTGAATATTCATATTTTATAGAAGATTTAATGTAAATAATAACTCCATCATATTTGTTTAAATCGCCATAATTGTATAATAAATCGTAATTTTTTAACAAAAATGGGGTTTTATCAATATCATCTTGAATGTGTGTCTCCGTTTTAAATCAACACTATCGAAAATTAAAATCGATTTAGCACAAATTCTTGATGAAACTTTCACATGAAATCTGTCAGTGAAAACCATGTATAGTCTATATAATTATTTTTTGTGTTATTTAAGAAAACCCATTATATAGAGTTAAATAGAGTATAAAGTAATTTATAGTATACATAATTATAAGAATACGTATTTCTATAATACTATTACTAGATAGATTGTTTGTCTACGTCTCTGACAAATGCATTTGTGTACACCAACAGAAATTATTGGTCGAACAAAACCCTACTCGTTTAGAAAACATAAACGGTTTGGAAGATTTAAGTATAGAGTCGGGCTCCAGCGAATTATTGAATGTTTCGTCAACTTCTCTTTTTTAGTATAGTCCGGGAGCTTGAGATTGTAATATATTTGGCAAAAATGTAAATATGTATTAAATATTGACGAAATTTCTAAAAACAGAAATCTGACGTTTCCGTTAATAAAAATAATTCGAAAACTAGCAATCATTAGTTTAGTTCTTCTTCTTCTTCGCCTTTTCTTTATATAGACATGACTCTGTCTGTCTGACATGTCTGTTTTTCAATGCGTCTCCAGTAAGTTGTCGTTTCTTCGTTTTCGGGGTCTTCCTACTGATCGTCTTCCTATTGGGAAACCGTCTCTTGCCGTCTTTACTACTCTATCTGTTATTATTTTTTACTTTCATGCTTTTTTATTATTTTATCCATATTCAAGTTGAACAGTAGAGAACTCAGGGAATCTTCTTGTCCTATTCCATTGCCAACTTCAATAGAGTCGGTTAGTTCTTCTACTTTTACTTTTATTGTATTAATCAATCGTTTTGATTATTCCTAGAGGTATCTCTCTACGTGGATACCCATACAATGAGTGGATAACGCTCTTTAATTTAACTCGGTCAAATGCCTTCTTAAGGTCCATGAAACATAGATACGCCGGTTTGTAGCATTCTAATGATTTCTCTTGCACTTGCCTCATTATAAATCTAGCATCGGTGCATGATCTTCCCGACTTAAAACCTTGTTGTCCTTCTGCTAGTGTTATAATTTCATTCAGTTTATTTGTTTGTTATCACTTTGGTTAATTACTATTAAACTGGGAATAAGCCACAATTAAAGATAAAAATACGTTTATTGACGTTTCAATTTCCACTTCGGAAATCGTTATCAAAATACAAACAGTAAATTAAACAAATTTTGTTTAAAAAAAAAATTTGTTTAATTTACTGTTTGTATTTTGAGAACGATTTCCGAAGTGGAAATTGAAACGTCAATAAACGTATTTTTATCTTTAATTGTGGCTTATTCCCAGTTTAATAGTAATTAATTTACAATGCCACAAGAAAATAGCCTCAGAACAATATCACTTTGGTTGTTAATTTTAGTGTTGTGTTTAATAAATTAATTCCTCTGTAATTTTCCGGGTTCGATTGGTTTCCCTTTTTGAAGAGAGCTATTAAAATGCGTGATCTCCATTCCTAGTTTGTTAATATAACTAAAAAAAGTTCACGTTATAACTGTTAATCCCAAAGCTATAGAGTTTTAAAAGTTTGGTTAATACAGTCTAGTAAAAGTATTACGAATATATTAGGTATAGTCTTCTCCTTCAGGTATCATCTTCGTTCACTGTTCAATCACAAATTAACCTCTTACCGTATATACAGATTGAACGAAATAAATTCGGGACATACAAAATATTATGTATTTCGGCTCAATTCTGCTGTAGGTGGTTTGCCAACAAAAGGTTGTCAAATAATTATATTATAAAAATCCAATACTTCAGCGGGCTGCTGGATTCTGAACTAATTCAAGAACTCATTCATAGGTGGTCAAACCACCTATCGCTTCCTAAAGTCGGCCACTCACGGGACAGCGGTGTCGTTCGACATGATCGCACAGAGGCGTTGTTCAATTTGTTGGTATATGTGGCGCGCCCACACATCATACTGCGCCGCAGTATTTGTTCGGTTCTCGACGATGTCAAATCAAACAATAATTTTAGCGTCTCTTACTTTGTGTATAGATTCTGGTGCAAAGAATCCAAGATTTTGGTGCAAACTAAATCTCGTCTGCTCCTGCATCCGATTTACTGGACTGCACTGCTAATTTTAATTCTCTTTTATAGGATGTTTTAAAATTTTTAATTTTTTTTCTTACATACTCTTCATTCGCATCTTTGTTTACTTCTTGGAACTTTAAAACTAGAATGTCCATTGCCTGTTTTCGGGCGTTTCTATCGTGATACGTTTTACCTTTTATTCGCTATAGCATTCTTGTTTTTTATATAATTTAAAAACTCTCTTAAAAAATTCTCTCTAAATCAAGCCATTTTGATTTTTTATAATATGATCAAAGCAAGTGTTTAGTTAAAAACAAAGTTGAACAACGCCGCTGTATCGTGAGTGGCCGCCTTTGGGCAAGCCCCTCTTTCGTTTATCGGAGATGGAAATTTTGAGCGGTGTTGCCAATATCATTCCACTAGATGTTTCTAAAATAACTACAAACTTCTGAAATAACTACAAACCATTAAGTTTATTTTTGTTATTAGTCTGTTGTATTAGATTGTTAAATACAATGAAAAATATAGGCAAATATCCGATGTATTTAAGGATACGAAGAAGATATAACTCCCAAAAAGATCCGCAAATTGGATTATTACACGGCGATGGGCAACATTGACTTTGAGCTGCGCTCTAGACTATGGTGCGTTCTAAAAAGAGACGAATAGTTGAACGATATTATATACAATGTCTGACACCGGATATGGATTTATTTTTGTCCAAGTTTTATATTGGTCCACTATTTCAAATGCAGTTCAAATAGACATATATTAAATTGTATGATCCGTTTCAAATTCGTTCAATCGGTATATATATATATATATATATATATATATATATATATATATATATATATATATAGATATATATATAAATTTATCTCATTATAATTGATAATATTACATTCTTTCATTTGTACAATAAGCCGTGTCAGCAAGGTTATGAAGTTCATTGCGTTATTGTCTAAGGTAATCTTGCTGAGGCTTTAAAAGTTGAATTTAGGTCAAACTTATATTTACGTTCGAAATGCAAAGATTATGTGCGTAGACAAGAAAAACTAGGTCAAGAATTAATAAAGTGTTTAAATAATTTACGAAAATTAAAGAAAGGAAAAGCAATGGTGCAGTAGATGCCTACTACACAAAAGGGAAGTACCATGTTATTCCTTTTATAGATGTGCAGAATGTAGTGAACAGCACCATTCATTACTACATATGTCAGAAGGTCAGTATGATAACAGAAGAATTTCTGAAAACAGAAGGCCACAAAATAGACAAAATTCTAGTGAATGCCAGTATGATAACCGAAGGATTTCTGAAAACAGAAGGCCACAAAATAGAGTTAGAAGAAGTGGATCAAAGCAATATTCTTTCAGTAGAAGAAAAAGAGTGTGAAGAGTATTATAAAAGAACCGTAAAAAGGGATAACGAACGAAGATTTAAAGTTAAAATACCCTTCAATTCTAATACAAGCCTATTAGGGGGACTCAGTACAGCAAGCATATGCGAGACTTCTGCAATTAGAGAAGAAATTTTAAAGAGACACAAACCTAGAAAAAGAAGAGGTGGTGTTGTGCGCTCGTTGTTGGTCTCAAGGAATCTACTTGCAGTAGATTACAATAACTTACACTAATTTTTAAGTGACATGAATATGAAAATAAAGGAAGGTAGTCAGATATAGTCGAAACTCCAAGAGACCCAGAAAACAAAGGCATCAAGACTCTTGCATCCAACCTCATTCAGCGCCTCGAAGACATACGGTATCACAACCAAATTTAAGTAGTACTTTAAAGAAAGCTCCTCCTAGATCAGTTTCACTTAATGAGTTTAGATTTGAATTAGATAGTTTAGCTGAAACATAAATTCTAAATAAGCAAGTTATAGATAGCACTGATCGGGTGAGATAATAATTCAAAAACCGAGTGAATCAGTGGTATGATTATTTTTACATTATTATTTTATATTTTATGTGTGTTTAAATATTTTCTATTGGTCGTCTGTTTTTTATATAGTGGCCAATATGTTCAATCACAAATTAACCCCTATATTTGTAATCTCACATTATTCTTAACTTCCTAATCTTGTATAGTTTTACCGTGTATAAGTGAGGCATTGTAAAACCATATCTTATTATATTTTAATAATTAGTTTATTTACCTACAACTAAATAAATTGCCGAATAATATATTTTCTAATTGAACTTCCTAAGTGTTGCAATTATGGCCTAGATTAAATTGTAATGTAAGGAAATAGTGCAAAGTTTGTTGGTATGGTATGGTAGAAAGCAATAACCTCTGTGCTGAGGTATGAATTATTTGTGAGATTATAAATTGGGGATTTGAGCTTATATGAGGACAGTCTATCATAAGTAGTTACCTAACGAACATCATATTGTGTAATTACCAGTAGCTGTCAATAAAACCATCACTTTTACTCCACAACTTCAGCCTTTTATTATATTTATCATCGTTGATCGACAAGAAGCGGACAAAGGGGCATTTACAAACCGATTCAAACCTCAAAACTACGTTCGAATCTTTCCACTAACTTTAGAAACAGACCTGAACTGTATCCAAACCACTCCCTCAAGCAATGCCATTTCTGAGCCAGGATATATATCTTCTCCCATATTTCTTTTGTCCAATAATTTTTCTTTCGTAATAAGTCGAAGGATGCTGTATCTTTCACTATACATTATGTGGCCCCGATATTGTAGCTTTGTTTCTTTGACAGTTGTTTCTAATTCCTTTTCTTTTCCCATTATTTTTAGCACCTCTCCATTAGTAACACTGTGAACCCATGGTATTCTTGGAGATTGCCTGTACACCACCATTTTCAAAGAGATTACTTTTGGTATTTAATTTGTAGCAAAAGAAACGTTGTTGATATTGGAGGCACACAAAATGAACGAGGCCGCGATGCTCAGAAGAAGAAGAGATGTGGTAATGGTTCTTTGATTCCTTCTTACTAGCTCAAAAGCATAAGAAAATTTTAAAAGAAGAAACATTATGAAGATGATAGCTTTTAGAGCTAAACCAGAAATGTTGATAAAGAAGATAAAAAAATCATACATAATTTGTCAAAAAGGACAGAAAATAAGATTTTGTCAAAAAGGAGGGTACCACTTTGTCTTTTTTGTGAGGAGCAAAGAAACCTTAAAACTAAAATACCTATATATACAAATACAATAAACAATAACCAAAATACATACATAGGCAAATAAAAGTTATTTATCACACTTATCTCGTATGTTAGCTTAGCAAACATGTTATCTAATATTTATTCGTAGTCCAAGAGAAAAGAAGATTGTTAGGGAAATTAAAAACAATAGAAAATTGTAACGTACAAGCCATATTTATTATTAATCAAAAACATTGGACATATTAATTTGAATTGAATTGAACAGCAATGTTCATCACAAATGAAACAGCTGAAACATTAAGCTTAATATTTGATAATCATCGCGCATTGTGAGGAATTCAATTTTTTGGTAATGCTATGAATGTTGATTTTAGCCAGTCTGTTGGTATTTTATCTGTGTCATATATCTTATTGAATAGTGCTGTTATTAAGTCTAGGCTTTTCCTTTCGTTATCTGCAATTAGTTTTAGTATTTCGAAATTGATATTGTCTGGACCGGTGGCTTTTCCATTTTTCTGAGATTTTACTGCGTGAATTATTTCTTCTTTGGATATTTCTGGGCCTTTTTCATTTATTAGATTATCTGTGTATGGTGGAGAACAAGGTCTATCGTCGTCAAAAAGAGTTTTTATGTATTCTTTCCATCTCTCTAGTTTGTCTTCTGTACCCATAATTATTTCGTTATTATCATTTTTTAATATTGTCCCATGTCTCTTTTTGTGTCTACCTGTCATTTATTTTACTCTTTTATGAATATTAAAGGTGTCGTATTTTTCCTGAAGTTGTTCGATTTCCAGGCATTTTGTTGACATCCAGTTTTCTTTCGCCTCCCTGCACTTTTTTCTAACGATTTTATTGATTCGCTTGTATTCTATTGGACTTGTTTTATGTTTTCGTCTTACTTCCATGAGATTCATGATCTCTTGCGTTATCCATCTTTGTTTTTTGTTGTGTTTTATGAACCCTATGTCTTCTTCTTGTATCTTTGTTATTTTTGTTTTTAGAGCAGTCCATCATTCAAAAATGATTCAAAAATGCCTGGATCAACAGAAAGATGTTTTATCGACTATGAGAAAGCATTCGATACTATCAAACATGACAAACTCATAGAACTATTACGTCTTTCAAGACTTACACTAAGGACATCCAGATTATAAAAAATCTATATTGGAATCAAACAGCCCACATGAAGAATGGACATATGGTGAGTGAAAACATAACCATTTCTAGAGGGGTAAGACAGGGCTGTATTCTTTCGCCACTGCTTTTCAACCTGTACACGGAACAAATATTTCTAGAGGCACTAGAAGAGTACAATGAGGGCATCAAGATTAATGGCGTACCAATAAGTAATTTTCGATATGCAGATGATACTATTATACTGGCCGATAACATCGAAGATTTACAGATGATGATACATAGAGTTAATACAACTGGCAGCCGATTTGGACTGAAGATCAATAGAAAGAAAACTAAATTTATGGTGATCAGTAAAAAAAAATTTCAACATATCGACCTGCATATTGAAGACGAACGTATTGAAAGAGTACACCGATTTAAATATCTGGGATATACAGTAAATGACAAGTGGGACCCAGAAGTAGAGATTAAGATCCGAATTGAAATAGCAAGATCCAAATTCATCAAAATGAGAAAGCTTTTAAGCAACCGCAACCTAAGCATTAACCTCCGATGGCGCGCCACGAAATGCTACGTACTCTCTACGCTACTTTACGGCGTAGAAGGGTGGACGTTAACAGCAGCAATTATAAAGAAGTTAGCGGCTCTAGAAATGTGGCTGTATCGACGCATACTGAGAATACCTTGGACAGACAGAGTGACAAACACAGAGGTATTAAGACGAATGGGTAAAGAGGTGGAATTGTTAACAACTGTTAAAAGGATGAAAGCGTCATACCTGGGCCATGTGTTCCGTAATGATAAGTACAGTCTGCTACAGCTTATCGTGGAAGGCAAGATTGAAGGTAGAAGAGGTTTGGGCAGAAAGAAGAAATCCTGGCTGAGAAACTTGAGAGAATGGTTTCAAATACCAGAAGCTGCGAACATAATTCATGCGGCACAAAACAGAAACCTATCGTATGATGGTCGCCAACCTTCGGTAGAAGACGGCACATAAAGAAGAAGAAGAGCAGTCCATGTCACTTCAATGTCTGTCTGTACCAAGTTTTCGATCGTTTTTATTTCTTCCTCAAGCTTGATACTTATTTTATTTTTTTCTGTTCAGGGTTCTTCAGTTGTGAGATGTCTATTTTTCCTGTCACTGTTTTCTTTTTGACTTTGAGAAATCATTTTAATCTCAAATCCATTATAACTGGATTGTGATCGCTATGTCTATCAGCTCCAGGGTATGTTTTCGTAGATTGTATTTACTTCTTAAAGGTGTTATTGATCAAGATGAAGTCAATTTGATTTCTAACAATTCTGTCTTTTCTGTCTGCAGGTGATTTCCATGTGTATAGCCTTCTAGGATGTTGTTTGAAGAAGGTATTGGCTATTAACAGATTGTTTCTACGCAGAGTTGTACAAGTCTATCTCCTCTATTATTCCTGGTACCTAGACCGTATGCTTCTATGTGGTCTCCTTCAGCATCACGACCAATTTTAGCGTTATAGTCACCCATGATCATCGTTATCTCATCTTTTTTTTCAGTCGCATTATTTCTTCTATGTTATTATAAAATTTCGCGATTTCTTCGTGTGACTTGTCACTTGTTGGAGCATAGACCTGAATAATATTTAGTTTTCTGTGAGTTGTTTGTAATTTCAACATTGCTACTTTATCATTTAGAGGGATGAAGTCTGTGACCGAGTAATTTTGTTAAACACTATAGTTTATTTTTATGAACGAGAGAGTAATTAGCATAATTTTAATTGGTACCTCCGACCACTCCATGGGCGTGCTCAAGATTAATTGAAAAATTACTTTGAATAATTGTAAAAAATAAATGAATTATTTCAGTGTTATAAAGTGTTATGTGTATGTAAACAAAAGTAACCTCTTTTATCGCACACTATATTAGAACTGACTGGCCTACATTAAAAAGGGTTTTAAAAAAATTCACATTTTTTTTAATTTTTAAAAATTACAAAAGAGAAAAAGAGTTTTTAAAACCGTCTAAGGTATGTTAAATAGATGAATAAAAATATTAATATAAAACTTACAGCTACTTGTTACAAATCCAAATCAGATTCAGAAGATGAACTTTCAGAACAAAGATTTATAATAACTGGCTCGATCATTTTATCAGTAATATTGAACAGCTTCCACATTTTTTCCTCTTCTTTAATAGTGTGATTTACTGCCTTTTCCCAGTTTTCAGGTTTTACATTATTTACGGCCTCCAAAAACAACTGTTTAACATCATGAATTTTAAAAGTGGTATTTTTTCTTGAAACTTCACTCTTTATCTGTGCCCATACCAGTTCAATCGGGTTTAATTCACAATGATATGGTGGAGATCTAAGTACTGTCATTCCACGATTTTTGGCAATTTCATCAATTTCGTATTTTTTAAATTTTTCTTTATGAAGGGCACACAACGAATAAAGTTCCTTTCTTATAGATCCGGGATGGTACGTAATATTTTTTGAGCTCAGCCAATTCTGCAAGTTTATTTTTAACCACTTGGTTGTGGGCAGTCCTTCTATAAGTCTGGAGTGATAACTTGCATTATCCATTACTATTACACAGTTCTTAGGAAGAAGATCTATCATTTGTTCGAACCATTCTTGAAAGACATCAGCGTTCATATCTTCATGGTAGTCACCGGTACGAGTTGATTCAAAAGTTAATAAACCACCTTCAACAAAACCGTCTGAACTGCCAATGTGTACTATTATCAGCCTGCGTCCCTTTTCTGATGGTGGGTTTAAACCAGTAGATAAGTTATTTACAAAAGCGTGCCTTTGACTTGTAACAGTTTCATCCTGCCAAAATTTATTTGGTGTATGACCCTCGTTGATTCATGTTTCATCAAGATAAAATATTTTTCTTTTTTGGTTTCTCATTTCCTTTATGGTTCTTAGAAAATGTCTTCTCCATATGACAATATCGCTTCTTTCTAATAAAATAGACTTTCTGGGATTCTTTTTCCAGCGGAAGCCTATTTCTTTTAAAAGTTTCCATAACGTACTTCGACTCATTTCTGGGTAATCCTTATCATCTCGAACTGAGACAAGAACTTTATCCAATGTTGGAAATTCTTGTTTAAAGAAGAATTCATGCACTTTCCGTCGAAGGCCTTCTTTTAAATGATATTCTATTTGAAATTTTGGTTTCCCTGGAGCATTACGTGGCATTTGAAAACTACCACATTTCTCTTCTTTAATAACTCTGTAAATCGTAGATTTCCCAACACCCAGTGTACTGCTAACTAACTCAACGGTCTCATCAACACTTTCACATAAACGTTTGTCTGTAAATAATTTAAAACAATTAAATATTAATGTTTTTTCATTAACTGTTAAAGGACCAATTTTTCGGCGTTTACACGGCACTTCCAAATTTTCCATAACACTAGTATACACAATAAACTGCACCTTGCAACTGAAGTACCTACTTTTAGTGAACTGTTACGAATTTTGAATACGCCACTTGGACCTTCCTACAAAATGGAAAGACCCACTATCACATTTTCTGTGGAATAAGTTTAGAAGGTAATTATCTAGTCAATTACTGTCGTAGATTCCTGGAATTAAAGAATTAAATGTTTGATTGTTGAAACCCTTACTTCGTGGAATGCACTCATTTCAGATAAAATAAAACGTTTTATTTTATCTAAAGAATTAAACTTTATTTTGCAAATAGGTAGGTACTTATTAAACTTTTATTGGTTATATATAACCAATAAAATAAACATCTTACATTTCTTGCAAATTCATTAGTACCTGTTAACCTCCATCACTCCGACACTGGCAACCTTATTTAGGGATTAGTAACCCTCACAACTATTGTATTCTATTCTGCTCCAACCTTTATACCTGGTGGTCATACTCAATTTAAAATTGTTTTCCTATATACTTCTGTAAACTTGTTGACAAATATCTGTTTTTCATTGGGTCACCCGTATCAACAGTTTAGGGATTTGCATACATAATTTATTGTTTTATTACTCTCTCATACATAAAAATACACTATAATATAGCAGTTCCATATTGATGTTCTGGGTCAGTTCCACCTGAATAATATATGTATCCATGTTTTGTTTTTTCTACTCCTGAGCCAGGCCATCTTACTTCACTCATCCCCAAGATATCCGAATATATATGTAAACATATTTGAATTGAATAAAGTTTCAACAAAAAAGTGTGAATATGAAAAATGAAAAAGGTAAATACAGTTAATTATTTATACATCATTTCTCTAGGGCGGGTGGCGCCCCGTAACCTTCCAACCACCACTGTAAAAAGGCAGAAAGAGAAATTTATACAACGATATATTAGTTTCTTGATAATGAGTTTCTGTATAAGTTTCAGCTACATTTCGTTTTTAACAGGACAAAAGTTCCTTCAACCATATGCCTCAGCTCGCTTACTATTCTTTTTTAACGTCTTACTGGTCACTAACAACAGGCTTTTCAAAATATCGATGGGATTAAAACTTAAAGGGTATAGAATCCTTTAAGGAATTTTAAGACGCTGCCTGGAAATTCCATATCGGCTTATAAAACTTAAGATTATTTATTTGTGTTGAACTAAATGCTGTTTGATCTATCGTTTTTTGTTAAGTTTTTAACTTATAGGAACAAAGAAAATAATGTTATTTTCTCTACTAACTTTGAAGTATTTAAAAAGTTGAAATGCAATTATAATATTTAGAATAAGCAAATTAGTGCATAATAGGATTTTAAGAAATCAAATTTAATATTTTAACTTTGTAGATTTAAAGTTAATTCAAGTGAAAATGTCAGTTTATTTTTTTACTTTTTTAATTTCATTTTAGATAGTACATATTATGAAAATATTCTACTATCTATTAAAATCCCATTCTATAGTGTATTTTTATGTATGAGAGAGTAATAAAACAATAAATTATGTATGCAAATCCCTAAACTGTTGATACGGGTGACTCAATGAAAAACAGATATTTGTCAACAAGTTTACAGAAGTATATAGGAAAACAATTTTAAATTGAGTATGACCACCAGGTATAAAGGTTGGAGCAGAATAGAATACAATAGTTGTGAGGGTTACTAATCCCTACATAAGGTTGCCAGTGTCGGAGTGATGGAGGTTAACAGGTACTAATGAATTTGCAAGAAATGTAAGATGTTTATTTTATTGGTTATATATATATATATATATATATATATATATATATATATATATATATATATATATATATATATATATATATATATATAACCAATAAAAGTTTAATAAGTACCTACCTATTTGCAAAATAAAGTTTAATTCTTTAGATAAAATAAAACGTTTTATTTTATCTGAAATGAGTGCATTCCACGAAGTAAGGGTTTCAACAATCAAACATTTAATTCTTTAATTCCAGGAATCTACGACAGTAATTGACTAGATAATTACCTTCTAAACTTATTCCACAGAAAATGTGATAGTGGGTTTTTCCATTTTGTAGGAAGGTCCAAGTGGCGTATTCAAAATTCTTAACAGTTCACTAAACGTAGGTACTTCAGTTGCAAGGTGCAGTTTATTGTGTATACAAGTGTTATGGAAAATTTGGAAGTGCCGTGTAAACGCCGAAAAATTGGTCCTTTAACAGTTAATGAAAAAACATTAATATTTAATTGTTTTAAATCATTTACAGACAAACGTTTATGTGAAAGTGTTGATGAGACCGTTGAGTTAGTTAGCAGTACACTTGGTGTTGGGAAATCTACGATTTACAGAGTTATTAAACAAGAGAAATGTGGTAGTTTTCAAATGCCACGTAATGCTCCAGGGAAACCAAAATTTCAAATAGAATATCATTTTAAAGAAGGACTTCGACGGAAAGTGCATGAATTCTTCTTTAGACAAGAATTTCCAACATTGGATAAAGTTCTTGTCTCAGTTCGAGATGATAAGGATTACCCAGAAATGAGTCGAAGTACGTTATGGAAACTTTTAAAAGAAATAGGCTTCCGCTGGAAAAAGAGTCCCAGAAAGTCTATTTTATTAGAAAGAAGCGATATTGTCATATGGAGAAGACATTTTCTAAGAACCATAAAGGAAATGAGAAACCAAAACAGAAAAATATTTTATCTTGATGAAACATGGATCAACGAGGGTCATACACCAAATAAATTTTGGCAGGATGAAACTGTTACAAGTCAAAGGCACGCTTTTGTAAATAAGTTATCTACTGGTTTAAACCCACCATCAGGAAAGGGACGTAGGCTGATAATAGTACACATTGGCAGTTCAGACGGTTTTGTTGAAGGTGGTTTATTAACTTTTGAATCAACTCGTACCGTCGACTACCATGAAGACATGAACGCTGATGACTTTTAAGAATGGTTCGAACAAATGATAGATCTTCTTCCTAAGAACTGTGTAATAGTAATGGATAATGCAAGTTATCACTCCAGACTTATAGAAGGGCTGCCCACAACCAAGGGGTTAAAAAAAGACTTGCAGAATTGGCTGAGTTCAAAAAATATTACGTACCATCCCGGATCTACAAGAAAGGAACTTTATTCGTTGTGTGCCCTTCATAAAGAAAAATTTAAAAAATACGAAATTGATGAAATTGCCAAAAATCGTGGAATGACAGTACTTAGATCCCCACCATATCATTGTGAATTAAACCCGATTGAACTGGTATGGGCACAGATAAAGAGTGAAGTTTCAAGAAAAAATACCACTTTTAAAATTCATGATGTTAAACAGTTGTTTATGGAGGCCGTAAATAATGTAAAACCTGAAAACTGGGAAAAGGCAGTAAATCACACTATTAAAGAAGAGGAAAAAATGTGGAAGCTGGACAATATTACTGATAAAATGATCGAGCCAGTTATTATAAATCTTGGTTCTGAAAGTTCATCTTCTGAATCTGATTTGGATTTGTAACAAGTAGCTGTAAGTTTTATATTAATATTTTTATTCATCTATTTAACATACCTTAGACGGTTTTAAAAACTCTTTTTCTCTTTTGTAATTTTTAAAAATTAAAAAAAATGTGAATTTTTTAAAACCCTTTTTAATGTAGGCCAGTCAGTTCTAATATAGTGTGTGATAAAAGAGGTCACTTTTGTTTACATGCACATAACAATTTATAAGACTGAAATAATGCATTTATTTTTTACAATTATTCAAAATAATTTTTCAATTAATCTTGAGCACGCCCATGGAGTGGTCGGAGATACCAGTTAAAATTATGCTAATTACTCTCTCGTTCATAAAAATAAACTATAACTTTGAAGTATTTAAAAAGTTGAAATGCAATTACAATATTTAGAATAAGCAAATTAGTGCATAATAGGATTTTAAGAAATCAAATTTAATATTTTAACTTTGGAGATTTAAATTTAATTCAAGTGAAAATGTCAATTTATTTTTTTACTTTTTTAATTTCATTTTAGATAGTACATATTATTAAAATATTCTACTATCTATTAAAATCCCATTCTAGTTAAATCAACGACAACACCCTAGGATTATATAGAGACCTCATACATTTTTGTGGGGACAACGAAGAAGAATTATTTTTATTCTTAAATCATATTTATTAAACTAGTAAGTGAAATTCATGTGAGTTCAATGAAATATATAAAAAGTAAAATTTCCTCCTCTGCTTGGCGGAGGAAGGCGATGGATAGTAACTAGGGACGACCGGAGAGAAAATCTTGAGGAAGATAAAACCCACACAGAGTTGTAATAATATAATGATGAAGTAAAATTTAAACGAACCCGCATCCCCCGCCGCACCCTTAAGTAACCAATGGAAATATATGACTTTCATAGAAACGTCCTTAGGAGAAAAGTTTATTTGTTCTATTTAAACAAGGATAATAATTTTCCTCACGGATCATTTTGGACAAGATAAGTTATTGAAATTACTTAACGAAATCTGTATTTGCTATATATATATATATATATATATATAATATATATATATATATATATATATTAACGAAAAAACTCTATATTGAACGATTCAGAACAGATTGTTTGTTGGCGAAGGCAATATTTGACAACAATAAAAACCTTATTTGTTCGTACTGCGTATCATGCCTATTTTGGAGTGAAAATAGGAGAACAAGACAAATCTTGGGCACGACATATTGTATGTAAGGTTTGTGTAGAAGCTTTAAGAGGTTGGACAAAAGGAAGAAAGAAGTCATTGAGTCTTGGTGTTTGGTGTGGCGTGAGCCACAAAACCATTCTGGTGATTACTACTTTTGCTAATTCGATTTAAAGGTAAGAATAAAAAAAGTATTTTATATCAGAACCTCCAATCTGCTATTACGTCTATTTCTCATGGCCCTGATGTATCCATACCTATTCCACCAAAGAAGTTAGAGAATGTGTCTAATTTGGAACAGTCTGCATTTGAATCCACAGATCCCGATGTTACTTTTAAAGCAGAAGAAACCAGAACTATTTAATCAAATGGAATTAAACCAAGTAATAATAGACTTAAATCTTCCCAAAGATGCCTCAGAACTTCTAGCCTCTAGACTTTGTGATAAAAATTTGCTGGGTCCAGGTACATCAACCAGTTTCTAAAGAAATCGAGAAAAGGACCTGAGTCCATATTTTACTCAAGGAAGATTCTTTAGTATATTGTAGCAATATCTCCGACTTGTTATTAAGCTAGGAGCTGCCTCTTTCTTTCTATTAAAAGGAAGAATGGCAACTATTTATTGACTCTAGCAAAAGTAGTCTAAAAGGTGTTTTACTGATACTACATGATAATACACTTCTGTTCCGGTCGCTCATTCTGTTCACCTTAAAGAAACATACGAAAACTTGGAATTTCTCTTAGAAAAAATTAAATGCCGAGACCATAACTGGATGCTTTGTGGAGATCTAAAAGTTCTGTGTATGCTACTTGGGCAACAGTCAGGTTATAGTAAATATCCTTGCTTCTTTTGTGAATGGGTCAGCCGAGCACAAGATAAACATTGGGCCCAAAAAGAATGGCCTACAAGAGAAAAAGTAAAAACATAGAACACAAGGCCTTAGTTGATCGTGAAAGAATTTTATTACCCCCTCTACATATAAAATTAGGTTTGATGAAACAGTTTGTTAAAGCTATTGACAAAAACGGAGAATGTTTTGAATATATTTGTTCAAAATTTCCCAAATTATCCGATGTAAAAGAAAGGAGTTTCTCTTGGTCCCGACATTAGATTTTTATGCAGAGACGAAAACTTTCAAAATTCTATGACGCTTATCTAAAAGAAAGTGTTGACTTCATTTAAAGAAGTTATCGAAAAGTTCTTGGAAATAAGAAGTTCCAGACTATGAGAACATTGTCTCACAAATGCTACAAATTTTTCGTATTCTAGGATACAATATGAGTTTAATGGACCGTATCCATAAAGGCAGACTACTGTTGGATGCTACAACGTGATAATTCTGACAAAATTTATAAAAAAATTTCTACCAAACGAAGTTTTTTGACAAAAAGGAAAAGATTTCATTAAGTTGTGCATACAAAATATGTATTTTGAGCATTACTCTTATTTTTAAAATATATTAATAAATTTATTTATAAGCACATTTAGTGTTTTTTTTATTTTTTAATTTGCTAAAATATCCTACATGATAGAAAAAATTGGTTTGCAGATTTGGAATCAGCGCACCAGAATTATATAAAATCACTTGTCAAATTTAAAACATCTTTCAAAAAGTTTTTTTTGTAGACCTGTAATTTATCTTTTTTGTAGTATAGGTTTATCTTTGTTATTTCTTTTGGTTGGTGTTTCATTGGAAGTTCCCATCCCCTAGTTGGAAGTCGCACTCCTCAAGGCAAATGTCTAGATCCGCCACTGAGTATTGTGGAACAAATACATTTGATGCATGTTATCACTTGTGGATTTCCACTTTCCTTGAGCTGATTGTGGTCTAACATTTAGTTTTAAACTTAAGTCTAGGTTGTTTAGTAGCTCTTAAAACTATTTTAAATCATCTAATAGATTCTAGCCTACGATTTGCTGGCTTTAGTGCATGGATAAAATCATTTTCTTACCGGTCAATAGTTCTGTTGGATAAATGTTCTGTTCAATAGTTCTGTTGGAATAGGTAGGTATAGGATTTTTCACCTAAGAAGACCGCTTTGCAATTAAATGATGGTAACTTTATTACTAGCGTACCAGATAAGTGGCGATATATTTTACACTACCTCTTTGAATAACATTTTACTACTCTGTTGTTTCAATCAGCACTGCTCAACAAGTTATCGTTTCCTGGTTTATAATTTTATTTCAATGTTAAATTTTTTTAATTTCTTTGACGTATCGTATACTGTAGGTTTACCCAATAATCCAAGTTATGCATTTACAAAAACATATTATTTGGAAAATAAATAGTAAATACCATGTATCATAATAATTGTAATCTCAGAAAAAAGACAGTTAAGATTTTATACACACTTAAAAATTTGTTTACTAATGTATTTCTTAAATCCACATAATCATTGAAAAATGATTCATGCTGTTTAAAATATCTTTCTGTTAACGACAAAGTAGATCAAATTCAAACGTCATCATATTTCACTTTTGTTTATCGTTAAAAATTAATTGATCGTCGTGGGTTTTATTTTTGTGTTTTAATAATTTATTAATATACATAATCAGCAAAAACCTTTATTTAAAACATTTAAAGCATTTAAAACATGCGAACAGTTTTTGCAATTACAATCAATACAGTGTATATGCTGGTTTAGCATTGCTGTTAAATAACTTGTGTCCGATTGTTTTTAGTCCTTAAACTCTCGTCCTTTTTAGGGTGTAGTAGTTGTATATAACTACCTATTTTTTATAGTAGTGTAGTGAAGTGGTACTTTAAAACAAAATGAGTAATTTGGAAGAAAATCAAATACAGTCGAAACGTAGAGTGTTATCTCCAGAAGAACGGCGTTTAGTTCTAAAAGTCGAAAGTTATTTCAATTTAGAAAAAAATAATATGGGTCCAATGACATAATATGTTATGGCAGTTCAGAAACGCACATGCGATGCTTGCGGTATCTCAGATAGAACATTCCGAAGAATTAATAACATGAGTGAGGATGAAATAAATAAAGTAAGAAAGAGAAATCGTCAACATCCAAAAACTTTAGATTTGCATCAGTCAATTAAACTTTGCATCATTAAAAATCATTAAAATAATATAATATGTATAAAGAAAAAGAACATGTAACAGTTAGTGCTCTGTTGCAAAAAATAAAAGATATGGAACTGTGTGATATTAGTTTAACAAGTTTGTGGAAAGTGTTGAAACATTTAGGTTTTCGATATAAAAAGACAAATAGTAGACAAGTATTGTGTAAACTCCCTAATGTTGTTTCAAAACGGTGGCATTTTCTAAGAAAATACATGAACAATAAAATGTACTGATAGTCCGAGGCAAGTTGTATTTTTAGACGAAACTTGGATTTTCGCTAAAGGAAATATGTCAAATTCATCTAGGCAAGATGGCAACACGAAATGCTATTCTTCTAGTCGTTCCGGTAATGGTAAACGCTACATTATACTTCATGCTGGAAACGATGAGGGTTTTATTCCTGACGCTAGTTTAATTTTTTCGTCCACAAAGAATACAGGTGATTACCATCGAAATATGGATGCAAATATTTTTGAAGAATGGTTTGAAGAAAATTTGTTAAAAAAATTGGAGCGACCATCCATAATAGTCTTAGATAATGCATCCTGTCACTCAAGAGCAGAAGAGAGATTTCCTTCAAATAGCTGGACAGAAGAAGAAATAAAGTTGTGGTTGCCAGAAAAGAAAATTTATCACAGTGACATATTTTTAAAAGTCGATTTACTTCAAAGGTGTGGAGAGCACAAAATTCAAAAGAACTTTGTTACTGACCAAATGGCTCTTAAATATGGCCATGAAGTTCTTCGACTTCCGCCCTACCATTGCCACTATAATGCAATTGAGTTAGTTTAGGGTATAGCCAAAAATTTTTATGATAAACATGCATCCAAAACAAAAGATGACGCTAGCGTTCTTGGTTTATGGAAAGAACGCTACCACACAAACTATGAAGTGTGTTAGATAAATGGATAAAGTACCTTCGTCTAATTACTGACTGCACACTCTCAATAGCTTTGGTATTAATTACTGACAACGACGTGTTTAAACATTTTGTTCTGCCTGAAAACTCGAAAGAGATTAGGCCAATTTAGCATAGTGAAACAAGTTCCTGTAGCTGCTGTATACCATATATCACAGAAAATTGTTAAAATCCTTTATAAAAAGAATAAAAAAATGCTCAAACGAGCTATCACAAACACATTGCAGAACGTTTTCGGATTGATAACAACTCAATCCGAAATCCGAATCAACTTCGGACTGCATCAATCTCGAATAGCGTTCTGGTATTAATTGTGAATAGCACGTTTGAGGCATTTTTTATATGCTTTTGATAAAGACTTTAAACAATTTTAGTGCCAATTTGTTTCAAGGTTATATTTAATACAGTGTCTGCGAAAGTAAAGTATTGGATGTATTTTATTCAAATTTGGATATACCAGCAACTTGGCAAGTATTTTCCAATTTAACTGCATGCAAAACGATTCATATAATTTTTATTCTACGCCAAATAGAGACTTATAGAGACCTTGATGAACATTTGATGTCGACAAATAATTTCAATTATTCGAAACAATTTCAATTATTTCAATAATATATATTTACTTTATTTGCCTTTGATACAGTAAAATCCAATATTATTACTGAACATAAAATACAGGAAATTAAATATTTTTTCTTTTCAAGCGATCGAAATTAAATATTAAGTAGCGCCCCACTGTTTGAGGCCCACTGATCATATCTTAATTACATATTTATCGGACTTCATAGGCTAAAAGAAGATAACTATTTAGCCATAATGCTACAATAAAATACCTTTTGCTAATTTTAAGACATTTCTTTCATTCTTAATCTATTTTAATTTTTAACCAGTCTATCTTGTTTTATAAACTATCTTTAATTATATGAATAACTAAGTGAAATAACTTGCGCAACTATAGTTATATATGCAAGCAGACCATAAAGTAATATTTTTATAATAGAACTTAATTCATTTATTATTAGCGCAGGTCAACACTCCCGATCTATTTGACTGTTTTATTTATTCAAATAATAATAAATAATAACATTTTTTACATTAAATTTGATTTATGATCATTCTATAGTCATGTAGTTATATGACATCATTGACTGACCACCATAATAATAACAGCTTGTTAAATCAGAACACTTCCTTAAATGACATCAATTATTAGGAGATAGTTAATTGACCAAACATATTTTGTTGTAAATATTTGCCATAACTACAGGAAAAAGTGTTTTATGCAATAATAATTTCTTCGTATGTAACAATAAAACACTGAAAACTTTGTTTTCAAACTTCCACAAAATTTATTTTAAATCTTATCACTACAGCTGTTTCGGCTGATTGCCTTTCTCAAGTGATCCATTTTTGCTTCATTGTCGCGTTGGTTCTTCTGTTTCTTGGTGTTGTTTCTTTTCTTTTGTGGTTTTGGCATCCTGTTTTAGGCTGTTGCCTCTTCAGGATGTGGTTTTTTGTTTTTGTGGTGGTTGGCTTCTGTTTTGTTTTTTCGTTGATCCACTGGTGGGGCCGTCCAGGACAATCAGTGGCGAAAGGCTTTTGGTCGGTTCTTTTCAGAATTGTTTTCTAAAATAATTAATATATGTATAAATACATGCATTAATATATTGTGTAATTAGTAAATATGTTAAATACGCGGCGCGAGAGGGCAGCTGCGGCTGTATCCTCACAATAGACAGGTATCATTTGCAAGTGGGATCGGGAAACCGCAGAAAACCGATCCCCACCCTGTCTAGGCAAGCTCGAAGTGAGCAATTTAGCTAGGAATGCGACGGAAATAGAGGGGAGTTGCCTCCTGTATGTCAATGTATTCATCAGGGAGTTCGTTACTGGCAAGTTCCAGTAGAATAACGGGTAGGTGTGGGAGTTTAGGTTTAGGATGTCTGGTGAATACATTGCCGCGGATTGAGCAGACAGTTTTTAGAGTGCGTTGAGCTCTGAGGTTTTGGCCCTGGATTGTGCGAATAGTGTAACTTCTACTCAGAGAATGTAGTCTCTCATTTATGGGCTGGATGTTAGATAATTGATGAATAAGGGCAGAAGGGTAGTCGCTACGTTTACCGTTTACTCTACGCAGAATTGACCTTTCTATTCTAAGTAAATTTTTTTTACGACTTTTGGCAAAGTAGCGTAAATGTTAGATCTGTATTCAAAAATAGGTCGTATAAATGATTTATATGTGAAAATTAGTGTGCGAGGTTGTGCCGCCCCGAAGTTACATCTCAGACTATTGGGGAGACCAAGTCTGCTCCTAGCCTTGTTACAGGCTATGCTCAGATCAGCCCTCCAGTTTAGTGTTCGGACAGTAGTGAACACTACACCAAGGTACTCGATCTGATCACGTAGCTGAAGTCGGTCACCCCAGAGTGTGGGATAGTTTCTTTCCTTAAAGGAGGCGGCACGAACACTGTGTTTTGGATGCCTGAAGAGAGTCATTTGAGTTTTGTTCGGGTTCAGTGACACTTGGGTTTACAAATTTATAGTCTCTAATGAAATAGGTTGAGGAGGGGAGAACTGTTTGTCTCAAGTTGGTCATTCAGAATTATATCTGTGTTTTTTAATTTGTTGATTTCCATAAATTCTAACAAAGATAGCTTAAGGCCTTTATTTTGCATGTGAAGAATTTTAAATTTGTCATTAAAAGAATGATTATGATCTAGAAGGTGAAGTGCGTATGTCGAATCTGTTTTTCTATTCTTGAAAGCTCTTTTATGTTCTGCTATTCGTTTATCAAAGTTTCTACCAGTTTGACCGATGTAAGTTTTTGGACAGTCGCCACATTGAAGTTTGAACACACCACTATTTAAGTGTTTTTTAGTTTGGCTCTTGTTAGTTATTTTTTATATATGTGCCTAGGTTGTTATTTGTTCGGAAAGCTGGTGTTATTCCTTTCTTTTTTATGTGTTTGGCAATTTTTGTTGTTATTTTGCCTGTATATGTAATCGATCAGAAGGTACTGGGTTTTTTCTCTGGTGGTGGAAATACTAATTTCATAGTCATATTTATAGTTGTATATCACTTCATAGTCATATTGAATTTACAATAGAAACAGAACAAAATCAATCCATAAATTTTTTAGATTTAAAAATTAGCAGACTTGAAAACAAACATGACTTCTCCATATTTCATAAACCTACCCATACTGACACGACTATACACAATTCATCATCCCATCCAACACAACATAAACTGGCAGCTTATCATAGTATGTTACATAGATTAACAGAAATTCCGATGTCAAAATACAACTTTGAGACAGAATTAAATATAATTAAGCAAATAGCAGTAAACAACGGATACAACGAACAAACAATTAATAAAATCTTAAATCAAAAACTACACAAGAAAGTCCTGAAATTAGTATTTCCACCACCAGAGAAAAAACCCAGTACCTTCTGCTCGATTACATATACAGGCAAAATAACAACAAAAATTGCCAAACACATAAAAAAGAAAGGAATAACACCAGCTTTCCGAACAAATAACAACCTCCGACCTCCAACCTCCTTTCCGACAAATATATTAAAAATAACAAGAGCTAAAATAAAAAACACTTAAATAGTGGTGTGTACAAACTTCAATGTGGCGACTGCTCAAAAACTTACATCGGTCAAACTGGTAGAAACTTTGCTAAACGAATAGCAGAACATAAAAGGGCTTTCAAGAATAGAAAAACAGATTCGACATACGCACTTCACCTTCTAGATCATAATCATTCTTTTAATGACAAATTTAAAATATTTCACATTCAAAATAAAGGCCTTAAGCTATCTTTGTTAGAATCTATGTAACTCAACAAATTAAAAAACACAGATATAATTCTGAATGACCAACTTCTCAAAGTCCAAGACCAAGTCAAACAGTTCTCCCCTCGTCAACCTATTTCATTAGAGACTATAAATTTGTAAACCCAAGCCAAAAATAGATCACTTGAGAAAGGCAATCAGCCGAAACAGCTGTAGTGATAAGATTTAAAATAAATTTTGTGGAAGTTTAAAAACAAAGTTTTCAGTGTTTTATTGTTACATAAAATGAATTTCAATCAAGTAACGGTCGAATCCATCAATAATTTCTTCGTATCCTTGTTACGAAAATTGTACCAAGTAAAAATAACAATTTTTCTGGTATTCGCAAATTATGCCTCTTTTTTTCACAAATTAAATTTCTTTAAGCTAAAAATCTGAAATTTGCAACATAACGAGAATAATTTTGTTGATATTAGTTTTACATTTTCAAAATGCACAATTTGGACACTACAAGATGTCCTCTAAAAATATTAGATATTTTTTTAATATTGGCAAAAAACAAAAAAACTAAAGTATTTTATTCAATAAGTAATGTATCATCATCATTTTGCTCTACAACTCTATGTCAGTCTTGGCTGCGTTTACTATTTCCCTCCATTGTTATCGGTCCTGAGCAGCTATTTCCCATTGCTGGATTCCCATTTTGCGTAGAACACTGGCTACTGCGTCCTTCCATCTCTTTCTTGGTCGAACAACTGACCTTCTGCCATCGGGCCTTTCCCAGAATGTGGCGTTCAGGAGTCTTTCGTCACTCGATCTGAACAAGTGGCCCGCTCATCTTATTCGGTTTGCTTTAATATAGCGTACTATGTTTTCATCTCCATATATTGTCTGCAGTTCATCATTGTGAATTCTTCTCCATTCTCCTGTTGTCTCTTCTCTGCAAGGCCCATAGACAGTCCGCAGTATCTTTCTTTCCAGTACCAGTAATTTTGTCGTTTCCCGCTGGTTCAGAGTCCATGTATCGCTTCCGTACGTTATTGTGTCTTATTTTATAAGATACAATAACGTATGGAAGCGATACCATTTACAATTATTGTCTTATACACCCTTATTTTTGCTGGTATTGAGAGTATTTTTGATTTAAGATGTAACGAACTATTTTGCTTACCTCAGGGTAAGAACATGGGAGAGAAGATTGGGCAAACAAAATAGTCGAAACTAGTGCGTACGGCACTCAGAGGGTTGTTGGAGAGCGGGGTCGTGGATAAGTTGAAATAAATTTGGGTCGGATTGGGGTATCTACTAAATGAAAACAAAGGGATACTTACATAAATCTCCTGGGCAATTAATACAACAAAAAAGAAGCTTCTAGCAATTTAAGATAAGGGCGCCGCTTCGAAGGATCCTAGTTTGCTGAAGGAAAGACAAAATTCTTCTTTCCTAAAATCAAATATACATACAAGGATTAGGAGACTTTTCTAAATTAAAACACAAAATGGATCAGACAAACAAATCGAACGTTTATTTTTGTCTCAAATAAACAGTTTTCAAAAATACATATTATACAAGAGCATACTATATAACAAATTAACAAAAACTTACGTGTTATTTGTTTACAAAAGAAATGGCTACAAAAATTCTTGAAATGGTTCCTAGGTTATAATATGGCCAAATTAGATTATTAAAAAACTTATGGATATCCTTTTTATGAAAATACTGTAGAATTTAACCTTATATATGAAATATCTTTTATATATAATATTCAAATTGAAATTGTTTTACAACAACAATGGTTTAGAGCAAATGTCATATGTCAACATAACATTTTAAATCAGAATAGAATATGACATTTTTTAGCTATGACTCTAACCATAATATAAAACTTTAATTATTACAAATTGTTTTATTTTATTGAAAGCAATTATTAAAAATGTCTATATAACTTGGAAAAATTAATATATTAAAAGTTACCTTAATTTCACATAATTTTGAACTTAACTTCTCAAACTGGAACACAGGGAACCATTTCCATACTCAGAAACGACGATCAAATCAGTTTTAGTGGAGGAATCAAGCTAGCAACCGATAACACTGCTGATGGGACATCCTATATACTAATCTTTTCAAAAACTCCACCTGTCTCCGGTACACTGTACAAATCCTCTGATTACTACTCTGTCAAAACGGCATTTAATGCAAAGAGTATTATTATATCATATTCACTGGTCTTAAGACATAACCAAAAAATTGAACCGACTTTGTTTCAAGTCGACAGACACGACTTCTTAACTTGACTGCATCGTTCGGTTGATTTAGCTTGACTGAACTCACTGCGTTACATTCTCTAAATTCGACGCCACAATTTCATTTCCCCTGCGTCTCTCAGGCGCCAGGAAACCTAAATAAACAATATCTCCGGCTTATTGCGTTGTAAAAAAATTGAATACCTGACTTGCAATAATTTTTTCTAAGAAGCTCTTTCTACAAAACCTAAACAAACAATATTCCCCTTGATATTCGTTCTTAACGACGAAAGACAATAAAACCTCTTTTTTTACAACAACAATATTAGGGGACTTCATGTAATATAATCGTTTTCGGTGACAAAAAAATGTTGAAATAGTTACCTTCAAATTGGGTAAAAACAACACGCAGTTTAAACCGGAGTTTTTACCTAACATTGTCACAAAGATAAAAACATATACATTTTTGCCTTATCTCGTCAAAAAAACTTGAAATATCCTAGCTCGAATATCAATACATTTAAAACATACATTTAACTTACCAGAAACAACCAGGGGCGTACTACATAGATTTAAAACCGAAACTATATTAAATATAAAACAAAGTATGGTCATTAATGAGTAATATGTCCTGTTTCCTGCAATGATGCTGGCTACCACGTTCTTTTCATATATTATTTTCATTGTATATATTGATTATAGATCCAACCTAAATATAAGCGATTCTGTTTCATCCAATTAAGTAGTGGCTCCTTGGTGAAATCCATCCATCTCAATATTATGAAATCATATTTTTTTCTAAGATATTGTTTTATGTTTATCTGTCCCTTAAGTGGCATCATCTATTCATGTATGCAGAGTTGCATTTCTAGAGGCAAGAAAAAGCACTTTTTTCTTATACAATTATATAGTGAGCTCACTTGCCACAGTTTGTCGTTATCAGCAATTTGTGTTAATCAATGTTTACAAAATGTAAATTTTGTCGAAGTTTACAGAATGTGTGAGATGCATACTTTCAGTAATCATAGGAATTTGAAGTTTAGGTTCCCAGTAGTATCTAATTCTAGGATAGGTAATGCAAGTTCCCATTAAAATATGCATGCCAACAAATGTTTTCATTTTCTCAGCTGAAGTGGAAGAAAAACTATTGTCTTTTGTGGCAGCATACAAATTAGTATATGTCGCCATTCCTTCATAAAAATCATCAGAAAATATTGCTGATAAAAAAGATCTATCTATCTAATTAGCCTTCTTCGGTCCACCTTTGTACATAGGCCTCCCCAATCTTTTTCCATTCTTCTCTGTCTGTCGCTACAGTCATCCACCTAGAGCCCACGTGCTTCTTGATATCATCTGCCCATCTCATTTGGGGCCTTCCTCTGCTTCGTTTATATTCACACGGTCTCCAACTTATAAGAATTTTGTTCCATCGGTCTTCTTTTTGTCTTATATTGTGTCCGGCAAATCTCCATTTCAATTTTACAACTTCTTGTCTAATACCCTCACTTTTGTTTTCTCTCTTATCCACTCGTTTCTCTTTTTATCCATTAGTCTTATGTGCAACATTTGTCTTTCCATTGCTCTTTGGGTTTTTATGATTTTGTCCATGTTTGCTTTTGTAAATGTCCACGTTTGGGAACCATAAGTAAGAACAGGGAGTACGCGTTGATTGTATACTTTGGTCCTAAGATGCTGTATATATATATATATATATATATATATATATAATATATATATATATATATATATATATATATATAATCCTAAACTTGTAATTTCATCTTGTCCGATTCTCATTGAATGTCTTCATCTGTATTTGTTATGGTTTTGGTCTTGCTGTAATTCGTATTAAGGCCTATCTTTCCAGCTTCTACGTCCAGTTCTTTCATCATTTCAAATAATTCTTCTTTTTTATCGGTTATCAATACGATGTCATCAGCGTACCTTAGATGGTTCAAGCGTTGTCCACAAATTTTTATACCTTTTTCTTCCCATTCTAATCTTTTAAAAGTATCTTCAAGAGCCTGATTAAAAAGTTTCGGTGATATTGTGTCACCCTGTCTCACGCCTCTATTTATTTGTATTGATTTTGTTCCTTCATATACTTTAATTGTTATTTTGGCTTCCTTATATATATATATATATATATATATATATATATATATATAATATATATATATATATATATATTGGCTATTAGTTCCGTATATTTGTGGTCAAGTCTGCTGTTAATCAAAGAACTTGTCACTGCCCAATGTTCGACTCTGTCGAAAGCCTTTTCGAAATCTATGAACGCCATATATATTATGTATATATGAATATTGTATTCAATTTGACCATCTACTAAGTATTTTCATACTTAGTAAATGGTCACTTGTGCTGAATCCCTTTCTAAAACCAGCTTGTTCTTTCGACTGGTATCCATCGAATTTTGTCGTCAATCTATTGGTTAAAATTTTTGTTAGGAGTTTATACATTACATTGAGGAGTGTTATAGGACGGTAGTTTTTTATGTCTGCTTTATCCCCTTTCTTGTGTAGGATAATGGTTACTGATTCCTTCCAGTTGTTTGCGATTCTTTTTTCTTTTAATATCTTGTTAAAAAGGGAATGTAACCTTAAGTTGGTTTTTAATTTCTTCTGGTGGTTCATTTTTTGTTTTATATAATTCTGAGTAGAAATGGTGGATTATATTTATGATGTCATCTTTAACGTTTGTTTCTACTCCATTTACATCTTTTATTTTGTTTATTTCAAACTTACCTAATTTCGGCCTTAAACATTTCATATTTTTGTTGTTCTGTATTACTTCTTCTATTTTTATGTCTTGTTCTTTTCTCTTATTTTCTTTTATCATTATGCTTATTGTTTTATTGATTTCTACATATTCCATAGATTTCCTTTTAATCATTCTTCTCTTAATCATTGTTGCTGTAAGTATGTTGTCTATTTCGTCTATATCTTTATCATCACTGTCTATTTTTGGGTAAGTTTTTCTTTTAATAGGTCTTTGTATAGTCTTTATTTTGCCCTATTTGTTCTAGCTACTATATCCAGTTTCTACTTATTTTTCTTTTCATTTCATAGTTACCGTTAATACTAATTTTTGCTCTGACCATCATGTGATCGCTACCTGTTGTGAATCTGTTAAGAACTGTTACTTCTTTAATGATATATCGTTCCGTGGACAGTATGAAGTCGATCTCATTTTTTGTGGATCCATTAGGGCTGATCCATGTCCATTTTCGTTGGGGCTTCTTTTTGTAAAAGGCGTTCATTGCGTATAGATGCTTTTCTTCTAGGGTTAAGTATGCCATGTTCTTTCTCCATTTGATATCTACATTTTTACTTTTCATAAAGTCATTTATTCTCTTAATTTTATTTTGTTTTGAAACTTTATGCTGCGGTTCTCCTTTTAACTTCTCCATGAACAAGCTTCATTATTTCAGATGATTCAGCTTCCTGCTCTTCAACATAACCTTACAATTCCAGTTCTGTAAGCTGCTCCTCAACATTATTACATGCATTTGCTTATTCTTCCCAACCATCATCTTCGCTTCGTCACTCATATATTCAATATCAGATAGCCTTTCTTCGATCAACCGCAATAGCTCCTTGTCTATTAAGGGCCTTCTTGAACTCATTTTTCTAGTCCTATTATAATACATTTAAATTTTTTACACTATACGATAGAAAACGAGGTTGAACTATTTGAAAGTACCTCTATGTTCCAGGAACATATGGAAATGTCGACTCATTCGAGGGACTGTGTAGATAAGAATTTTAGGTATATTGTTGGCAACTGGCATTAAGCTGTAGCTTTGGAAGGCCAGCTCTCAACTTGGCCTGTAGCACTAATGAGATGATGACATTTGGTCAGGCTAAAGTAGGTTTTTAGATAATTATCGCTACTTTTGGTAATCATAGGTGAATGCCAGAAGAACAGTGCTGCAACGTCAAGGCGGTATCCGGAAAAATATGAAGTACTTGTGCAATACTAGGGTAGTAGCTGCTCATATATCTGTTTCCCAATGACGTTTGGAAAAGATTTAAGGAGCAGCAGCAGCTTCCTTTATATCACTTAACAGTCTGTAAATGCGTTGGACTTTAACTGGATGATGATCTATCCTAAAAAAGGAATTTTGCAATTGGTTCTTATTACCACAGGATTTTTAATGCCAATGTTTTGGGCTACAATTTTCAACAATTGCTCAATAGGGCCTGGTGTAAAGGGTCAGAAAGTGAAGAATCGAAGGACCACCAGCCTAGGCTGGAATGAAAAACAGATTAAACACTAACTGATATTTAATGCTAGGATTAAATAGCAATTTCTGTTAGCTGTCCGGTAACACTGTGTTGTGGGATATTTCACAACACTATTCACTGCGTCTAATTTCACTATTATATCTGATTACAAGTATAATTGCTTAGCGAAATGTCGTTTCCTATGTTAAAAGAGAACTACTGGCAACACTGTTGGTTTGAATGAACGTATTTAACTTTAATGCGGTTTTAGGAAACACTAATTACTATCAATGATTGGTTTAATAATATTTATGAAAAATCATACGATGCGAACTACTTAGTTACAAATATAAGATACTAATAAGCCAAGAGAATATTTAGTGAGCTCTAACGGACTTTAGAGATTTTAGTGACTGAGTTCTATGGCAACTTTTACTGAACTCCACCGCCCTTATTATCCAAATTATGCAGGCGGTTAACGACGGGGTGTTTATCCCAAAAAGTACCGTTAAATACTTTCCTTCAATATTCGTTCTAAGAATCGGCAACTGGCCATGGTTTTAAACCCGGGTAAAACGGAATTTCACCAGGACCAGAAGGTATTTATTTCGAACAACTTAAATGGTACACATTATTTCTAGTTAATATTCCAGAGAATATTTCTTTAGGAAGTACCTTAGAGAATTTATTGGAAAGAGTCCTGAGACATCTATTTTTTGCCATCCAGAGGTCCAGATCTGGGTGCCAAGCCAAGAACTCGATTGACTTGTTTTCTCTGGTTTTATGAAACTGGAAGTGTATTATGTGGCACTTATGAATAAATAACGACGGAGGAATAGAATCATTATTAAAGTTGCAATCGGTTTCATCATCAGCAAAATGTGCTGATCTATCATGAATTTCCAAAATATTTGATTTTTTAAGAGAACACGAAACGTGTATTTTGGGAAAATTTAACATACTACATATTTGCAGAAGATCAATTTAGGAAGATTCAGCATATAATTTATAAAAATTTTATTACTCAGAATTCTTCATAATGCAAGAAAGTCATATCTCAATAAAAACTGCGTTTTGAAAAAAATGCTAAGATGCAAATTAAATAAAAAATACTCTGCTAATATAATTGTGTGTAACTCATATTTAATTGTAACGTATACAGAAATTTGGTACTATTAGGAGACTTTCATAAAATTTTTATTGGGTGCACTGATTTCGTAACTTTTTTTGAAAGGTGTTCTTACCATAATAAACCCACCTATCAATTCCCATTACAAAGTGTCAAAAAGTTAAAGAGGTATTGGAAAATAATCGATTTTTAATTTGTAACTTCAAAGGCTGTCATTTTGTTGGGTCCTCATTGTACATAGTTAGGTTCAGTCGAGCTATTTTTGGCCGCAGATTATTTGGCTTACACCCTGTACATATATTGCTAATTTGTTTATTAATAAATAGCTGCAAATTTAGTGTACAGTACGATGCCATGTGCAATCATATTCTTACCCATTGCTGATGACGTTACTCATTCTTTTACCACAGTTTTTCGCGAAAGAATGTCGTATTCGACATACTTCCCAGTCAGTGTCAATTCTGATCGACGTCGATACCGTTAGTCGTACCCGTTCTATCTACCAGTACCACCATGTAAACAACAACCGGCCAGTAAGTGTACAGGGCCGGTTTTAATGACGAATGATAAATTCTTTATCATTGAATAGTCGAAATCTGCATCATTGTTATAAATGAAATCGTATGATACAAATCAAAAAGCGTAAACAAGAATTGAGTGTTTTATTGCTTGTTTTGTATAAAACTTGGAGGTCGCTGGTTAAATGAATTTAGAAATAATAATGAAGAAAAAGTGCAATATTTTGACTGTAAATAAATGTAGCGAAAATAGCAAATATTAATTGTGAATAAATTACGATAATTAATTGGCTCTAACTCATTACTGTTATCTGTACAAAAAACGTAGACTTACCTTTTGAAATACTGCTGTGTTAATTGTAGCAGGCAGTAAAATTGGTCGCTGCGCGTCACGACGTTAAGGGACGCACGGCGCCGCGGCTCAAAAACAGGACTTAACCACTCACGTATCTCTTCTTAGTTAATTTCGTCATACGGCAAATTTTTTATTAAAGGTTTAATTTCTTCTGTCGTTTCTTTGCCATTTTCTTCTTCAGGATCGTCAATCAAAATGCTATCAAAAAGTTTCAGCATTTTTCAAAGTTGAAGATTTGATCTTGGCCCAGAATTCAGCACACCGATAAACAACATGTTTTATTGTTTGAACATTTGAGGATTTCAGGAACACTTTTGGATTCATTTGTTTCCTGTAGTAACAGATGTCTTAAGAATGCTCCTCTATAATGTCTCTCGAATGTCTCTATTACTCCCTGGTCTAACAGCTGAATCAAGCTCGTGGCATTCTGTGGCAAACATTATCTGATAATTATCACTATTGTATAGATTTTGAGTCAACAAGCAACGATGCTTTGATGGGAAGGTTTTTTTTATTTTAAAAAGGATTTTACGCTTGGCACGAATTCATTTTCGAACCTTTCTGAAAATAAAGTGGTCGACATCCATGAGCTTTTATGTCTTCTATAAAAAACTGAAAGAGCTTTTTCTGAAATATCTTTTAGAGCTCTTGATTTTTTTGATTCCCCAACATACATAGGCATCAATCGGTGAGTGAAATTAATGAAATTTACATTTTGCGATAAAAATTTACTTTTTATTGACGATATTATTGAAACTGTCAGCCGTTTCGGTTAAATGATGTTTCGGTTAAGAAGGTTTCTCGGTTAAGGGAGGTTGTATTGTATATATAATATATATATATATATATATATATATATATATATATATATATATAGTAGTTTTGAGTTTCTTGAACCGTATTATATTTAATATAAAATTAATGTTTCTTGGGTTTAGGTTCAATAAAAATATGTTACATGTGGAACTAGATTTATGTTAGACGTTGATTGGTTGCAATGGAAAATAAAATCTAGTTCCACACTACAATCTAGTTTTACGTTTTGAATCTTGACAAAGGCAAGGGTTTCCTGCCGAAACGTTGATTGATTGCAATGGAAAATAAAATCTAGTTCCACATGTAACATATTTTTATTGAACCTAAACCCAAGAAACATTAATTTTATATTATATATATATATATATATAATATATATATATATATATATATATATATATATATGTCGGCAATCATCATAGTTATTCGGACTTTTGAGATGGCTACTCTGAAAAGTTCATTTTCAGAGCATGTGTGTTTCTCTCCACGTGTAATGTGTCCGAGATATTCTAATTTTCTTATTTTTATTGTATTAAAAATTTCCATTTCTTTGTTCATCCTTCCCAGAACCTCTTTGTTTGTGACGTGTTCTGTCCACGATATGTTTAGAGTTCTTCTGTACACTCAGAGTGTTTGAATCGAATGATTCCAGTTTTTTTCATTGATGTCGCATTCATGTGCGAAACAGCCCTGGTTCTGTTTAAAACATGGCTGATTCCGTCTGCGCGAACGAGATGCTCGTATTTATTTTTTCAAGCAGAGTGGGCATTCTGATTGTTTATTATTCTGTGGTATTACTACCAGGTATTTGTATTCTTTTGTATTTCTAATCACGTTTCCATGGGTTTTTTAAATCGAATTCTACAGAGACTACTGCCACATACGTTTGTTTTCTCAGTGCTAAATTTTTAAAACTCATTTATTCTGCTTTCCACTCATTTTTTAATTAAATATAGTATTGACAATAGCTTTAGCAAGGACCAGTTTCTTCTGCAAATAAAGTTATCATATACTTCCCCCCGTCCCTTTATTCCCACATATTTACATTTCGTGTACCAATTTAGTTGAATTTACATAAATTCGTTAGGATTGGAAACATACCATCCTTGCCACAATAGAATAATACTATAAAATAATGATATTTTCGCACGACATCGACACAAGAACAAAATTCTCAAAACTAAATCCGGCTCTGTATCCAGACAGTATTCTTCAGATCATTCGGCCTTTGCTGCGTCTCTCTCTTGCATAAATAATCGATGATGATTTCTTTTTCTGATACATGTGAATGCATTTTTGCAGGAAATTCCGAGCGTACGTGGAATTTCTCTGACGATGGACCACTTTAGAATGTAATCATCGCTTCAGTACGACCTACTGCATTGGTTTTGATGCAGTTATTGATTTTAATGACTGGGATTTTACCTAGTACAAGAATTTATCCATGAATTTATATATTTTGGAATTTTGTATTTCGTAACAGGTTTTTGTCGGTTTTATTTACTTAGTTTTTTTTTGTGATACATATATATATATATATATATATATATATATATATATATATATATAATGTATTTTGTATAAAAAAAACGTGGTATATTCAAGTTAGACAGGTATTATCATTTATATTATTTATAAAACTCAACAAGTTTCTCATATTTTTCTGTAATAGTTTGCATTTTTCTTTTTTTTTTATTAGGTTAATGGATTAAGTCCTGTTTAATGCGCTATGAAAGTTTAATATATTTTTGTGTAATAGTATTTATTTTTTTTAGTAAAAGAAGAAAAAAAGTATTTACTTTTTTTCTTCTCCTTATTATTGTAATGGGATTAAGTGCCATTTAATGCGCTCTGTTTAGCTTTCTTCTGCGCTCTTTCTAAGGTCATAAGAAACGCTGAATTCCGATTTCATTAGTAGTTCGTTAAGTGCCCTTTGTAGGTGTCTTGTTGCTAGATCTGGATTGGTACTGCTAGCAGTTATCGCTGTATCGTCTGCGTATAGACATATCAACGATCTGGGGTGTCTGATGTGTATATGGTGTATAGATATGGCGACAACACCGCTCCATGTTGCTTACCAGCCTCCATGAGACAAGACATGTCATCGACTGATATAACCATATTGGTTCATTTTATACATCAGGCCTTCGTGCCAGACTCTGTCGAATGCTTTACTGACATATAGAAAGGCGGCTGCTGTATATTTCTTTTCATTTAACCCTTTCGTGATGTATTCTGCTAGACGCAGTACGTTAAGTTCACATGAGTGTTCGATCTGAATCGGAACTGTGCTTCAGGTATTGTTCCGATTTCATCTGATTCTTCTTTTATTCCATTATCCTTTTATTACGTGGGCTAAATGTCTTAATCTTATAATGTTGATTTTAATGACTTTTGCTAGCATATTCTTCAGAGCTCTATTCGTGGTATGGTCCGGTCCTATAGCTTTTTTGACATAAGTACCTTCTGTATCTTCTTTCTACTTCTTCTGCGTAGTATAGATCTTCATCGGGATGGTAGTTTTTTAGACATCCTCTTTCTAGCGTATTTTTTATGACTTCCGCTTTGTCTTATGCGTACACAATTCCATTTTCTTCCGATCAGATTGGAATTGGTTTTTTATCTTTTCTTACTCCTTTATGTAGCTTTCAGAACGCAGATTCATTTACTTCCTAGGATATTTTTCTATATTTCTGGTAGTAAGATCGTTAATAAATATTTGGTATTCACAATTTCTGTTATATTGCTCTTCTGACTTAATCTTGCTTATGTCAAATATCCGCAATTTTTCAGTAGTCTCGGTAGAAGTAAACAGTATGCAAACAGAGATTTGTTGATCTATTATCCCTACAAATCCTAAGAACAAGGGTTCTTCTAATATTTTGTTAGTTTCTTTTTCATAATTATATTTACCATGACCTTTGTAAAAAGTTTAAGAACTGAGCCAAGGTTATATTTTCAAGGTTATTGGAAATATAACCTCTTTTTTCTCCTCTTTCGTTTACAGACTGATACCCCTAGTCTATTTTCATTATAATAAACTTTCAGTATTATTATCTTAAGTACGTTGTTATCGCTCTTCTAATTCATCCATGCCTATTGTGTAATTTTAGTCACTTTCATTTCGTCATTTTTTTTTTGTCGTAGCCTCTTCTGGATTTGTTTCTGTCCACCATGTACGAGTAGATCGCCCTGTATTTATGCTGATAATCTTTCGTTGGTGAACTACGATTTTTATGTTTTTTGCCATTGGGATCTTCTATTTATCAGTCCTATATAGTATGGTAAATATTAATGAAATTAGTCATTCAAAATCACGCGCTGTAAGTGGTGAAATGTAGCCGAAATCATGTGCGCATCATAAATTCTAGGAAATTTTGAAGTCGATCATTGGCGCCGCGTAAGAAAATATGTTTCTTTGCTGGCCACTTTACATTGTGACAATAGAATATTATATTTCTACTTATAATAATAAAAATAATACATGAGATCTAGTTTATAAGTTTCCATTCACATTAATAATGTGTCGACTGAGCGGATGAGCATAAGTCAACTATATTACCGAAAGATGTAGAATTAGTACACTTTATTTATTTCAGCAGGATAGGTATTCAATTATTTAGCACGTCAATAGAAAGGGTACTAGCAACCGCAGATGTTTGTTTATTGTGTATGTAGATAATGTCTTCTAAAAACGTGCCAAAATGTGGTTATTTGGAAGAAACTATACATCGAGTCATGCATTACGTGAATCATATTGTTACAAATAAAATACTCCCCGCAATTGATTCTACGTATTGCGTTTATGGCAGTAAACAGAACGAAATGCAATTATCAAAATTTGAAATATATTTCTGAGAAAATTTAATTCTCTTAGTGTCAAATAATCGAGAAGTCTATTTCATAATCAAAATAATCAATATCCTTGCAATGTTTACACAGCAAGATAAAGACACAACATTTGAATCAATTGCTGAATCAGTAGATTGCTGCAACTACACAACTAAGCAAATACTTTCATACAAAAAACTACAAATTTCTGTCAAAGGAAGATCTGAAATACAAAGTAAATGTTTAACCTGCATGGTATGGAACCTTGAGAAACAACGACTTTTAGTTATTTTTGCTCTGATTTTCCAAATGACTTCTTTTTTTTTTTCATAGTAGTTGTTTTTTTGAATCGTATGTATAATTCTAACTTGGCTCGAAAAGATATACACAAAGGCACCTGGACGGACTTACAGTAAATATGATTATGCTCTTGTAGGCTCAAGATACCAATTAAATATAATAAACGTCTACACCAGAAGAAGAGCAAATGCGGATTCTGGTCACTACTGGGTCGAAAGTAGGGTAAGGATCAGAATTTTAAATATTCAAAAAAGGAAATAGGTTCTAAACGTGAACGATGCAATGTAGGACTCAAAAATACAAACAAAAATAGATAATATGAACAAAATTGTAACATCAAACTGGAAAATAGACTAAAACATAAAAACATAAATGTAGAGTGGGAAGGGTGCAGAAACTTCACGAAAGAAGCAGCTGAAGAATTACTAGGCATGGAAAGTAAACAAAGAATAACAAGAACGAATGACTGTTTTGACGAAGAATGTCAGATTATAACAGAAAGAGAGAAAATATGAACAAAGAACTTGAGGAACTACAACAGCTAAGTAAGCCTATAGAGACTAGAAAATTTAACCAGAAACTGAACAAAAGCAAAAAAATTCAAACAAATGAAGGGATATGGAGGGTAATATGTATATTGACAGAACAGCAAGAAAAACTAAGAAGATGGAATTTCATAATGCGACCGAAAATGTTTTAATAGTGATAATAGATATTCATATATTTGGTATTCGTTTGTAATACTCCATTTAACGTTTTTTTTTTTATTAAAACATAGCTTTTATTTATATGGTCTTAATATGCCATACGTAGAATAAAAAAAAATTGTCTGATACTGATACGCTTCTTGGTAAAACTCATAGGGACAGCTAAATTATACGATAACTTAAAGAGATCACGCGTATGACTCATTTCATTATTTCTTTGCTGGAAATATAGCTTGTTTTGCACTTTATATCATATTTCGTTTTATTTTTACTCATACCGATCCGTAGCATTTTCTCTTGAGCTGTCGTCTCTTAGCAAAACTATATTGAATTTAGCGTTGTAATCAGGGGTCTTTTTCTTTCCTCCAATTCTTGCTGGTCAGTATTTGTGTAAGTTTAGATTATGGTGTATTCATATGTTCGCTGATGTTAGTGAGTTAGTTGTCAAATACCGGTCTGTACACCGGCTAGATGTGTCAAATTTCATTACTGTGTGGCTACGCCGACGCGTCGTAGTACTATAACATTTTTAAAAATAGCAACGTCCATTGAAACACCCGCCAAATGTCAAATACGCAATGTCATTCGGTTTTTACATATAAGGGTATACTTCACGTAAAGTTTATGCCTAGTGATGAAACAAGAAATTTAAAAGCCTATTGCGAAACACTTCAAAGCTTAAAACATGCAATACAGAATGCCGACGTGGAAGTTGTCGACGAAGGTGTTTCTGATTCATGGCAATCCTTGGCTACTGACATGTGTCGGTAAGAACTTCAACGTCTACAATGAGATTGTAGGCTTTCAGTCCAGAACTCACGCATTCAGATTATAATCTGTTCCCAAAACTGAAGGAAGTCTTAAGTGGAAAGAAATTTGAAAATGGCGAAGAACTCAAGGATAAAGCGCTATCCTGGCAAATTTTTTGTGATGTCTTTTGTTTTTAATTTTTAATTCCAGAACATTGCTTAATTTCTGGACGACCTCATGTATGTCGTTGGAAATAACCAACAATTTATTTGACATTAAATAAACTATATATTTAATGTCAAAATACAATATTTGAATATATCAAAAAGTAAAATTTAGAAACTAAGACCCCGCAATAAGAGAGAAGTTTCCTATTTTCATATACATATATCGTTCACAGAAATAGTTAATCGCAAATATTTCGGTTTTTCAAAAATAGAAGAAATACAAAAGAAAATGTAAATCATATTAATACTGAAAATATTCAGATAAAAATTACGACGTACTATTAGTATTGCTACAGAGGTTTGTTGCATAACCGACTGCTCGTTAGATTGAGTCGATGACGACGTGAAAAAATCAGCTAAAAAGATTGCACCATCGAAAGCATGTACTTAAAACGTTTTGATATATCTGTTCAATCCATTCACATTTACGCCTGCTTAACGTGAAGGACAAATGACATCATTCTTGAACCACTGCCGTCTGGAAATTCTTGACAATAACTGTTAAAATAAGCAATATTGTTTCAGCTAAAAGTTCGCTAAAAATTAGGTTCTATCAGGTAGATGTAAGACCATTTCTCATATAACTTATGTTCTGAAACTGCGTAATCAAATATATCGTTGGGATACATATTTATATTCCCAAGGAGATATTTGATTATAAACCGTGTACACTATTAATACTTAATATTAATTTTGTTATACTCCATTTGAAAATTATTCATAGCACCATTTTTATCTCAGTTACATTTGAAGACATTTTCTTCTTTTCCAGCTTCTGCCATTTAAATTATCTTATCATGCATTCTCAAATCGAGTTTAACATAGTAAACAAACACATCTCTTGGCCCCAATGACATCTCAGCTTCTTTCTGAAACACCTACCTGTCGAAGCTGTAGAAATATTATTAAGAATATATAATCGTATTTGAACTAAAAATAAATTTCCAAAATTATGTAAAACAAAGCAGATTCTTATCGGCCTGTGTCTCTAATATTGTTCTGAAGCTATTTTCTTGTGGAATTTTAAATTAATTACTATTTAACTCAGACAGAATGGCTGTCTCCGGCTTCTATACACCATGTAGCTTCACCTATCTTCAAAAAATTTTAAAGTGTTTGTTTGTCTTTGTGTAGTGTATTGTGATGTCCAATTTTATATTTATGACATTCTACTCTTGTCGAATAGGCCGCAATTGACGAAATGCCCCTGAAGATGATCTAGTGATCGAAAGTACTTGGGCAAGATTAAATTAATACTGTGCTCGATATTTGCCTTATATATTTATAGCAATATGTCAAAAAATATTGCCGGTATAAGCAATCCCTTGCTTACCGAACAACGGCTTCGGGCAGATAAGTCGGTAGAACAATCTTTTGTCCTGGAGCTGAGAAATCGACTCCAAAGGCGGAAGAACCAATAAATTGGTCAACGGCAGAAGAATGCATAAGGCAAGGGGAGGCCACTGCATTAAATGTTCAACAGAACATCCCTGGTCATTCATCATGGCAAATACACAAAAAAGTCAAACCGTTACTGATCATGGAATCCGGAAACCAAGATCCAGCACGAAAGAAAATTTCATGTAAAAGACGAGACCTTCCAGGTGGATAGCAAGCAAAATCCTCTTTAGATAATAAAATTCCACGTCCAAGGATACACAAATGTAGACTAATAAGACTTGCAACATGTAATGTAAGAGGCTTATACCAGCCAGAAAAATTGGACAATTTAATACAAGAAATGATCAGAATGGAAATAAATATACTGGGCATAAGTAAAGTTCAATGGCCAGACACAGGCAAACAATGTCCAAGGTAGGAAAATAAGGACACGCGTTGAAATTGCAAGACGATTATTTATAAAAATGAAAACAATGTTTTTTAATTGAGACCTTCCTCTGGAGCTGAGAATAAGAGCCTTAAGACGCTACGTGTTCTCGACTTTGTTGTATGGAATGGAAAGCTGGATACTAAATGTGGATAATATAAAGAGTTACAAATGCAGAAGTGTTAAGAAGGCTACAAAAGGATTGCGAGGTCATAAAGCACATCAAAACAAGAAAGCTGGAATATTTAGGCCACATTACCAGAGGTGCGAAATATGGGATATTAAGCCTCATAATGTAAGGTAAAATAAAGCGTAAAAGATCCATAGGAAGACGAAGAATTTCCTGGCTAAGAAACCTAAGAGAGTGGTATAGTTGCAGCTCAGTAGATCTTTCCAGAGCAGCCGCCAATAAGGTACGGATAGCTGAGATGATATCCAATCTCCGATAGGAGAAGGAACTACAAGAAGGAACTACAAGAAAAAGGAGTTAAAAAAGACTAAACCTCTTGAAATGTCATTCTGGTATAAACTGGGGAGCGGAAGGTAGATATAGGTAGGAGCGAACTCTACTCATATTATATAAAAATCTGATCCTCCCAAGATCGATTATGGATGCCATGCTTCCATGGCATCCAATCATCTGCTTCAACAACAGAATATGCGGTACATTTAGAACAACCCCTATCCTAAGTCTTCAAGCCGCACTCGGTCAACTATCATTAGATTTAAGAATACAGGAATAATTTATATTATATTATATAATACAATATATTATATAATACTCTTTACGATCTCATCAAACCAGTCGCTCCTCGAATATTCAGCACGCAAAAACCTTTTATGAAAGATGCAGACGAATTATAAATGAATTAAATCTTCAAATCTAGCGGAGCCTAATACTATTTTAACAGGAGAACTTTGCAATATATAAAGCCATATGTTACGTTACAAAAAGTCCTTAACTAACTTCCTAATAATTACAGACTCACTAAATTATCTAAAGTCATTTCTAAAATCTATTCTTCTCATCCTATGGCCAAACTCATTAGACAAGAATTGCACAATCTAAACGTTGACATCTTATACTAAAGTGACGGGAAATGACAGACATCTATCAGACATAGAAGACGCAACTATTGAGTTCGATCCACAAACTTCAGCGACAGATCTCAAATCATATTTCCACAGTAATACAGTTAACTTATGGAATAGCAGATGGCACAAAAAACAGGCAAAATTACTTGAGGTAAAACTAACATTTCAACCATGGTCTGATAGTTTGGTTCTTCTTCTTCTTTTGGTGCCTATCCTCTGTGGATGTTGGTCCATACAACTTTGTTGACAGCTGGTCTAAATAGATGTATAGTAGTCATTCCTGTCCACTGTCTGATTTTCTTCAACCACGATGTCCTTCTGCGCCCTTGAGATCTTTTGCCTTCTATCTTGCCTTTTAAATTTATTTGATACTTATCGTTGCGCATCATATGCCCTGAGTATGTCATATTTCTGATTTTCACGATACGCATAATTTTCAGGTTTTTGTTCATACGTTGGATCACGGTGTTGTTTGTAACATGATGGATATAGGAAATTCTGAGCATGCGGCGGTAGCACCACATTTCGAAGGCTTCGAATCGTTTAGATGTTGTCTCCGTCAAAATCCAGGTCAAGGGTAGATAGCATCTTAAGACTCGTGTTTTTATATCAATGTTCAGGTGCATATTACATAAAATCTTCCTGAGGCGATTGAAGACAGCTCTCGCCTTTTCTATACGACATCTTATTTCCTGTAAGTGGTCTCATTTCTTATTTAGGCTACATCCAAGATATGTAATTTTGTCGACTATTTTAAGGGTTCATTATTAGCTGTGAATTGGTGCTGTATTACGTCGTTTTTACTTACTACAAGAATTTTGGTTCTCTTACAGTTTAATTTCATGCCGTATCTGTCACAGGTTTCCACTACACGGTCTATTAATGTTTGCAGATTCTCCGCATTATCATCAATCAAAAGCGTATCTTCCGCATATCTTAAATTGTTTATGATTTCACCATTGATTTTTATACGTTCTCTTAAACCATCAATAGCTTCCCTGAACAGAGTAAGTATTGAACAACGTCGGTGACAACATGCAGCTCTGACGTACTCCCCTTTTTAATCGTGAATTCTTGTGAGATTTGTAAATCTTTGTCATGAATACTAGATTCTTTCAGTATCTGAAATAAATTTTGATGTTTTCATCTTGTCAAATGCTTTTTCATAGTCTATAAAGCATGCGTAGACTTCGCAATTTACGTCTCGAGCTCTTTGTATCAATACTTGTATGAAAAATATGGCTCTCGCGTTCCCAGTCCGCTTGTAAACCCAAACTGAACACTGCTAATGTTTTCTTTAAGTTTCCTATATATGCAAGAGTCAATAACAGAAAGAAAGATTTTGAGTGCACGGCTCATTAAACTTATAATTCTGTATAATCATCAGAGCATCTGGTGGCACTTGCCTTTTTGGGGAGAGGGATGAAGGTGGAAATTAGCTAATCTGTAGGAAATTCTGCAGTTCCATAAATTATGTTCAGTAGACTCGTTAGGAGTTTGAGTTGGTTGTTTTCAAATATTTCAGCTTGTATGTTATCAGGTCCAGGTGCTTTGTTGGTTTTTGATCTTTTTATTACATATGTTACTTCACCGAGCATTATTTCTGGTCCTGAACATCCAGAAACACTGACTCTGGTTTAGGTTTATTATCTGCCACTGAAATTGTTTGGTTACCAATCGTTTTTCTCAGGTGATCATCACGCGACTGCGGCTTGGTTATAGTCTCCTTACACATGGACATCTGATGACAAGAGATCGGCAACCGGTGTAATATGCTTGCGATACTAAACTTACTATAGTCAGAATCCAGATATCTAGGCAGTAAATTCTTGGAAGTAATAGTGACGGTTAAAAATGTCATAAGAAGTTACGACAAAGCTACTTGTATTATATGTACTTGTATTATATGTATTATATGTATAATATGTACCTATTTATATGATTATTATTGACATTTGGGTTATTATATATATATATATATATATATATATATATATATATATTAATATAATATACATGGTGTTTGGCAACGAATGGCCATAACTTAATCTTTGATTCCTGATATTAAAATAGGCCGATTTAAACTAACTTACTTTAGTACGAATGTTGATAATAACCAAAATAAAGGGTGTCAAAGGTAAACTTTTATTTTTGAATATTTCGTGACAGGCATGGTATAACAACACGAAATTTGGTAAGCTGGAGTTTTTTGGGATGAGAAATCTAAATTAGCCACTAAAAATGATGAAGGACGCCACAAACGTCTTTCAGTGCTCGTTTAATACGTTCAATTTTTTTATCTCCCACTCGACATACTTTTAGAATCAAAACTTTTATTCTCTTAATATTTTTACTTAGAAAAGATATACTACATCGCCGTACAACTCAATACTTTCTATTATTGTTTTATAAATTTGAGTTATAGGTAATGGATTTTAACAAGAGCTATGACCTTGTAAATAATAGGTAAACTTGTGTACTGCATCGGCATGACTCATAGCTCTTGTCAAAATCCATTACCTCTAATTACAATAAATAATAATTTTAGGTTAGAAGGTAATAGTTATACCTCCCTAAAACCTAAAAGTGTATACAGAATTGTAAACAATTTTAAACAAAGTGAAGGCAAATTGGATGATGGACCTGTTGAAACCATTGAAACCAGAGGTAGAAACCGCATCCAGCTTAAAGATCATACCAAATATGCTATTCGGAGGAAATTCCATGCTTTCTTTTTTCGGAACGAAATCCCAACCTTAAAGAAAGTTGAAGTTGAAATAAATTCCGATAATTCAATACCCAAAATATCACGACGTGTTTTATTGCGAACATTAGAAGAAATGAACATTAAATATATGAAAAGAAGCAGGAATAGTGTTCTTTTAGAAAAAGATGAAATTGTTTTGTGGCGGAGAAATTACTTAAATTACAAAAAATCCGAGAGTATCGTCGTGAAGGACGAAAAGTATACTATTTAGATGAAACTTGGCTAAATCAAGGTCATACTGTCTCAAAGGTGTGGCAAGATTTGGAAATTAAAAGTCGTCGACAAGCCTTCATTGAAGAGCTTTCATTAGGTTTAAAAACACCAGTGGGTAAAGGACGGAGGCTCATAATAACACATATAGGCAGCGATTCGGTTTTTGAAGAACGCTTTTACTATTCGAATCCAAGAAACCAACGATTACCATGAGAAATGGACGCTCAAAGATTCGAAGGATGGTTTTCAAATATTCTACCAAACCTTGAAGCAAATTCTGTCGTTGTTATGGACAATGCGTCATACCACAGTCGACGGTTGGAGCCATCACCAACGACTGCCTGGCGAAAAGGTGAAATAATCAATTGGCTCTCTCAAAAAAATATACCATTCGATGACAACATGTTGAAACTACAATTATTAAACCTCGCGAGGATACATATACCCGTTTTCAAGAAATATTCAGTCAATGAAATGGCTCCTGAAATGGAAAATGTAACACCTGAATCTTGGAAAAATTGTATAAGACGCACTATAAAAGAAGAAAATAGAATGTGGGACTTGGAATTATCAATGTAAATAATAGTGATCTCGATAGCTCTTCATCAGCCGACGAGTCGTCTTCATACGATGATTAATATTTTGACTTGTTGACCTGTTGAGGTCGAAGTTTTTCAAACTAAAATACGTTTTACACCAATATACTAGGTATATTGATTGATTACTTTGTTTAATTATAAATATATGTGTGAGTGTTTATAGTTCACTATAAGTAAAATCACTTAATGTAATTTGCAAATTCAGAATCGGATTTTCCTCATTATGTAAATAAGTATTTTTAAAATATAAGTAATTCCAATCAAAAGAAACCTTTCGTTGAAATAACAGTAGGTAAATCTCTCTACCTACCTTTTCGATAAGTAATTTTTGTAACAAACAAAAAATGTCATGAATAAAAGTTATAGTTTGTCATTAAATGTCATAGAAAATTTCTTTGTCTCGTATGTTTTGTACAAAATTATGGAATTTGAAAGTGGTTTTTTGAGAAGTGTTTTTTGTGATAAGAAGTATTCACTTTTAAAGTTAAATATAAGTCTCATATCATAATATATTAAGATTCATTTTTAAAATTCACTGCAACAGTGTGAACGATACGCTACTGAATGCTCCGCTAGGAAATCAATGAGCAATTTATCTCTCTTTATATTATGACAACGTTGATCTACTATTTCTTTCTACCGGTCCTAGAATACGATGTTGTCATGTATGACTTTTACAAAGAATATTATCGTACTTTAGATGTTTTCTATATATAAATATTGTATATAAATATAATATTATACATACATATTGATGTTATTAAATACATTTTATTAGATACCTTAACAAAAACAAAACGATTATTAATATGATAATTTTGCTGGATGTCAATGATTAAATTATAAATTGCTAGAATATCTATCATCACAAACTGGCAACGATGTTGTATTATCGCATTAACAGTTCGGAGAATTTACTGCCTACAAATTTGATTCTCAAGTATAGGGCTCTCGCCAAAGATATTTGGTTCAATATTATTTAGTTTCAAATAAATTATCGTATTACGTATGCCGTCTGAGCGGGCTGTAAATGTGCCCTCGAGTATGATTTCACTCATCGGACAAAATCCGTGAAATGAACTATATAATATTTTTTTATATCGTCGTTACAGTTTAAGTATAAACGCGCTTTACTTTTATTTTCCTTCATTTCATCTTAGACATTACATTCAGTAAACAGATTAACAGGTTCTTATATCCTCACATAATACACGTCGTAAAATCAGTAAAAAGGTTATTAGAAAAACATTGGCCGTTACTGTTTACTACTCTGATTTTCTTGGTTACATGATTATGGGTTTTTTTTATTACTGAGAATTAGATGATTTGCATTTTAAATCGACAACATTTATGCTGAGAATCTTTAGAATTATTACCATAAATATAACCGGTAATACCGTGTCGCTAGGCAATGTTAGTTTTAGTGTTCAGTGATTTTTCTTAAATCTATCATCGACATGCTACTATGTTCAGTTTTTGCTTTTTCACATTTTGGCTTTTAGGTTTTATAGTAATAATTTATTTTATTAACATATTATATGTAGTGATTATGGATGTAGTTGTTTGTCTAGTGTTATTATTACTCTTTTTATGCTAGTTCTCTATTCTGGGTTACTTGTACCGGTGTCGGCCGATATGCGCTCTTACCTGATATGCGATATGCGACCGTTTTGCGCCCTTACCTGAAATCGGCCGGTTTGCGCTCTAAAGGTCAATTCAGACACATCAGTCCCGTCATAGTCTCGGCGCCGAACCGGTCCTGTTTGGTCACAGAACTATCAACTATCTGACAGTGGGAAACTGTTTGTCAACTGACGAGTGTGAATGCCGACAACATATTTGTATTAAAGAATATTTTGTATGACGGATTGTTCGGTTCGGCGCAATCACTGTGACGAGACGTGACTGATGTGTCTGAATTGACCTTTACACTTTCTTAATGGAGATGTATAGCTAATTATTTTTTTAAATTTTATTCTACCATAACGATCAGGTAACGGTTAGGCTAGTAAAATTAGTTTTAAAAAATCATAAAACTGTAAAAAAATAAAAATAAACCATCTTCCCTTCACACTTTCATTCAGGCTTAGGACTGTCATAGTTTATACATAATATAAACATTGGCGTGTTTAGAAGATTTTTTTTTTATTTTTTCAATTTTTTTTTCGTTTTTTTAATTTGTTAATTTTTTTTAGTTTAGTTAATTTGTTAGTTTTTTTTTAATTTTTTTTTGTTTTTTTTTTCAAAAATTTTATACAGTAAAGTACAAAAAATGATCGGGAATAAAAAATTGTCTATTTATTTCAGCTTCTGAATATATGCCAATGTCCTTAAATACAACGTTAAGTCCCTTGTATCTTTATATTTCTGTAAAGTTTTGGATATTCTTTCATCAAGATTAATATATGTTTTCTGGCGCACTTTTCTTCTAGATTGAAAGTAAATCGATCATAAAGGTGATCACAATATTCTGCTTCTTTAACCACGCAATTCACTAATTACAATACATTGCGACGTGGTCTTATTAATGTATTCAGACGATGATTCCAACCTTCTAAAACGATATTACTGCCATGTCTTTGATCATGGCAATTCCACATTTCCTTGGTAATGTGAATATTTTCTAACCATTGTTTGACAAAGTAGTTATAAAACTGTTCCATTTTTTCAGAAGTAGGAGACGTTTCTTGAATGCATAACCAGCCATCATCGATATCTTCTATGGGTAGATACGCTAACGCAGCACACATTCTTATGTGCAAACGTATCTCTTCGTTGTCAGTGTATTCAGAAACAAGTCCAATATTGTGAACATTTTTCCATATACACTGATTGAAATGAAAATTACAACCAGAAATTTTGGCTTCGGGAAAATAATTTTCTAAGGCACCAATCACTGCCTGTTCAAAACACTCTGTTGTTCGACAGTATTAGAAAAATTTAATAATTTTGTTATAGTGTATTTTTATGTATGAGAGAGTAATAAAACAATAAATTATGTATGAAAATCCCTAAACTGTTGATACGGTTGACTCAATGAAAAACAGTTCAATTTGTCAAGAAGTTTACAGAAGTATATAGGAAAACAATTTTAAATTGAGTATGACCACCAGGTATAAAGGTTGGAGCAGAATAAAATACAATAGTTGTGAGGGTTACTAATCCCTAAATAAGGTTGCCAGTGTCGGAGTGATGGAGGTTAACAGGTACTAATGAATTTGCAAGAAATGTAAGATGTTTATTTTATTGGTTATATATAACCAATAAAAGTTTAATTCTTTAGATAAAATAAAACGTTTTATTTTATCTGAAATGAGTGCATTCCACGAAGTAAGGGTTTCAACAATCAAACATTTAATTCTTTAATTCCAGGAATCTACGACAGTAATTGACTAGATAATTACCTTCTAAACTTATTCCACAGAAAATGTGATAGTGGGTTTTTCCATTTTATAGGAAGGTCCAAGTGGCGTATTCAAAATTCTTAACAGTTCACTAAAAGTAGGTACTTCAGTTGCAAGGTGCAGTTTATTGTGTATACTAGTGTTATGGAAAATTTGGAAGTGCCGTGTAAACGCCGAAAAATTGGTCCTTTAACAGTTAATGAAAAAACATTAATATTTAATTGTTTTAAATCATTTACAGACAAACGTTTATGTGAAAGTGTTGATGAGACCGTTGAGTTAGTTAGCAGTACACTTGGTGTTGGGAAATCTACGATTTACAGAGTTATTAAAGAAGAGAAATGTGGTAGTTTTCAAATGCCACGTAATGCTCCAGGGAAACCAAAATTTCAAATAGAATATCATTTTAAAGAAGGACTTCGACGGAAAGTGCATGAATTCTTCTTTAGACAAGAATTTGCAACATTGGATAAAGTTCTTTTCTCAGTTCGAGATGATAAGGATTACCCAGAAATGAGTCGAAGTACGTTATGGAAACTTTTAAAAGAAATAGGCTTCCGCTGGAAAAAGAATCCCAGAAAGTCTATTTTATTAGAAAGAAGCGATATTGTCATATGGAGAAGACATTTTCTAAGAACCATAAAGGAAACGAGAAACCAAAAAAGAAAAATATTTTATCTTGATGAAACATGGATCAACGAGGGTCATATACCAAATAAATTTTGGCAGGATGAAACTGTTATAAGTCAAAGGCACGCTTTTGTAAATAACTTATCTACTGGTTTAAACCCACCATCAGGAAAGGGACGCAGGCTGATAATAGTACACATTGGCAGTTCAGACGGTTTTGTTGAAGGTGGTTTATTAACTTTTGAATCAACTCGTACCGGTGACTACCATGAAGACATGAACGCTGATGTCTTTCAAGAATGGTTCGAACAAATGATAGATCTTCTTCCTAAGAACTGTGTAATAGTAATGGATAATGCAAGTTATCACTCCAGACTTATAGAAGGACTGCCCACAACCAAGTGGTTACAAAAAGACTTGCAGAATTGGCTGAGTTCAAAAAATATTACGTACCATCCCGGATCTATAAGAAAGGAACTTTATTCGTTGTGTGCCCTTCATAAAGAAAAATTTAAAAAATACGAAATTGATGAAATTGCCAAAAATCGTGGAATGACAGTACTTAGATCCCCACCATATCATTGTGAATTAAACCCGATTGAACTGGTATGGGCACAGATAAAGAGTGAAGTTTCAAGAAAAAATACCACTTTTAAAATTCATGATGTTAAAAAGTTGTTTTTGGAGGCCGTAAATAATGTAAAACCTGAAAACTGGGAAAAGGCAGTACATCACACTATTAAAGAAGAGGAAAAAATGTGGAAGCTGGACAATATTACTGATAAAATGATCGAGCCAGTTATTATAAATCTTGGTTCTGAAAGTTCATCTTCTGAATCTGATTTGGATTTGTAACAAGTAGCTGTAAGTTTTATATTAATATTTTTATTCATCTATTTAACATACCTTAGACGGTTTTAAAAACTCTTTTTCTCTTTTGTAATTTTTAAAAATTAAAAAAAATGTGAATTTTTTAAAACCCTTTTTAATGTAGGCCAGTCAGTTCTAATATAGTGTGTGATAAAAGAGGTCACTTTTGTTTACATACACATAACACTGAAATAATTCATTTATTTTTTACAATTATTTAAAGTAATTTTTCAATTAATCTTGAGCACGCCCATAGAGTGGTCGGAGATACCAGTTAAAATTATGCTAATTACTCTCTCGTTCATAAAAATAAACTATAGTGTTGATTTGACATTTTTTTTCAAATCTAAAGGAAAAGATGTTTCTGTTTATTTGACATGTTAGTCAAATGTATGTTCATTGCAGGTTCACTAGACTATTATTGTAGAATGAAATTAAAATTATATTGCAAGAGGGCGCAAATCGGCCGATTAAGGAAACTATAGTAGTTAGATATTTCTATTATGAAAGTTGCAAAGCGCAAATTCAAAGCCTTTCAAAGAAACCCAGAGGTTTGGCGCTCCCTGTATTTTTTTGTATTTCCTCTAATATTATTCAGATAGATCTCCATGCATATACGAATAGGCTTCTGGTAGATATTCGTTATTACAAATTCTTTGACAGAATTAAAATAGTCCTCTTTTTATTCGAGTTCTCTGACCGAAGTTTTTTATATAATAATAATAAGTTTTTTATAATGAGAATTAATTTGCTTTAATATGTCTAGATGTCTACGTTTTTAGAAGCCATATATCAAACTTCACTTCTATCGTATCATTATTTTCTTTTTGTGTCGCAAATTTAACTCGCAAATTAATCATCCTAGTAACTAGTTGTTAGTTTTTTATGTCTACGTTTTGTAACAAATATATTTAAATAGTTACCTGATTATTCCATTCAATAGTATGAATTTTTAAAAATAATTGATTTGACTGATTGAATAGAAGAATTCCAGTTTTCTGTATAGTTTACTACAAAATTAGATTAAAACAGTTTCTCTATTTTCAAATTCATATTTGTTTACCGTTGTCATATTATCGATATACATAAACAATTTTAAATGTTGCATTTATTTGTTTTAACTCCAATTTTTTTTGCAGGTACGTTTTTACATCATTGGGAGTGCATCGAAGATTGTAAGTAATTAAAATGTATTCAACAACTTGATCTAACGTATATTGTCATTATTTCTTTTGGTCTTCTGCAAATCTATTCGAAGGCGCCTTCTATTTGGACATGTGTCATATTTTTAAGCCGTAAGGCATTTCTTCCCGTTGTAGCGATATAAATGCCACTTGGGTAACAATGGGTAGCAATGGAAATAGCTACCACGGTTGGGCTAAGGAGAAGTATGCCAAATGGAAGATGGAAAATGTTCTGATTATTGGCAACACAGCTACACAAATAAGGATCTCACGGTCTGGGCTTCAGTCTGGTAGAGGTATCTTGGTCGGTGTTCGACAAAGCTAGACTACAAGAGATTTGCGATAGTCCCTTGCCGTCTTTGCTACTCTATTTGTTGCCATTCGGCTTATATGATCGTTCCATTCTACTCTTCTATTTCTTACTCAATCCGTTATGTTTTCCACCTTGCTCCTATATCGTAAATCTGTACTTCTACGCTGTCTCATAGTTTCTTAATATTAATTTTTCATCTCTGCTGTCTCTAACATCCTTTATGTCCTCTGTTTCTGGACGTGTTTCTACCGCCTTTATGATTATTGGTCTGATAACTGTTTTGTAAGCCGCCAAGTTAATCTGCTTAGTCGAAAGCTGGTACTTAAGTGAAGTAATACTTTGTGATATTCGTATAAGAGCTTAAATTTTCTCTAAACAGGATGATTTTTTTGGCTTATGTGAGATTAGCCCTAACTATACTTTAGCATAGAGAGGGTGAAAGGCGAGTTTCTGGCGCCTTAAAACTGGAACATATCGGCTATGGGAATAAACCCAGACAGAAAATTCTGGTCCTCCAGGTTGGGGGTTGTGCTATGGACCAGCGATCCATACACGGAAAAATACACTGCTACGAAACGAATACTATTGCCTCGGAATAGGACAGATTATCAGGACAAACGACGTAAGCTACGAATAAAGGACACTCTATTAGGGACATGGAACGTACTAAGTTGGTATCGACCTGGAATTTCCACAAGAGCAATAAAACAGCTGGAAGAACTACAATACGATGTGACTACAATCCAAGAAGTCCGATGGACTGGGTCTGGGACAATCCAAATGGAGAAGTCAATAGTGCTATGGTCTGTACATGAAACACGTCATGAAAGAGGGTGTGGTTTTGTAATAAGCGAAAGGATTAAATCTGCTATACTAGATTTCAAAGCAATTAATGATAGAGTCTGTAGCATAAGAATAAAGGGCAAATGGTTCAATCTATCGATATTCTCAGTGTATGCACCAACCGAAGAAGCAGCAGAGGAAGAGAAGGAAGAATTCTATGACTCCCTAACCCGATTATACACGGAAGCCCCAAAACATGACATCAAAATAATATTAGGGGACTTAAAAGCAAAAATAGGCAAAGAAGAACACATAAGGCCGGTAGCTGGAAATCAGAGTCTACATGACATTACCAATGACAATGGTTCAAGGCTGATTGAGTTTGCAGCAGGGTGCAACATGATTATCAAAAGCACCCAATTTGCCAGGAAAAACATATATAAGGTAACATGGAGATCAAATGATGGAAGAACGAGGAACCAAATTGATCACGTATTAATTGATGGGAGGCATTCCAGTAGTATAATAGACGTAAGAACTAGACGGGGACCAGATAGTGATACAGACCATTTCCTAGTAAAGGCCAAGCTCAGAACTAGAATCTCAACACAAACAACAGACAAACAGATGAAGATCGAAAGATGGAATGTGTCTAAATTGGAAGAAGAAGAGGGAAAGAGACAATACCAACTAGAATTGAGAAACAGATTCCAGGTGTTGGAAACGAAAGAAAATGAAAGAGAAAATATAGACCAGAAATGGCACTCCATTAAAACGATCATTACAGAAACAGCAGAGAAGTGTATAGGTCGGAAGAGAAAAGCAAAAAGAAAAAAATGGTTTGATGAAGAATGCGAGGATACCTTAAAAGAAGCAAACAAAAGAAGAATCGACTACCTAGCAAACCCGACGGATGAAAAACGTGAACAATATAATAGAGAGAGAGCCTTAGCCAGAAGAACAGTAAGGAGAAAAAAGAGACAACATTTACAACAACAAATTGAAAAAGTAGAACGTGAACACAGAAGCAAGCAAAATAAAAAATTCTACAAAGAAGTAAGACAACATAAGAAAGGTGCATATATAAGAACACCGAACTTTGTGAGAGACAAAAATGAGCAAATGATTACAGCTGAAAATAAAATAATCGAAAGATGGGCTGAATACTTTGAAAGTCTGCTAAATGTCCAGGTAGACGCGGATGGAAATAAAGCAAATTGTGAGTACCAAACGGCCGAGATAGAAGTACCCCCGCCAAGCCTGGAAGAAATTATCACGGCGATAGAAACCCTAAAAAATGACAAATCCCCGGGACTAGACAATATTGATGCAGAACTGATTAAAAAAGGAGGGCATGAACTTAGAACTAAAATACACCAATTAATGAAAGAAGCCTGGGAACAAGAAATAATGCCAAAAGAATGGAGTGGCTGTATTATCGTGCCAATACATAAAAAAGGCAGAAAGGATACATGTGGCAACTACAGGGAATCTCACTAATCGGTACTACATATAAGATATTAGCTTCAGTTGTACTAAAACGATTACTGCCATATACAGAGGAAATTATTGGCGATTACCAATGCGGCTTTAGGCCTGGAAGATCAACAATCGACCAAATATTTACTATCAGACAAATGCTAGAAAAGTATTGGGAATATAATAAAGAAGTACACCAGATCTTCATAGATTTCAAACAAGCATATGATTCCATAGATCGCTTAAAACTGTGGAGTGCAATGATGGAGTTAGGCGTACCAAAGAAGCTGACCATGATTGCGCGAATGTGTGTCAACAATTCCTTTGCACAAATTAGAATAGGAGGCAAAAATTCAAAGGCTTTCGGCATAAGCACCGGGCTCAGACAGGGAGACCCGCTGTCTCCATTACTATTTAACCTAGCATTGGAATACGCAATGCGAAAAATCTATACCAGAGTCAAACCAGACATAACTGCCAGAGGAGCAAAGATTATTCTCGCATTTGCAGATGATGTAGATGCAGTAGCACAGACAACACTGGAAGTTAAGGATATAGTATCGAACTTTGAAGAAGCAACACTAAGCGTAGGCCTGAAAATAAACGAAGAAAAAACTAAATACATGGTCGTATCAAAAAAGGAACGACAGCGAATAAGACAAAACATTACCATAAACGATCATAATTTTGAGGTGGTCAAAGAATTCAAATACCTAGGAGCAACAATTACCAGTGAAAACACAGGAGAACGGGAGGTTGAAATACGAATACTGGCGGGGAATAAATCATTCTTTGCCATTCAACATCTAATGAGGTCAAAGCTTCTCTCAAGGCGTGCCAAAATCCAAATGTACAAAACCATAATACGACCAGCAGTGACATATGGAAGTGAAACATGGACATTGAGAAAGAAAGAAATCAATAAGCTATTAGTATGGGAACGCAAAATCCTGCGAATTATATATGGTCCTTGCAGGGACAGCGTGACAAATGAATGGAGGAGCAGATACAACAATGAAATAGAGACTCTCTTCGGGAAAGGAAACATCGTAAGATACATAAAAGCCAATAGATTAAGATGGGCAGGCCACGTGGTACGGAGTGATGACGACAGACTGATTAGCAATGTATTTTGGGAAAGACCAGATGGTAAAAGATCGACAGGAAGGCCTAGAAAAAGGTGGAAAGACGCTGTCAGGGAAGACCTGGAGAAGATGGAAGTAAGGCCATGGGAAATAATAGCACAGGATCGGAATCAATGGAAGGCAATAGTAAACGCGGCAAAAACTCACGAAGAGTTGTAAAAGCCAATGATGATGATACTTGAGCATAGAGGATCGATCCGGGTAAAAGGGACTTTTTAGTCGTGTTTTTTTTTAACTAGACTTTTGGAGAAGGTATTAGAAAGCGATAAAAAGATATCTGTTTGTAGTAGGGAAGGGTTAGTAAATTGACAAAACACACAAGCTATTGAATTGTTTCTGCGTAGGGAAATTAATCGTAGAAGTTCCATAACTTGCCCTCGATGTGCTAATTAGAAAGCGTAGTATAACTCTTCTGAGGATTTGCTTAAGTTCCAAAAAGTCCGCAAATTCAGATACCTCGGTAGTTGGATAACTGAAGATCTAGATCCAGACATAGATACGTATATTGAGCAAGCCAGAACAGCATTTACTAACATGAGAAGGCTGCTGTTGCTAAGCAACAGCAGCCTTAACGCTTCGATATCGCTTTGTAAAATGTTACATTTACTAAATACTGCTATATGGTGTAGAAACCTGGGCTATAAAGGCCAATGTCATGAACCGATTGGAGGTCTTTGAAATGAGGGTATTTAGAAGACTACTTAAAATTCCCTGGACAGATCACACAACAAATGTCGAAGTATTAAACCGAATGAGCAGAGAACGAGAATTGCTGACAATAATAAAAAGAAAAAAACTGCTTCTCTGGGTTATATATTTTGAAATTCCAAGTACCAATTCTTAAACATTATTATGGAAGGGAAGATAGAAGGAAAATAGGGCATCGGAAGAAAGAAATACTCATGGCTTAAAAACATAAGGGATTGGACAAACCTCGTTGCCCATGCACTCTTTAGAGCCACACAAGATCGAGAAGCGTATGCCAGAATTGCCGGCAAGATCCACTAATTGGGTAGGGCACCATAAGAAGAAGAAAAAGAAACATTTGCTAGCAATGGGCGTAGCTAAAAGAAATTTGCGAGGGAAAAAATTTTGTATCGTTTGTAATTGTAATTGATTTAAACTAATTGTTTTTATGGATTTGAAAAAAAAATGCGAGAAATGATCACACTTACCTTATGGGCCATCTACATTCCTGTCAGAACTATTTTGTTCTTTTCCAAGAGAAAGAAAGATTGAGGGATAAATTAATAAATACAAATTTATTACTAGCTGAAACATAAGTTTAACTGGACCTATTGATTTACAAAAAAAAATGTCCGCTACAAAGTACCTTTTTACATCTTTATCTAATGGTAAATATTAACTTCTCTCGATGACCTGGTACAACTGATAAAAATGTTTGTGTTAAAGATGATCTCAATAAACAAGGTTATTAAAAAAACCAAAAACGAAAATCAACCTTGGTCATTATCATATCAATAATATGATAGGGTTATGAGAATTAACGCTTCTCACAATCTACATACAAACTTTGTGTTGTACATAAAAAACATACTGCAGCGTTTTACCAATAAAACGGGCGCTTCTAATTATCAACTAACTAAACTAATATCAACGCAGATTGTATGTACTAGAATAATCGAAAATAGACCACCTCTATTCTTCTTGTATTAACACCCCGATCTGACAGCCGGTCAATACATCAGAAAAATTCTCGAACAGACATCATCATCTCGAGAGAAGCAACCATAATATGGGGTACAGTGAAATAAGCTTGTTTGTTACAATATTTAAAAAAAATACTAAAAAATTAGATACATACTCCATAAAATACCTAAACATTGCATTACACTAAGCACATATGGAAAAAATAAAAATATCAAGTTATACTTATTAATTGTCATCATCACCCAGCCCTTTGCATCCACTAGTCTACATAGGTCTCCCTCATTTTTGTCCATTGTGCTCTATCTTGATCACTTTTCATCCAATTTCTTGATATTTTCTTGAGATCGTCAGTCCAATGAGTAGGGGTTTTCCTCTACTTCTTTTGTCTATAGCTGTAGTCTGTAAGTTTTGGCACCATTGGTCATCACAGGCAACACACATTGGTCAAATGTTTTACGTTTTAAAGAAATTGGTATATCGCTTTTAAAGATGTCTTCTCCTGAAAGAGAACTTCTCCTGAAAGAGAACTTCTCCTGAAAGAGAACTTCTCCTGAAACATCAAGACGAAGCAGAACTAATCGGACTTGACAATGGCAAGTGTGACCTTGCCGAAACGTCGTCAAAACAATGGTTTTTCTAAAAACCAAAATTACTTAACGCGGAGTCAAACCCGGAAAACAACTGAAATCACATATAGCTCCCGCGGAAACTGCAAATCCAATATATATATATTATATATATATAATATATATATATATAATATATATATATATATATATATATATATATATATATATATGTCCATGTCTATTGTGCAAAAAGACGAAAAACGTTTGAAGTATTTAATCGTTCCTTTAATTTGGGTGTAAATAGTAAAACGACAATGCTACATTACGGCAACTACACTCCTCAATCGTCTTCCAATCCTCAGCTAAATTAAACAGTTGTTTCAAATCTACAGAAGATTCCTTCGAGTGATAAAAATTCAATTTTACAATTATTTCGCCAGCCGAACCGATGCCGATCCTACTCGCATTATACAAACAGAAAAGAAACACTTGAAAGCCTATCATTACCTACTACGTTCTTTTCGATATCGCAAACAAAACATCTGAATTGAAACGTGCAATTGTCTTTACTCTCATAACTCTTACTGCAATTGTTTCACGATATTCACTTGGCAACAACCGTCAGTTCTGCTACAGAGTGTGGCATACGTGGAAGATAAATTCTTCACACATACACATCAAAAGATGAGTATGCGGAACGTACAAGTTACCAAAGTTGTATATTTTACATAATGTCAACACATTATTTCGATATCGATTTATTGTTATGCATATTATGATTATTAACTATGGTTATGAACCATTCAGTGGCGGATCTAGAGATTTCCCTTGGGATGGGAACTTCCAACTTCAAATGCAACACCAACCAAAAGACATAAACAAGATAAATTCAGACTACACAAAGATATAAAATAATAGGTTTTCTTTAATGTTGGTCCTTCTTGGGAGGGATTTCCCTATTTCCCCCCGTTTTGCGCTCCTGTAACCATTTTGTATTATAACCAGTAGGCCATAGTAAAAAATCGGAACCGAATTGATGAGACAAGGATGTATATTGTCGCCTCTACTTTTTAATGTATATTTGTAAGAAATTATGAATAGCTGACATTAACCCAATAATGCTCATCACCAAAAGATAAAACTAACAATACCTAAATTCTTTAGGAATTGCTTTTAGTTATGATCATAATTATATAAAAAAATATTTTGTATATAATATAAATATAAATATATAGGTATAACCAGTAGAATTAATGAGCATAAAAATACAGACAGACCAAGGAAACATTTATTAAAAATACATTATATATAATATATATATATATATATATATATATATATATATATATATATATATATATATATATCGGAAAAAGGAGTACGACCGTCAATCCAATATATATATAAGGATCACTCAGACGAGTGGTGGGTTCTTATATCGGTCTCTAGGTGGAGAAATAAAAGACAAAGTTGATAGGCTACTTTATCTATTTTGAAGACGTTTCGCTTTCGAGTTTTGAAAGCATCATCAGTTCATCTTAAAAAGATATGTAGCAGTCAATGTTATTAACAAATATGTGAATGAAACTAAGTAAATGGACATAGTACGCTGATCTTGTATAAACAGTTAAGCAACTAACAACATATATGAACTTGTAAAAAATTAGCACAGCAATTGACCATGTGGTCCAAAATAAATTCAATGTTATTTAATGTTAATAAGTGAGAAAGAACCAAGAAAATCATAAATAACTTCCAACTATTTAATGGATATTAAGCTTTGATTTTAACTTTAGGTAGCATTATAAGTAATATTAATAAAATTCTAAAAGATAGTGAATATGAAGTTACCGATCAAAGCCATATGGAAATTTTCACGGCGACATCCATAGGGCTTTGATCGGTAACTTCATATTCACTATTTTTTAGAATTTTATTAATATTACTTATAATGCTACCTAAAGTTAAAATCAAAGCTTAATATCCATTAAATAGTTGGAAGTTATTTATGATTTTCTTGGTTCTTTCTCACTTATTAACATTAAATAACATTGAATTTATTTTGGACCACATGGTCAATTGCTGTGCTAATTTTTTACAAGTTCATATATGTTGTTAGTTGCTTAACTGTTTATACAAGATCAGCGTACTATGTCCATTTACTTAGTTTCATTCACATATTTGTTAATAACATTGACTGCTACATATCTTTTTAAGATGAACTGATGATGCTTTCAAAACTCGAAAGCGAAACGTCTTCAAAATAGATAAAGTAGCCTATCAACTTTGTCTTTTATTTCTCCACCTAGAGACCGATATAAGAACCCACCACTCGTCTGAGTGATCCTTATATATATATTATATATATTATATATATATATATATATATATATTATATATATATATATATATATATATATATATAAAGATCACTCAGACGAGTGGTGGGTTCTTATATCGGTCTCTAGGTGGAGAAATAAAAGACAAAGTTGATAGGCTTTTTTATCTATTTTGAAGACGTTTCGCTTTAGAGTTTGAAAGCATCATCAGTTCATCTAAAAAATTTTACAATATATATATATTTGGTGAGTTAACAAAAAAAAATTTATTTCTAGTTCAACTTTGTAAGATATTTTATATTTTTTTAGAAGCTCTTGATAATAATTGTAATCACAATTGAAAGCTCGAGTAAAAAATAGTCAACAAATAGCCCCTTTTATTGACTCCAACCCATCAAAAACAGTGTTATATTTTTTCCAAACGAGTCACAAGTACTTCTTCTTTCTTTTTTCTTACTCTTATATATATATAATATATATTATATTATATATATATATATAAGAGTAAGAAAATATATATATTATATATATATTATATATATATATATTTCTAAGAATATATAATATATATATATATTCTTTCTTAGAAAGGGCTTTAGTGACTATGTGAGTAATATATAATATCAAAATTTGCACTGAAGGTTTGCATAAACATAGACACTTTCTCTGTCAAACTCACCTAAAATAAATATCAAAATAGAAGAGACATGGAAACCTTAGTAATAAGTTTTGACAGAATGAAAAAGTAAATTTAATTTAAATATGTTAATTAATTTTGCTTATTTTAAAACACAATCCTCGAAAAGCTCGAAAGCTTAACAAACCTAAAAGAGTTTTACTTAAAGGCCAATATTGACTACTAAACCCAAGATATCCGTATATATATATATAATATATATAAATAATATATATATATATATATATATATAAGATGGTGGTATTCTTGACTGTTGATTTAAATATAAGTTATGATTTTGAGGATGCAGTCAGTTTATTTGGCCCACAAGACAATATATATATATATATATATATATATATATATATATATAATATATATATATATATACATACATACATAATTAATTATGAGTAAAACATTTTAAAAACACTCATCCATCTAATTCTCATGCAGTATATTGCATTTTTCACACATCCATCTAACTCTCATGCGGCATTGGCGACATCTTCCAGGGTTCGTGGTGTACAAAAAGGGTGTACATATGTGGGAAATTATGAGTATAATTTCAGTGTATGTGGACTGAATTACATAGGGTTGGTTCAAATAAATTATATACTATTTAATTTCTGTAAACCTATTTCTGCTCATTGCATTGGAAACATTCTTCATCCTCTTCATCCAAATTCCAATACATCCTTTCACGGGGTAATTGATGGTTTTCTGTTCAGGGGTAAATAACTGTTAACATTAGGTTGTATTTCTCTAAGCGTTGTGTCTTTGGTGATTTAAAGTTCCTGCCACTTGCTTTGGTTATCCCTTTGAAATTTTGATTGTATATCTTCTTGGAGCAGTATGTTGTAGATAAGTAAGTTGAATCCAGATGCTTCTTTTGCAGCGCTGTCAGTTATCTCATTTCCTTGGTTGCGGATATGAGAAGGCACCCATTTTATTGTTATCGAAGTCCCTTGGGAAGTGTGAAGATGGATCGATTTTAGTATTTTTTGCACTAGGTGATGATGATTGAAAATATTTTCTAACGAATGAATTGCGTATAAGGAATCGGTGTACACTTTGATGATTGTCAAAAGGGAACTCGAGAGCTTTTGAAATACTGAAGAGTTCTTTGGAAAACACACTAGATTCGTTGGATATTCGATGTTGTCCTAATACTGTATCAACTGTAATGACAGAACAGCCAACTTTATCTGCGTTTCGGGATGTATCAGTATAAAGCACCTTATTATAGTGGGATTGTTCCGTGGTTGTATGGATAAGTGTGATAAACTACGATACCACGGAAACAATAATAAAATTAGTAAAATTGAATAAAACGTAGAAAAAGCTGTTAATAATATTTATTTTGTAATACGTACTTGATTCTCGAAGGGACGGTATTTTTTGTATATGTTTCACGGACCGAAGCAAACGGTGTCTCGAAAAATTACTGAAAACTCTAAACTAAATCAGAACACGCGTTCTTGGATTTTAAAAGCCAGACGACAAAACTATTATTATAGGGCTGGTCGCGATTATTATATTTCGTTCCCCATAAAAATGCATCGCACTCAAAATGTATAATTAAAGTTTCGAGCATATCTAATATCTGGTAATTAAATAAATATATTGAGGAACACATTTCTATTTCTTATGTGTATAACCAAATACGAAAATGTAAATTTTTATATGAGAATGTTTTATTTAATATTTGAATACAAAAGTTTAATTATTCGTAATTAGCTTGTCGCTACAGAATGTATTCACAATATCCTTGAAGGCTTGTCGAAATGTGATATTATTTGTTTGTTGCTTATTAAATTTACAAAGGGAAGTATTTATGAAAGGTGTTCTAGATGACCGGAATTCTGATTTTATAGACTCAAGTGATTGATATAATTTTATGTATTGGCACAAGGGTTATAGTATCTGTGAAATTGAACGTATACATCTGGGCGAGTTTACGAGTCCTTGTCTTGGCTAGGTCAAAAGATTAAATACTGGGTTAGTTGGATTCAATGAAATTCTGCTATTATAGCATAAGATACGAGTAGTTGCTACTCCGAGGGTAAAGGGGGAGTTCATGCGAGGAATTTGGTTTGTTGACTTTGTTGGATTTGAACTATTCTCGTGGTCAAAGACCGTTTTTGGCTTTTCTGTTTGAATTGATTGTTGAGAGTAAAAAGGCGGCAACTTATCATACACCATAGTGCTGGAAGTTGCATAGATATGGAGCAACTAGTGCAATGTCCTAATTTGTTGTAAGGTTATATACACTAACTGACGTTCATGATCATTTATTGTTTTTACCAAGATATACCTGTATACCAAATTTTATTACAATAAATTATTGATAATGGGTGTTCTGATTTCTACGTTACTTAGTATATATTTTAGCTGATAAGCAAAAAGCAACAACCTGCTCGACAATTACGGATAAGTAACATACTAATTGACCATGTAGAATCTTATGTGTAGGCCACATATTGAGACACGATAAGTACCGTCTGCTACAATTGATTGTCCAGGGAAAAATAGACAGTGAGCGAGGGCCAGGCAGGAGAAGACACTCGTGGCTCCCAAAATCTGCGGAAGTGGTTTGGGCTCACATCGGTCGAACTATTCAGAAGCGCCGCAAACAAGATCAAAATTGCCATGTTAATAGCCAACGTTCGCAACGGACAGGGCACTTGAAGAAGAAGAAGAAGTATATATACCGTCGCCAAACGGGCCATAGAAACCCAATGGGAAATTATAAATTGTTGAATCCCTGCTTCCCTAATTATTTTGCATCAAAAGTCTATTTGCAAATATACTTTGTTTAAAGAGACAAAGTCTATTTGTTAAAATTGTTCTACGAAATAAGCGTACTCCAAAATTTTGCAAAAATATAATACATTTTTCCCTCTTAAAGTCAGGCCACAAGCGGTGCAAGAATGTGTATGACATGTTGCGTTTGGTTATATTGATGTTTCTGATATTTTACAATATTTGAATTTTCAATATTTTTATTTTATGATTAAATTATAAACAGCAAATTTTCACACAGTAGTGAACAATAAATACGTTGTAAACAATAAATTATATTGTTTTTAAAGCAATAAAGTTGATGAAATGTACTCAGTTCAGGAAAAATTGTAATAATGTTTATTCAGGGAATAGTGCAAGCACTGCCAGATCTTTATTTAACGTAAGATACTATAATAAACTACAATTTAATTCCAGGTTATGCAACAATTCAAAGAATTTCAATATAGTTTTACTGTGATTCTACGTAAAAATAATTTATGATAATTTCTAATTATATTGTTCTGAAGCTATTTTCGTGTGGCATTGTGAATTAATTACTATTAAACTGGGAATAAGCATCAGTTAAAGATAAAAATACGTTTATTGACGTTTCAATTTCCACTTCGGAAATCGTTCTCAAAATACAAACAGTAAATTAAACTTTTTTGTTACATAGTGAAAAATTCTTCTAATAATTTAATTTTATCTGACTCATTTATATTGACAATTCAGACATACATTATGCATTTTAAAGTAGACGACTTTAAAATGATATTGCCAATATTGTTGAGTTGCGCACCTGGGACGACTTTACTTATAAGATAGTTCATTCAATTACATGAAATCAACTTTAACTTGAGAATATCCGTCAGAAAAAAATCATAGAATGTAATTCGTCTTTAAAAAGACAAACACATGAACATGATGACAGTAAAATTCTCCTGGGAAAAACCAGGAAAAACAACCTCATAATACTATCCCGACATTGTAAGTATTTGTTCGTGAATTTAGTTTACCTTCAACAAACATCAACATTCTGATTTTATATGTTACGTTATTTAAAAAACATAAATGATGTATCCTCTATATGTTACTGACTTACTAATACTAGTATTTTCTTATTAATAACTTCCTGTTTCAATATTGATAACCAGATCCTATTACATTCTGCCGAGGAATTTGCGACACAATTGGCCTCATTTAGCATAATTAGAGCCGCTTCTTTGATTTTTCTTTTTTTACCATCCGTTTCTTTTAGGACTACATTTGAATTATTCCATTGAACCCTATGTTCAGTATCCCATGCGTGTTTACATATTTGAGATCTATCAAGTTCTCTATTTTTAATATAAGATTGATGTTCACTTATTCTAACATTTAATGGCCTTGATGATTCACCTAAATAAAACTGATCGCATTCACAAGGTATTTTATAAATGCAATTCTTTGTCCTTTCTTGTTCATTGTTAGGTTTGGTTTTGGACAAAATAGATCTCAACAGTGTTTGTTGTTTTGAATGTTGTTGAAATGTTGAATTTATTTCCTATCCTTTTAAGTTTTTCTGATAATCCTTTTATGTACGGTATTGTTATTTTCCTCATATTATTCCTTGTGTATGCTGTAGGATCTCGTTCTAAGTTGTTCTGTTCTATTCGATCGATTGTTGAAAATTCCTTATTTATAAACGATAAAGGATAATCATTTTTTAATAAAACAGATGTTAACAAATGTTTTTCCTCCAAGAACGAATTTTCGTTAGAACAAGTAATTTTGGCTCTATCGTATAAGGATTTAATTATTCCCTTTTTTACATTAATATTGTGATTCGATTTGAAATTTAAATATCTATTGGTGTGTGTTGATTTTCTATACACCTGAGTCTCATATCCAGGATACATCATTTATGTTTTTTAAATAACGTAACATATAAAATCAGAATTTTGATGTTTGTTGAAGGTAAACTAAATTCACGAACAAATACTTACAATGTCGGGATAGTATTATGAGGTTTTTTTCCTGGTTTTTCCCTCATAATTTACTATGGAATCACTAACAGGAGAATTTTACTGTCATCATGTCATGTGTTTGTCTTTTTAAAGACGAATTACATGCTATGATTTTTTTTTCTGACGGATATTCTCAAGTTAAAGTTGATTTCATGTAATCGAATGAACTATCTTATAAGTAAAGTCGTCCCAGGAGCGCAACTCAACAATATTGGCAATATCATTTTAAAGTCGTCTACTTTAAAATGCATAATGTATGTCTGAATTGTCAATATAAATGAGTCAGATAAAATTAAATTATTAGAAGAATTTTTCACTATGTAACAAAAAACAAAATTTGTTTAATTTACTGTTTGTATTTTGAGAACGATTTCCGAAGTGGAAATTGAAACGTCAATAAACGTATTTTTATCTTTAATTGTGGCTTATTCTAATTATAAAACACACAAAACAATTGTTCACACTCAATTGTAAAATTGTCGTCTAATATTCGTCCAGGCAGAACGAGTGAAGTTACTTTTGCACAGTCTTCAATAATTCTCATTTCTAATTATTCAATATCTGTAAATTTTTGGTTAAAATAGATTTTTGTATTTCGAAATTAGATAGTATTCGAGTTAATTACGTATTTCGACCTCCTTAAATCTCTTCAGAGTGGTATATGCCACTGCTCTGATGAGATGTGACTGATCTAAAGCAGTGGCATAAACCGCTCTTATGAGACCTAAAGAGGTTGTCATACGTATAAGCAGCTTGCCACTGCCCTGCATCGAAACAAAAATCTAATACAGTCATTATGTTTTATTTCTTTACTCTGTTTGGAGCACCAGAAACTGAATTCACTACGAATTTTGACCATAATGAACGGCAGGTGTAATGCATATTTTAGATTCCCTTGCCGAGTAATTTATCACGCTGTTTGCTTTGCTAGTTTTAGAAGGCACAGTGGTAAAAATTTGAATTCAGTTTCTTCAGGTAGGAAATCGTAGGATTTCTCTTGTTTTTCTTTCTTACAAATTTCAACTTGATCTCCATTTGTTTTGAATATTTAACTGAAACATTTCTGGATGAATGAACTTGTTTTGTGTTCTTTGGGTAACTTCTCTTTTTGGAATTACTTTTATAGTTGAGAACAGGTGAATATTTTGCTTGTCATAATTAACCAGATTCCAAAAGGCATTTAATATATCATTTTTTTTATGTAGTTGGGTATGGGTATTCTTATGTCTCCATCTAGAAGACGCCTTCTTTTCTGGAGTTGGAAAAACACCTCCAAGTCTATGGGGTATAAACTTCTTCAGTTTTCTGCAATAAAATAGGTATTGTACTTAAAAGTGGATAAGCCACAAAAGCATCTTCGCTTTCATTTAAAAGCGTATCTTGGTCACTAAGTTCAGAATAAAACTCAGAAAAGTGTTAGTTTGAAAGTGTGCGATTTCTACTTTCACTCATTTTCGATAAAATTGTGGTTTGTTTCCTTCTGATCCCTTGGTCTTCAAATGCTCTTCCAAAACCAGTTACTCCGTGGACCAAGACAATTATTCTTATTTAGCTTGTAAACTAGTTGTAATTGTTAACCGATTGCAGATGGAATTAATTTTCCACCGTTCTTTTAAAACTGGTGCTCTGTTGGCGGTGGACCTAAAAGTAAAAGTTGGTAACAATAATGATATAACAAAGTTCAAAACAAAGTTCTACCTGAAGGATACAGTCTGTGCCCAGTATCTCACTGGTACTGTCTTAAAATATTAGAGCCACTGGGGTTAAATCCATGAAATAAAAAATGCAAGTGAATGGTTATTGACCTTGGACAGGCTTGTAGATTCTACCAGTATATATGCGTACCGATGACCAATTTATATTAGGAATAACAAAGAGGATCTTCAATATATGGGTCAATAAAAGTGGATTCTGGAACGGAGTATTCAAAACACAAATTACTTTTGTCAGCTGAATCAGAAAACATCCTGCTAGGAAGAAATAAGAAAAGCTAATGCCTACATATATCTAAGAGGTGAATTTTGTAGGACATGAAAAGACGATAGATAAATTAGAAAAATGAAATTAAAAACACAAACCAAACTACCAATACGCTACTCAAACGAAATATAGCGGATCTCCTCTTATATTGGAAAACACTAAAAATTTACGAATGCTTCGTCACAAGCAATGGTGCAGAGACATGTAAAAGGAATCAGGCAAAACGACAGAAGAACTGTCAAGATGACAGGTAGATATATTTAGGATTTTTACGAAGATCCAGAAGTGACAGAACTAGAAATGCTAATCTCACGCTAGGAGTGGGTGGCTCAATATCAACCGATTGTGGGAATAAACGACTTAGATGGTACACACGTAACATAATACATAATGGATGAACACAGACGGCTTAACTGCAGTGTAGTGGGCATTACTCAACCGTAGAAAGTGAGGAAGAACTAAGAAAACATGGAACGGAGAATAACTAAAGCAATGAGTGCAGGCGATTTGAATAATAAAACTTTAAATTTAAATTTTTTCTTCTGTACTTCGTAGTACACTATCGTACAGGATTATAATGTTTAACGATTAATTTCCTGAACGGCTTATCTATATTCACTTATTCCGTATAATTTTATGTTTTGATTATATTTTTTTGCAACGTTGTAAAAATTATGATACGGAGAATCTTCGTTTACTCAGAATTTGGATACTAATTTTTAATCGTTGGCTTTTGTTAATTGGGGTTATCAAATTAATGGTTTTATTTTGGTATTATTTTGCGTTAATTCTTCATATATTAGAGATAACCAGTAATTCGCTGTATTATCGTTCTTTGAAGAATTTTGTTTTTTTAAGCTAAAAAATGTAAATCGAGTAACAAAATACTTAATTTTACAAAAAATATACAAAATATTTAATACAAAATGTTTTAAAGATTTCTTATATTCTCAATTATTTTAAGGGTTTCATCTGTTATCCAGCGATTATATTTTACAGGATTATTTAGTTTTGGGCGATTAGTTGGTGTTGCTACCTAATGTTTACTAGTCTCCCGTATTTTTTGTGATGTCCTCCTCCACTTCTTGGAGGAGGTCATCCTTATTTCTTAGTTCTATTTTCTTTATTTCTCACCGATTATTTGGCGATTTAAGTATAAACTTTACTTTAGCTACGAGAAGAGTATGATCTGATCTGCATATCGCCCCTAGATATGATCTGGCTGTCTGGTTTGATGATCTCCAGAGTGAATATTAGTGAGGATAGAGTTGACTTCATTTCTCGACCTACCTCCAGTACTTTTCCAAGTATAAAGCCGACGTACATGGTATTTAAATCGAGTATTTATAATAGAATAGTTATTTTTGATAGCAAATTCGATTAAGCGGTCTCCTCTTTCGCTTCTCTGAGCTACGCCGAATTTTCCGAGTATATTTTTTTAGGTCGTTATTATATGTAGTCTTAAGGATTTTATGTTAAAGTCACCGCGTTTTAAGGTTAGCCCTTTATTTGGAATGTTAGCAGTTGGTTCTTTTTATGTCGTCTACTGTGCTGGTTGGCGCATACACCTGTGTGATACTAAGTTTATGTGGTTTGCTTTTCAGAAAGAGAACTGTCCTATCGCTCAGAGCTTTGAATTCGGCGGCAGACATTGTAATCTTGGTGAGACGAGAATAGCAACACCTGTATATTTTTGTGTTCTAAAATGCGTTTCAGCTACTCCAGAGATTTCAATGTTATACCTTGCCAGGCTCTTTCAATGATTGACAGCCTTACCTGTGATTGTATTTAGTCCTTGGCCATTCCATGTACCGACATCACCCGGACTACGAGACTAGGGACATCGATGTTGTACGGACTAGAAAATCTTCTTTAGTCTGCTGGGACACTTCTAAATACAATGCTGCTTCATTATATTTAGAAGTTTTTGATGAATCTGCTTGTTAGGAATCAGCTGAATCCACACAGGACTTAACGGATTACTCATTATCAAGCTATTTGTGTATTATACACTGAGAATATGAAAATTGTGTGGAGCAAAATCAAAAATCCTATTATAAAGACACATAACAAAACCCTGCAAAAGAAATCCAAAAACCTTGGATGACACAAGAAATAATGGAAATCATGGAACAAAGCGGAAAATATGGAAACAAAAACGCAGATAAATACAAAGAAAAACAACAAAAAAAAACAGAAAAATTAATAAGGGACAAAATAAAAGAGGCTAAGGAAAATTGGATGATGGAAGCATATATTGAAATGGAGAAATTGCACAAACAACATGATAGTTATAATCTACATAACAAAGTCAGAGAATTGTCTGGAAAATCCCGAACAAACGCACCTAACCGATTAATTAACAAACACAATAAAATTATTAATAACTCAATTGAAATAAAACAAGTATGGACTAAATATATTGAAGATCTTTTCATGGACACAAGAACAGATCCAACACAAATTGATAGCGAGGAAGCTCCAAAAATATTAAAATCTGAAGTCCAATATGCTATAAACAACTCAAAATATGGCAGAGCTCCCGGGCCAGATAAAGTTCACATCGAGCTTATTAAACTTATAGATGAAGACAATTTAAACACAATAAGTATACTCTTTTAACAACATACAGTGAACGTCTAAATTATGGAATATTATAATTATTTCGAGAACCTTAGAGTTTTGTAGTGACAGTTTTGTAGTTTTTTTGAGTGTAGTGACGTAATGGTTAATTTTTTTAAATAGAAATCGGTAAAATGCGTCACCTTATTTGAAGGAGAATTTAATTATCTATTTAACGACATTACATTTTGAACTAAAATATTTTTTTAAAGCAAAAACAATTTTTTTAAATTTAAATTTTAAACTAAATTACAACTAATGATTTAATTCATAATGTGCTTTAAAGAAGCCAAATTATGCATAAAAATTACTTTAAATTAAATGTTCGAAATGCCATCCATCGGTTGCTGCCAAGATTTTCTGAAGTAAATACGTAAAAAAGCAAAAATTAGTATAAATAATGATGAACACAAAAAGTTATCTCATAAACACTGAAACTTTTAGTCAAATGTTATTTCAATCGATCGGATAGTCAAGCGGGCTGGGCGGTTGGCTTCTCATTCGCTTCAATGGGAGAGATGTCAGTTCAAATCCCCAGCTCGGTGTACAGAAAACAAAAAGGCTACCGCAGCAGTTTAAAATTCTAAATGAATCTGCGGCTTAGTCTAGAACATGCTGGTATCTGATCGGCCATAGATTCCTCCATAGATCCCTACCGGAAGGGCGTGTGCCGCCTAAATACCGGGTATATATATATATATATATATATATATATATATATATATTATATATATATATATATATATATATAATATATATATATATATGGTAAAGGGTAGTAACTCCAGTTTTTTCTAATTTTGACTTAAAACTGTGGCTAAGCTTAATATGTTCCAATCTTATTTGTGGCAAAAGATGGCATGTGAAGTATTACTGGTGGCCTAGATATTCTCCTAAGAAAAAGTAGTATATCCTTTGGAAAACGAGGTGGAAAACACAGTAACTCCATGAGCTGTCAGATTTGTTTATCAGGTACGCTATTTCGCGCGCGGTAAACAGTGTTAGTTTACAGAGCGTTTTACTTAATACAGAGCGTTTTACTTAATAGATAGTTGACAGTAACAAAAAATAAAAGCAAAAATGACTTCCTTCGTGCTATGAAAGTCATTATTTTCGATCCAAAACTGCCAAGAAATATCTAGGGCCAGAATTAAGCCGTGAAAAAATGTACAAATTATATACCTTAAAGTGTGAAGAAGACCACATTCCAAAGAATGAAATTGTTAAATTATGGCTGTATAAAAAAATTTTCAATAATGATGTTAATTCAGCATTTAAATCGGTTTCCGTGGATACTTGTAATAGTTGCGATCGGTTTATGCTAGATTTAAAAAGCTGTTCCGAGCAAGAAACAATAACATTACGGCGAAATTATGAATAGCATCTTCAAGAAGCAGAAAGTCGATACAAAATGAGAGCAAACGATAAAAAAGGAAAGCAGACAATCAGCTGGAAAAACTAAACTTATAATGGGTGATTTGCAGAAATGCTTGCCTACGCCTTGTTTGACAAATAACCAAAGTTTCTACAAGCTGAAATTATGGACTATAAATCTCACGATATACGACGCCACAGAAAATAAATCGTAGTACCTTATCTGGGATGAATCCGAAGCTGGACGAGGTGGCCATGAAATTGTCTCGGCATTAAAGAAATGGACTATGACAGTTCTATCACAAACTGATGTGGAAGAATTGGTTATTTGGTCAGATAATTGTCCTAGTCAAAATCGCAATGTTGTGGTAATGATGAGCTACTTTTTGCATTTGAATATCTGTCCTAATTTAAAAGTAGTTAACCATAAATATTTACTGAGAGGACACACTCATTTAGAAGCTGACCAAGTGCACGCTATAATGGAAAGATCTGTAAAGAAACAGCCAGCAATGCAGATCGTAACGCCTTGAGATTTGTAGCAATTAATTAGTTCCATAGGTGCTCAGGTAATTAAAATGGACAAAGATGACTTTGTAGAAGTACTTTACGCTCAGTCTCAATCCCCATTCATCAGTTAAAAGAAAAATACCGAAGAATAATAATTTCTTCATTTCAAACGTAGTCCAATTCCAAGTAAAAAAAGACACACCGACCATAATTTTTTATAAAGAGGCTTTTGACCCAAAGAAATAAGAGATAAGAAATTAGACCCAAAGAATTGCACGTCGCTAGAAGAGCTGCAACTGCGACCAATCTTCCAGAGCAGTTACCACTACGATATTAAGAACCCAGGGATCATACAGAAGAAAAAGGATCACTTATTAATCCTTTTACAATGGATCCCCTGTCAGTTTCATGAGTTCTATAGAAATTTAGTTGTTACCAAAAAAAAATGATGATAGCGATGATGAGTAAATGTTTTTTTATCATTTTTTGTGTTTTTCTTTGAGTTTATGTAGGCACTTACTATTTTGTACACTGTTTTATCTGCTGGTACATCCCGAGGCAAAAGACATTAAGTCCGAATATTATCCAATATATAAACAAATTTTTATCACAGTAGGACAATATTGATTAACTAAGATATAACGTTACAATTATATAAATACATAATTTCATATGTCTTCAGATTAAGAATGATTGAAATAATTTTCTGGAACTCATCTTATTTGTCCATTATCTCAAAACTTCCCTAGATGGATATACTACCCTTTACCTCCATGGTACATATATATAATTCAAGCAAGTGATAGTGGCATAGTTACTGTAGTATTTATTGACGTAAATGTTTTGATTTTGTGAATTGTCGTTAGTTGTCAATTGTAATTTTTACTTTTGAATACTAAATTATGGCTCACCTTAATGAAACACAACGCATAGAAATATTAATTCTTAGCGGATGCGGAGATAAAAAAGAACACAGAACAAGGTATGCAATTTATTCAACACAAAATCCAGATAGACCCATTAGCCAATCAACAGTAAGTAAAATAGTCCGAAAATTTGGAAAAACTGGGCACGTTAAACATATTACGTTACGGCACGTTAAATGCTGAACGTCCTAAAATTGAAGACAATGTGAAACTTGATATTTTATTAAATGTACATGACAATCGTCACAGTCACGATCGGTATTACGTATTACAAAAAAATACCATCCCTACAAAATTCAACTACATCAGGAATTCGACGACGAATCCGATCGCCGGCTTCAATTTTCTGAAATTATGCAGGATTTATGTATCCGCAATCCACATTTCATCAATCAAATGCTTTTTTCCGATGAAACAACATTTTTTATACATGTTGTCAAAATTGCAGATATTAGAGTCAAGAAAACCCACATTGGATGACTGAGTCACAGACGCAATATCCTCAGAAAGTAAATATATGGGCAGGGATCATTAATGACAGAATCATTGGCCCTTTTTTCTTTGAAGAAAATTTAACAGGAGAACGTTATTTAACTTTTTTGAGCAACTAACTTATACCTGTCCTTGCTAACATGTATCCAAATGCCAATAATCCAAATTTACCTAGTGAAAATATCTGGTTTCAACAATATGGAGCCCCTTCGCATTACGCACGTGAAGTACGTCAATTTTTAAATCATTGCTTTCCCAGGAGGTGGATCTGAAGACGAGGTTTTATAGAGTGACCAGCAACGTCACCAGATCTAACACCTCTAGACTTTTTCCCGTGGGGGTTACATAAAATCAAAAGTTTATGTTAACAGACCCCAAAGCAAAGAATTGGAAGATATAATTAGACACGAAATGAGTCTAATTACTCCAGAAGTCATCCACAATGTACTTGATGAATGTGTCCGTAGATTGGCATATTGTCAAGAAACCGATGAATGGCATTTCTAACATTTAATTTAAAATAATAATTATGCATAATTTGGTTCCTTTAAAGTACATTACTAATTAAATCATTAGTTGTAATTTAGTTGAATTTAAATTTAAAAAAATTGTTTTTGTAGCCTTAAAAAATATTCTAGTTAAAAATGTAACGTCGTTAAATAGAGAATTAAATTCTCGTTTAAAAGAGGTGTCGCATTATACCGATTTCTATTTAAAAAAATTAACGATTACGTCACGACACCTACACCGGTGACGTCATCCCTACTCCACGTACGTTATAAGATGGGTATTTTACAAAAAACGACGGTTCTCGAAATATTGATAATATTCCATAATTTAGCCGTTCGCTGTATACAAATCTGCTGAGATGCCTACAGAATGGCTATATCGACCTTTGTTCGGCTACCAAAAACCAAGAATCCCAAACACTGTAATGACTAAAGATTAATTAATGTCACAATTATTGGAAACATTTTTAAAGGTTATATATAAAAGAATATTTAGAAAGTGCGAAGCAGATTTGAGTAGTAGACAGTTGACTTTCGTAGTGCCTTTGGAACAGTAGAACATCACATTCTCATGGACTGTCTAAAGGTAAAAGGGCTTGACAAAAATGGTATTAACCTAATGAGAAATCTATATTGGAACCTACAGGCTGTGGTAACATTAGATGGAAATAGCACGGATGCGCAACAGATAAGTAGAGGTGTGGGACAAGACTGTGTACTTTCACCATTACTATTTCATATATACTCCGAAAAGTTATTTTCACCAGCACTTAAAAACTGTACAGAAGAGATCAAGATAAATGGTGAAAATATAAATAACATTCGTTATGCCGACGATACAGTTATTGAGAAAGACCTGCAGACGCTATTACACAATTTGTGATACTGGGGAACAGTTTGGTTTAAAAATGAACATAAATAAAACAAAAACTATGGTTATCAGTAAGAGGGGTAACAAAAGGACAAAATAAAGTACTTAGAAAACTGGATTACTTAAGATCTAAATCCAAAATCAGAAATTCGATCAAAAATAGAGCAATCAAGAGCAGACTTTTTGACGATCAGGAAATTTCTGAGTAAACAAAGATAAGATAAGTATAAAATGTTATATCCACTCTATTCTTCTTTATCGTGCCGAAGCTTGGACTGTTAATGTTGACTTCATGAGAAAGCTAGAAGCTTTTGAGATGTGAATTTGTAGAATTTTGAAAATACCACGGACCGATCATATTACGAACGAAGTAGTTTTGCACAGAATGGGAAGAGACAGAGAACTTTTCACTACTATTAAAAGGAGAAAGACAGCAAATTTGAGCCACATACTTATAGTCCATTTCCATCATATTGATAGCACATTATGTATGCAAATCCCTAAACTGTTGATACGGGTGACAATGAAAAATAGATATTTGTCAACAAGTTTACAGAAGTATATAGGTAAACAATTTTAAATTGAGTATGACCACCAGGTATAAAGGTTGAAGCAGAATAGAATACAATAGTTTTGAGGGTTACTAATCCCTAAATAAAGTTGCCAGTGTCGGAGTGATGGAGATTAACAGGTACTAATGAATTTGCAAGAAATGTAAGATGTTTATTTTATTGGTTATATATAAAATAATTTGTGGCCGTAACAGCAACAATGTTAATTATTAATAATATTTTATTTTCTTCCTTGTGAGCATGACTAACAGCATTTTTTCAATTTTCTAGAGTTACTTTTGATAAGGAATGTTCTAATAATTGTTGTAAGTCTTCTAATGTAAAAGTTTTGTTGTTGCGTCCGACTTCACCCTTTACTTGAGACCATATATTTTCTATCGGATTCAGATCACAGTGGTATAGGGGTAAACGTAAAATAATTACATCACGATTTAATGCCATTTCATCAATTATATATTTTTTATAAGCTGCTTTATGTTGCCTTACAATAGGTAATTATATAGGTTATAATAATTCCTTTTTTGTCGAATTCTCCTTGTACTCAATTGCGTGTTTATCCAACCATTCGATTATCTCTCCTTTTTTTTTCCATACCGTTGTTGGCAATTTTTCTGCTAGTCTTGAATGGTAACTAGCATTATCCATGACTATGATAGAATTTTATGCAATTAAATCCAACATTTGCTCAAAATATTCTTCAAAAACGTCAGCAGTCATTTCCTCGTGGTAATCTTTGGTTGATTTTGAGGCAAAACTTAATAATCCACCATTGAGAAAGCCGTATTCGTTTCCAATATGGGTTATTATGAGTCTGCGTCCTTTTCCAACTGGAATATTGTTTATTCCACTAGATACACCTTCGATGAATGTCTGACGGGAACTTTTCACATTTGTATCAACCCATAGATATGGTACAGTATGACATTCATTTAGCCAAGTCTCGTCCAAATAAAAAATTGTTTTCCCTTCTTCTCGGTTGTTTTTAACAGTTCTTAGATAATCTCGTCTCCAACATACAATGTAATCTTTTTCAATTAAAACGGATTTTACCAACGAAATCCCATCTCTCTTAATAGTCCCCATAATTTCTTGTTGGTTATGATTGGTAACTCTTCGTTTTCTTTAATTAATGTTTGGATTTTGTCCAATGCTGGAAATTCTTTGTTAAAAAAAATAAGTGGACGCTGCGTCTTATCATGTTTTTATGTATTTCTTCAATTTCCAAGGGTTTACTCCCTCCACTCTTCTTGGGAGATGAAACAGTTCCTCCTTTTCTTTCTTTTAGGAATCTATAAACTGTTGCTTCTCCAACACCTGACATATTTTAACACATGTTAACGATTTCACGAACATTACTTAAAGGGCGTTGATGTACAAGTGCATCGTGTACATTTATTATTATATTTTTCTCTCTTAGACTGAAGGCACCTTTAAAACTACACTTAACCGGGATAAAACCTGTTGTCGACGTCATTTTCAAATGCAAATAACAAAATATCGACACCAAAAACGTAGGTAGGTAAGACATGAACAATGTACATCTACAAACTAAATGGAAGATGCAAACAATTTCTAATTTATATTATTGGCAGACGCTGTAATGTGGCATAAAAACTACTTAAACTATCATTAGTGAAGCCTTATCAGTAATTCCAGGTAATCGTTCAAAGAAGGTATTGTTTTTGTGTCAGGCGATAACTTGTATAGAAAACAATAATCACCTTTAAATTACTGTTTACATTAATTTATTTCGTGAAACATTGAAATCTCTCTTTAATCACCCGTGTATAATTAACAATAATCGTGTGGCAAAAAAAGGTATAGTGAGATTAGTGGACACTTATTTTACAGAAGATTTTTTAAAAGATAATGAATTGTTGACGGCATCTTAAAATATTATTATTTTTTTATTTATTTCAAAACAAGTATAGGGTGACGCTTATGGTTTTTTGACCTGTTGAGGATTTGCATACATAATGTGCTATCAATATGATTGAAAAGGACTATAGAAATGGGAAGTATGAGTTATTGCAGCTGATTATGAAGGGTAAAATCAAAGTAAAAATGGGTCCTGGTAGACGATAAACATCCTGAATGAAAAATGTTCATGACTGGATCGCGTTGAACACACATACTCTTTTCGTTTAATTATCTTATCATCCTTAATTAATAATTTTTCAATTGGGGATGTAGTTTCAAATGATCAAAGTATGAAACATGTCTAAACAAATTTTACTCGTTTGTTATAGCCGGCTATTTAGGTATGTAGTCAGTATTACATTAAAAACGATTACATAAAATATTTTTGCTGTGTGATCCGTTGTTAGCATATCAGCCTAACGTTTGTATTATTATTTTATGAAATTAACCATATTGTCTGCTTGACGACGCAACTGTTAATTTATTGAACCAGACGCGCCACTGCTACCAATCTGACAAAGTCACTGATCGGATTATTAATACTGATGGTTAAATTATGATTAAAAAGATTGTTTTTACATGACTGGTGATCTAATTTATTCTATAAATATTCTATTCTGCTTTATGCTATAAGTACTGTTGTAAATTTTAGTATACACTGGTGACGCCAGAATTAAATTAAGATCTGAATAGGGTAAAATATAACCGTATTGTATAAAAAATAAAGAGCATAAAAGTGTAATTGTCAAATATATTATTATGCTTTTTAAGTATTGCTTTTTTCTTTGAAAGATATCTTCCTGATATCTTTCACACATTTTGTTCAATATAAAAAAGAAATAGAGTGTAGAATCAAAACTGGCAGGATATAAAATATTTTCGACTAAGACTAGAACAAGTCAAAATATTGAAGACGTATTATTAGCTGATACGTTATTGGTAGTAGGAAAATAAATCTCTATCTATCTATCTAATTAGCCTTCTTCGGTCCATGTTTGTACATAGGCATAATAATATAACCGTATTGTATAAAAAATAAAGCGCAGAACAGTGTAATTGTCAAATATATTATTATGCTTTTTAAGTACATATTGCTTTTTTCTTTGAGAGATATCTTCCTGATATCTTTCACACATTTTGGTCAATATAAAAAAGAAATAGAGTGTAGAATCAAAACTGGCATGATATAAAATATTTTCGACTAAGACTAGAACAAGTAAAAATATTGAAGACTTAAACGTATTATTAGCTGATACATTAGTGGTAGTAGGAAAATAAATCTCCATTTATCGATCTAATTAGCCTTCTTCGGTCCATGTTTGGACATAGGCATCCCCAATCCTTTTTCATTCTTCTCTGTCTGTCGCTAATGTCATCCACCTAGAGCCCACGTGCTTTTTGATATCATCTGTCCATCTCATTTGGAGCCTTCCTCTGCTTCGTTTATATTCCCACGGTCTCCAACTTATAAGAATTTTGTTCCATCGGTTTTCTTTTTGTCTAATATTGTTTCTGGCAAATCTCCATTTCAATTTTGCAACTTCTTGTCTAACATCCCTCACTTTTGTTTTCTCTCTTATCCACTCGTTTCTCTTTTTATACATTAGTCTTATGTGCAACATTTGTCTTTTCTTTGCTCTTTGGGTTTGTATGATTTTGTCCATGTTTGCTTTTGTAAATGTCCACGTTTGGGAACGATAAGTAAGAACAGGAAGTACACATTGATTGTATACTTTGGTCTTAAGATGCTGTGGATATCTTTTGTTTTTAAGAATGTAGCTTAGTTTGCCAAATGCCGCCCATGCCAGTCTAACTCGTCTTGTTATCTCTGCTGTTTGGTTCTCTTTGTTAAGCTTTATAGTTTGACCCAGATATATATATATATATATAATATATATATATATATATATATATATATATATATATATAATATATATATATAATATATATATATATATATATATATATAATCCTAAACTTGTTCTATTTCATCTTGTCCGATTCCCATTGTGATGTCTTCATCTGTATTTGTTATGGTTTTGGTCTTGCTGTGATTCATATTAAGGCCTATCTTTCCAGCTTCTACATCCAGTTTTTTCATAGTTTCAAATAATTCTTGAAATTTCTCGGTGAAATTTTCGCCATATCTGGCTGCCCTCACTTAGTTTAGCTTGCAGACCAATGCAGTTGCCCGGGGTGTGTCACGTGGAGCCATAAGTGAGAGTTAGATGTCTTATGAGGACCAGTTATCTAGAACCATCTCCCGTCTATGACGCTCGATGTGGTCGTTCCAATAAAAGGTACTACCTCTATAACACAACCCTACAGCCCCCCTTTGTAGGTAAAACTACAAATTGTAAAAACAATCTTTATTTTTTAATACATTGAACGCGTTTCGACATCTTTGTCATCATTAGCTATAGAATATAGGAGAATCTTAATCTGAAATGCACAAAAATACACAACTACCAAAGTTGTGCAGCATAGGAACTACATCTTTTGTGTTTAGTTTTTTTAAACTTTTTTTCTTTTCGAATTGTCGAATAAAGGCCTCTCCCCTTTCACCACCTTGATCCCTGTTTTGGGCGAGGCGTTTTCACATTCGTCCTGCAACTCTTTTGATATTGTCGCTCCAGCGCGTTTGAGGTCTTCGTCTTGGTCTTTTCCCTTCGTACGGTCACTGTTTACAACTTCTTTGTTCAATCTTTGAGCATATTTTCACCTTAATTTAGCTGCTTGCTCCGCGAATTGTCCCTCACTTTTGCTTTGTTCCGGAGTGCTTCGTTTGTTTGTCGATCAGTGAGTAAGATACCAAGTAACTGTCTTTCCATAGCTTGCTTGGTTTTTCGAATCTTGTCCTGTAGCCTAATATTTTTCCATTAAAAATAAAAATTAATTTGATACTCCCCTGGATGATGGCGTGACAGCGAACACCGTTTTCGTGAAAGTTTTGAAAAACCGGCAAAGTTTCTCCTAATTCCATGTGTGTAGTAAGAAGAAGGTGATTTGAGGTTAAAATGCATCGTGGCAATCTTTCTAATGTGAATTGATCACTGTTTGTTGTAAGCTGTATCCTGTGTCAAGGAATTTGATAACAGCGTCCAGAGGGCTAAGTAAGCCGACATGATTTTAAGTAGAAAATAAGTAGCCGTGTTTGAATCACATATAGTTATCGTGCAGGATAACCCGAGGTCCAGTTTTGGTATTTGAGTTCATTTCTCCCAGGACTTGTCCACCCTCCATTTTGTGTCTCTAAGGGTCAGATTTTAATTGTTTGAAGTTTGTGAGACAATGTTTTTTTTTGTTCAAATGTAAGGTAACGAACTTTTTTATAATTTAAAAAGAAATAACCAGCCATTGAAGCGATTAGTTTTGGTAAATTTTTCTAAATAAAAATTTATCGTTAATACGCTGAGATTTGCTCTCGTTACAATTAAAAAATTTATAAATACATATAAGTTTTATGTACCAGCTAATTGTCATATTTTAGTTTCTTTTAAATAGAATTAACATTTGATAATAATATTTAAAATAAAAATAAACATGTAATTTTATCTACTAGGTGTTTTAGGTGTTTGGAAAAATATTTCTTTTAAAAGAAATATTCACTTATAAAATTTTTTAGGAAGGAAAAAACCTACACCTTTCTTTCTAAACAACAAAAGGATTTTTAAATCGCGTACACATTGGTCTGAGGGGTATATTTTCTTTGTGAATTTTTTTTTGAAAACTGTGACTCAATTGTGGCTTAATCTCAAGGCTTAATAAATCCTAAAGCTTAATAGAGGAAAACCCAAGGTTTCAGAACCTTAAGAATTTAACATGACGATTTCAACTTTAATTGAGATGTATTTGTGACGTTTCAATTTCCACTTCGGTAATGGTGCATAGCTCCTCAAAACTGGAATCGGCAATGGAATTTTGCCTGCTTCAGTGGTGAATCTAGGTTTTGTTTGGGTGGCTCTGATCTGATGGGCGCATAAGGGTAAGACGTTTTTGAGGTGAGAGACGAAATATAGACTTGGCTGTTGAACGTCATACGGCAAGCAATATGGTATCACCTATAGTTTTTATTAATGCCACTCTGATAGCTCAACTATATATTGGTGAACTTATGCAACCGGTTTTACATATCTACTTACAAACCATTCCAAATGAGCTTAATACATTCAAAAAACAGAACAACGCAAGAACTCTTATTACCCGTGAAACCATGGAGTTCATACGAGAATCTGGTGTAGAGACTTTTAAGTCGCCATCAACATCAGCTGACTTGTCACCCACCAAACGTGTGTGTTGATATGGTAGATCCAAACCTAAACCGATTGCCACGTCTTCCAGGAAACTTCCAGAATACCTGTGGCATGCTATTGTTGCCGAGAGGGGACATTTGGGCCTGTAGGACCCATCGCCGGCTCTTCGGACTTGTTCCTGTCTCCGGAATTGGAACGGGTGTTTACCATCTTCGTTTGTCGCTAGTGAAATGGGTCAGTACTGTTGCCGTTACAGAATAACCGTTACAGCGACAAGTATCTGTTACAGGTAACGGTTCCAAGGAACAGTTACAAAATAACAGATCAAAAATGGAAAACAGAACAGGTAAAATAATCTAAGTATTCCTTGACTTACGGAAGGAATAACTTAGTAAACAATAAAATAAAATGGTATGATAAATGTAGTGCAAAGAATGTTTCTAAGTGTTTCTTGACTTACGGAAGAAACAACTTAGAATGAAAAGTAAAAATGTACAAGATCAAAGAATAGGAAAATGCAGAAATATGAGTAAAAATACACAAGGTAAAAGAATGCAGAAATATTCTTAAGTGTTTCTTGACTTGCGGAAGAAACAACTTAAGAGAGGAATATAAACAAATGAAATAAGTAAATATAAAACAATATGTGAAAATATGTCTAAGTGTTTCTTGACTTACGGAAGAAACAACTTAGAACAGAAAAACAACAAGAGAATCATATATGCAATAGAAGAATATAAATATTTACAAGTGTTTCTTGACTTACGGAAGAAACGACTTGTAATATAGAATAAGAAAAATAAAATGCAAAAATAAGAATACAGATATTTACAAGTGTTTCTTGACTACAGAACAAACAACTTGTAATAGAAAATAAGAAAATAAAATGCGGAAAAGATATAGAAATATAGCTAAGTGTTTCTTGACATACGGAAGAAACGACTTAGCGTGAAAATGAAAATAACAGAGACAAGTATACGAAATATCAGAAATAAGAATGCAAATATGGAAATACTTCTAAGTGTTCTTTTGACTTACCGGAAAAGAACGACTTAGACACACAATGAAACACAAGTGAAATATCAGAAAAATATTTCTAAGAGTTCTTTAACTTACCGGAAAGAACTACTTAAGACAGTTTTACATTATGCTATTTTCATGCTAGGCAAGAGCCATGCAAAACAGATCATGGAACTGCGCATGCCCACGGGCTATTTCCATGCAATTCCTGTGCTAGACGAAAAATTAGAACATGTTCTATTTTTCATGCAATTTTCTTGCAATTTATCGTTAAAATTCATGTTGCCAACATAACAATTTATAATAGATTACAGAATAAAACATAACATTATCTCTATCTTTAGCGTCCCTTAACCCACATGTGTATTGTTGTGTTTTGATTTAAATTAAGTTTATTAAGTGGTGATAAATAGATATACTATGTCTAACTAAAGTTACTGTAAACACGACTGGGTGAGTCGTTGACTATGGATGATTGTTGCTACAACAGCAATATTCAACAATAACAATGCTTTCTGTTCTTTGGTTGACATCCTTCGCCCTTTTAATAACCATAAATAGTGTATATTTATTTATTATATTATTTATTTTAGTACTTAATTATATTTTTTATTTAAAATAAAATAACCTCAAATTGATAAATATTTTCTCTGTTGGCAACAATGAAAGTGGGATCTAAAATTGCACAGAAATATCTCTGATGTAAAAAGCTCAAGCTAGGCAAGAGATGTGCCATGCAAGACGGACTTGCATAGCATGAGACTTGCATAGCCTAGATGTAAAGCTCCCTTTAGACACAAATACAAGAAATATAAACAATCAAAAATAATCAAATAAAATAGTAAATCAATCAATACATGAACAATAGTAATATTCTAACCTAAAAAGGTCTGAATATACGACAAATGCTAAAATTAAAAGGTGCACAGGAAATCAGAAATAAAACAATAGCTCAAGTTGATACAATAAAGCACCGACTAGGTCTACAGTAAGAAGAGGCAAGCTCGACTGACTGATGAGAGAAATTCCATCTGCTTTTATATAAAACAAATCCTTTGTTTTACGTAGCAAAAGTGGAATTTCCCTGCATCGAGTCCATTAGAAATTCGGATTTGCCCAAACTTGTAATTTCCAAGTATTTCTCCGAATTTCTAAATGCGTCCGGCACGGCTGTCAGCTTCTGCCTGACACGCCTCCGGAGACACTATAAAAAGAATCTGGATGAGTATTCATGATGATCATCCATAATGAATATGATATAGAACACTTAATTCGATAAATGCTCCATAGAGTAACTGAGTCTATGGAAAATCAAGGAGGAGCAACTCATTATTAATTTTTTGACCAAAATGATGTTTCAAATTTGTTTATAATATTACCAAATAATAAGACTATTATAAAATATAGTTCCATAAATAAATATTAAAAAAATATTTGTTCTTCTAGGAGTTGCATTTTTTTTTTTTTTTTGGCCATCAGTATATAATATTCAAAGTGATTTAAAATATATTAAATGTCCTCAATCTAAACGAATTTCAACATAATCGTGTCGGTTAATAAACAAATTACGAGAACCGTAAAACTTTCCAATTTTTCAATTAAATTGATGGCCAGAAATGTAGCAACATTATCGACGGAGAAAATAAAACGTTGGATTTATCTTGTTTTTTTCAATTGCAATTATGTGCTGCATAGTGCAATAATCCAATGATTCAATATGTATAGTTGTGGTGAAAGTAGGATCCAATTGTCTGTGCAATTTGAAGTGTTATTATTGTGCACACAGGGTTTTTGTTGACTGAAATAAAATAGATATATTTTATGAAGAAAATTAACTTAACAGAAGGTCAAACAACAAGCCAAATTGAAAGAGGAGTTAGTGAGTTAAACAGAAAGACAAGGGCTCTTCAAAATTGCTTATTATTGCATTAGAAGATGTGTTCAAGACGTTTTATTGGGAAGAACGCGGAATTAAAATCGATGGCAGAATTTTAGGTCATCTTAGATTTGTCGATGAGATAGTACTCATAACACTGCATAATAAAGAAAAAAACCAGAACCTGCGAAAATCAGTTTAAAAATGAATTTAAATAAATGAACAGTCATGACAAATTAAAATATGACAATATACAATAGACACAAAGTGTGATCGAACGTGATGGAAGAGTATATATATATATATACCTAGATCAGACGATAAACTAATGAAACACAATCAAACGAAAGATATCACTAAATAAATCTGAATGAAATGAAAAAGACAGCAAATACTTGATTTCACGCAAAAAGCTTCTATGTATCTGTTGATACGTATTTCGACCTAATAGGTCTCATCAGAACAATTCATAGTTATTCATCAAAAATCAATATTTTCTGTCTTTTACGAAGCAACACTAAAATGGCTTCAATACGGACGCAATAGCGACATCTAATAATAAAATCCGTAAAATAGTTTCGAAACACAATTCAGATTTCTGCTTATAATCTGAGCCTTCTAAAAATTGCAAGGCAAACAGACGTTGATAAAGGATGTTAAAAGGGACATGGGGAATCTAAAATTTGCATTCCACGATATGTCTTTACAACTAAGCAGAAATCCTTAGCGAATTGTGTTTCTCGTACTCACACAGAGTATATCCGAATAAAATAAAAAAGACAGCAAATATTTGTATAAATAAGACATGTCGTGGAATGCAAATTTTAGATTCCCCATGTCCCTATTAACATCCTTTATCAACGTCTGTTTGCCTTGCAATTTTTAGAAGGCTCAGATTATAAGCAGAAATCTGAATTCTATTTCGAAACTATTTTACGGATTTTATTATTAGATGTCGCTATTGCGTCCGTATTGAAGCCATTTTAGTGTTTCTTCTTAAAAGACAGAAAATATTGATTTTTCACGTTGAGAACACCTATGAATAACTGTTCTGATGAGACCTATTAGGTCGAAATACGTATCAACAGATACATAGGCGCTTTTTGCGTGAAATCAAATATTTGCTGTCTTTTTCATTTTATTCGGATATACTCTGTGTGAGTACGAGAAACACAATTCGCTAAGGATTTCTGCTTAGTTGTAAAGACGCAAATTTTAGATTCCCCATGTCCCTTTTAATATCCTTAATCAACGTCTGTTTGACTTGCAATTTTTAGAAGGCTAATATAATAAGCAGAAATCTGAATTGTGTTTCAAAACGATTTTACGGATTTCGTTAAACAGGTCACTCTTTAAAACCCCTTTATTGCAGTTTTCATTACTCAGTTACCTTGAGATGCCCCACTTGAAATCTGTCAATAATTAACAGAGATTCAACGAATTTTTAATCCATATATGAATTTGAAAACTCCAAATCGATTTTTGATACGCGAAACAGGATGCATGCTTAATTTGTCGTAAGTGTTGGGCAGTGGTGGGTTTTTTTTTTTCATATAAATTATTTCCATTGAAAAATGTCAAAAAAAAAAGAATAATTGGAAATTAAAAGTTTTGAACCATTATTAATGTTAGTTTAATTCCTTGTCCGTCTGTCCCCTGTTAAGTTAAAAATTAATTATCATTCGTGGACCAACATAGACTAAACTAGAAAAGAAATGAATCGGTTATTTCGAAAAGGCCACAACTCCAGAAATGGTAATTTTATAGGTAACGAAAAAACGTTACATTTTGGTATTAATGAAGATATCTTTTCCTTTTCGGAGTAAAGTCTCAAAATGTGATGCATGACGAAGTTTCATTAACAAATCCAACATAAAAAAGACATAGGTAAAAACTGTAAAAATCATTTAGTTTTTGGAATTGTGACCTTGTCCAAACAAACACTGATGAGTTTATGATTAATAATAGAAAAAAAATATTATTAAGGAAAAAATTTATTAGGTGGCAATGGTGGCATGTCGAAGGTTCAGAAATAGTATTTTAGTAATCTTCCTCTGGTGGTTCACAACTATTAGAGATAGGCCATAAAATCAGCTCATTATAAAAAAACATTTTGTCTTCTGGCACATATTGTACAAGTTTCTTGATGTTGTCCATTTTTTTCGAAATAATAGGGATGATTTCTGTGTAAACAGACTCAGTTGGCAAACTAGGACAAACTATACAGCTGGTTTTCCAAAGAAAAATTCATGAAACAACTATGATCATTGGAATGGTACAGTCAGGTACCTAGTGTAGTGTGTGTTTGTGTAGAGTAATTGTCTTGATACTTAGCAAAGTCGACGCCATTGTCTTTGTTAAGAGACGCTAATTGTATCCGAACGTCTGCGGTCCCTCTGGTGAGTACCGATCGCACAAGGATAGAAATTATTTTCATTCATTAATTTTTAATAAACGAAAATTTCCACCCAGGTGGGATTCGAACTCACGACCTTTAGGTTTAAAGGTAGGCGCTCTTACCAGTGAGCCACAGAGGGGGTTGCTGTTGTCATATTCAATCTCATTATATTGAGACATTTGAAAAGATGTTTTCTCATGTTTGGTTTTTTCCCATAGGAGTCAATGGAGAGTACGGTTTTCTTATAATGCATGGGCCACCATTTTGTGGATTCCAAAATTGTTTGATTTTTTACCAGTTCTATAGAAAAAAGAGATTTTCTTGACGATTTTTTTATCAATTCGTAATATTCTTCAGGAAGAAAAATTCGGTCCTGCTTGCGAATGAGTATTTTTGCTACCCCAAAGTCTCTATCGCACGGGAGGAATGAGTGGCCTCTGATTGGAAAATAATGAAAATGTGATTGAATTTTCCTGACGAAGCAAGAACTAGAATGAATCTTATTACGGTGTGGTTCTTATTTTGGCCTGCACAACCATCTAAAAATATATCCACCTCTTCTACATTTTCAGAAATCTCATTTTTAAAATAATTTTTCAGGAAGGTGCACACTTCATTGGGTCCTTTGTGGGCTTCGCCCTCGTGATAGGAAAAAAAATTTAACTTCTCCTGTTTTTAAGTTGTGTATACTGATTTTAAAAACCCATAACTGCCGATAATAAAAAAACTCCTGTACAGGTATGTCAGGTATCGGCAAATTTTGCATATAATCCATGGAGATTCCTAGTGTCTCGTCCATCTCCTAAGAAAGTTTTTTAATCTGCTCTAGTTTTTTATAAAATTTCTTAGCCCTATTTTTGTGAACTAATAGCTCTGCATCAGCAATTCGTTTTGCAATGTCGTTGAGAGTGGTACTTTCAACTTTCTGACCAAGTTCTTCACAAGCAGAACATACATCAACTTGAGGACGATAAAAGAGTAGGTATGTAAAATTTTGATGAAAATACTTCAAATAAAAACTGTATTTCACTTGAGATTCCGGAAATTTTTCGATAAACATTTTATGCATTTGTTTGACATCCAAAGTGGCAGGTAAATACTTTTTTAATATACTAGCATAATGGACTTCCTTTACATCAAACGATTGTATGTTCTTACGTATTTGAAAGCACAATTCATCTGGTATTAATTTATGCCTAGATTTAACAGATTTACCCCTATTATCTATTGGAGTGGATCCAGTCACTAGTACGTGGCATAATCTTCTGACATGCTTTTCGCCAACACCAAATAAACTTAAGAAAACTTTCTTACATACTTGCTTACGTACTTCTTTTAAACAAACACGAAACAAAAAATTATTGGTTCTCTCAATACGTTTAATGGCATTCTGAGATTTTCTCATTCTCTTGAGAGAAGTGCAAGCAAACCACTCCCTGAGGTTTCTCAACCATGACATTCTTCTCCTACCTATGCTGCCTACCTACCTTCAATCTTTCCTTGCATAATTAGTTGTAACAGTTGATATTTATTCCCACGTGTAATATGTCCCAGGTATTGTAGTTTCCTCATTTTAACACTCAATACGACCTCCTTTTGTTTGTTCATCCTGTCTAATACAACTTACCCATACATTGCTTATTTAGTGTCCACGCCTCCACCCCATATAACAGGACCGAGAAAACATAACATTTAAGCATTCGTATTTTTAGCTTTAGGCTTAGGTTTCGGCTAACAACGTTTCATGTTGTTAAAGGCACTGCGGGCTTTCTCTATTCTTATTCTTATTTCTCTGGTGTATTCGTTTGACTCGTTAATATTTGTTCCGAGGTAATTGTAATTTTGTACTCGTTCAATGAGATTCTGTCCTACATGTAAGTTGATATTAGTGATACGTTTCTTTGTAATTATCATGAATTTGGTCTTCTTTGTATTCAGTGACAGACCAAATTCTTCACTTGCTTCTACCACTTTGTTTAGTAATCTCTGTAGGTCGTCAATATTTTCTGCTATGAGCGCGGTATCATCAGCATATCGGATATTGCAAATGGGGTGACCGTTGATCTTTACTCCGGCTTTTTCGTTCATAAGTTGTACTCATTCTCTTAATGGGAGTTAATTCGATCATATTTTGTATAAGTATGAGTCTTATGAGTTTTTGTCATCAAAGTCATGTAACGACGTAAACAACGCATTTTTGTTCATATCCGAATAAATGTTCACTTCTTGGAACAAGTACAGTCGATTCCATTTTTTCGCGCCATAATTTGTTTCCCAGGTGATTAATATGGGCTTGGCCACCGAACAACCCGAAGGTGCACTCGACGGTGACTTTTGGGTTGGAGTTACGTAGTTGGCACGATCATTTTGTGTTTGCTGTTGTCAGATCACATAATTTGTTTCACGTGAGATGTGGTGTTTCACGTGTAATAAAGCTTAAAGGATATTCTGAACAAAATAGCGAAGTTAACTTCATTTTGTTAAATTAATGGAGATGTGGCCTTCTAGAAATAACCGATTCAAATATCTAAACCAGATTGTACAAAAACAGTGTACATATGTGGGAAATTATGAGTATAATTTCAGTGTATGTGGACTGTATTATATAGGGCTGGTTAAAATAAATTAGGATATGTAGTAAAGGGTATACAGTTAATAGCAAATTAAGTTTATACAAAGTCTTACCAATATTGCTGCTACATACTCTCGCGGTTTTTTAGACTGGTTATTCTTCATCCGCGAAAACTGTCCGAGCACCGGTTTCTGAACACGTGTTTCGCACTAAGATCACGATATAGAGCACACTTTGCGTCTGTACACGATTTAAAATAGTATATGCGGTATTTTTTGCGTAAGTAAAGCGAGAGAGAGAGAGATAATTAGCGATAGAAAACAGCCAAGAGAGGTGATGTTCTTCTTGATAAGCGAAGAGAGAGAGAGAGAGAGAGAGAGAGAGAGAGAGAGAGAGAGATAGAGAGAGAGAGAGAGCGAGAGTGACTGTCCCTAGCGGTAGCCGACAATCAAGTGGACACGACTCGCCCTAGCGGTAGTCAAATCAAGAAAGAGTCTTTCTTCTTTGCTATCTTAAAACTGTCTGTATTCGTTATGGAGTGGGGTTAAAATGTGAGTAGGAAGGGTTGTCAAGGATTGGAATAAGATAATAATTGACAATTGTGATAGAAGGATAGTTAATAATACAGCGAAAAAATGACATGAATTTTCGCATGTGAAAAAATTGAACACAGATAGAAGAGTGTAACTCCACTGTTAGCACTGAAGAATCATCCAGAAATAGTCGCTGTTATTATATGGGTCATTTATTAGATCAGTTCTAGATTATGGATGCTTTCTCTACTCTCAAACAGCCCCCAGGCACTTAAAAAATGTAGATCATTTGGATAAAAAGTTTCTACGGCTGCCTCTTGGAGCCTTTAAAAGTACACCAGTTTCAAATCGTCATGTATGATGTTGCAAAATGCATGTACAGCTAAAATAGATCAGGGTTCTAACGATTTTCCCATGACATTCGTTGATACAGGTATCTAACAGCTGCTTTTAATAAATTTGGTGATAACAGTGTAATAAACAAACTATGCAAAAGGTTAAACGTCATTTTTTACTTGTAAACAGTAATGTAAGATAATTTGTTGTAAATCAATATCCGAATATGGATTAATCATAGGAAGAGTCCACATTTTTTAAAAAATCTAAGAAATTATAGTGAAAATAATATACGCACTTGTATATGTACAGTACCCGCCACTGTGAAATTGCGCAAAAGTGAAGTGCATTTTGTGCACGATAATTATTTACTCGATTGCTCACTCCAATCAATCAACATTTCATTAACAACATAGAAATTAGCGCTGCAAAATATCATGTTGCAAAATTTTTGGGTTCGATACACGGCGTAATTATAACTATGAAGTTTAATCTAAGAAAGTAATGCCCTACAGTATTAGTAGTATACATAATACCGTGTACCTTTATAAGTACTTTGTTATTTTTCTTTTAAAAGAAAATAAATGATTTAAATGGTCGTTAAAAACAAATATTTGATAAGATACAGTGTGGAAATTACCTATGAAACAAAATTAAATTTGGTAATTTTAGAAAAAAAAAACAAGTCAGTTTTTGTTCCAAAAAGTACTTCTTTTAAATCTAAGTTTTTTTATTTACATTACAGAGTGATTCATTTATTGTCTACAACAGACGGACAAATTTTGTTAAAAGAATCAGTGGGAAGAGAAAACGGACATGTCACAAAAGTCAAGTTAACGGTAAATAAGAAAAGAGTTCCTCTAGTGAAAACTATCTAGTATTTCACACAATTTTAATTACCACTGTATAGAACAATCCATCATTGATAAAATACAAAATTTAATTAAGGGAACTATCAGAGGAGAGAAAATAAATATTTATTTATTGGGCATATCAGGTTTTTAGACAACATTATTTAGACGACAACCAAGATGAAAAGGAATAAATCAAAGTTCTTCGGATTCATCTTCTTCTTCATCTTCTGCAGTTGGCCATGTAAATAAGAAATAATAAAATAGCTTGCATCCAGGAATGTTCCCATCCAAGTAGGATGCAAATTTCAATAGATCTTCTAATTTCTTTTCCTTAATCGGAACTCTGACTTAAGGATAGGCCAAGTTAACAGGTAGTTACTCTGGTACGTAGTACTCTTTAATAATCTGGTACGTGTAGGAACATCAAATGCGTGGTGAAGAATCCCATCAATAAATTTATGAGCAACAATTTGACCTTTTGCCTGATAGTTACAAGAAAAGTACATGAACTTGCTGATGGAAAAAGAAACTCTTTGTTCTTTGGGAATATGAATACCTAGTGATCCGTGTGATAAAACATTTCTTTTGTAATATCTAGTCCACCAAGACTTATAATCTTTGATAATACTATTATTATTCTCAATCAGATGGACAGTGAAACTTCTTTTAGTACTAGCAGTTATAATGAGTTCTACATACTCTTTTAATGTGTAAATCCTATCAGCTTTTTTTATTATTCTCTTTGCTACAACAAAGTTACAGCAGATAGAAAAAATGATAAATGAACGAGAAGAAGAGTACTAAAATGAGGAACTTACTTGTGGCTCCTGGGAAGTATCAAAGTTACTTCCCAAAGTATCTTATAGTGCTGTAAGAGTTGTTTAAGTAATTTCTTAAGCTCTAAAAGGTACTAATAGTACTAATAAAACATATATTATTAATATACAGGGTGGTCCTTAAGTAATTGTACAAAAAGAAACCGTAGATTCTACACTTTAAAATATTACGATTTAAGCCAAATGGCTTAATAAAATGTTATTAAGAAAGATACAGGGTGTTAAAGTGGAAATTTAAAATTTTAATTTTCGCTATAACTTTCATGTTTGTGAACATGTATGTATGAAAATTCATAACTGGATACTATTAAACATCAGGAATTATAATTTGATGCATACTTTAATATAGCTAATAGAGGGCGCCATATATGCTATATATGAGGCATACATTTGTACTTAACTTTTTTGTTCTTTAAGTTACCGGCGTTTTTGATAAAAAATATTAAAGAAACATTATTTTAAAAAAAAAGGTATACTTGTTAATAACTTCAAAACAGTTTTCGAGAGAATCGCATTTTTCAAATCAACTACATAATTCAGATTTAACGCAATTACTCTAGGCAACGAAGGAAAATTAAACAAAAACATCAATACTTCTAAATTTTGGTATTAAATACCTTTAATAAAGTTAATAGTTACCGAAATATTAAATAAAATAAGTATATTATCAGGAAAGTTAATAGTAGGATTTGGCAAAATAACAGAATAATTAGATTTTACGTCAAAGTAAGTTTTTTAATTCATTTGTCAATACATTCCATAAAATAACGTCTCATATTAAATTGGTTCTTAAGAAACTGTTGAAGTATTTATTATAAGTATTATAAGTATAATAATAAATATTCTTTTGGGATTTTTATGCATTAAGTAATATCTCACCACATGACCAAGGAATATGACTACCATGAACAATCCAACGTTCAGGAAAGTTGTATTTAAGTATGTTCTCACTGCCCTCTCTCTATAATGTGGTGGAGTACCATCTTGCAAAAACCACATATTTCGCCTTAAGTTTGATCACAATTCTTCCAATAAATCAATAAAATCATTTGATAGCAAATGTAAATAAATCATACCATTTAAATTACAAGGTAATTCGCATGTCTGTAAAAAATAATTACCAATGGTTCCAAACCATACATTTATTTAAAATTTATGTTTAAAATACATATCGTATGGTTTGGTACCATTTGTAATTATTTTTACGGACACACGACTTACCCTGTAATTTGAATGGTGAGATTTATTTTTTTTATATAAAATGATTTTATTGATTTATTGGAAGGATTGTCATCAAACTTAAAACGAAATATGTGGTTTGTGCAAGATGGTACACCACCATATTATACAGAGAGGGCAGTGAGAACATAATTAAATCCAACTTACCTGAACGTTGGATTGTTCGTGGTAGTCATATTCCTTGGTCATGTGGTGAGATATTAATATAATTATTTAATTCATAAAAATCCCAAACGAATACTTTAATATTATATTATGTTTATTATATATTATACTTATAATAGTTATTCTAAATACTGCAGCCCATGACAGTTGTGTCCTTTTTTTAATTTGTAGGGTTTGATTCTCCTTTTCGTTTTTAATTGCATGTCCTAGATATATATATATATATATATATATATATATATATATATATATATATATATATATATATATATATATATATTGTTCTACCTTTTTTATATTGATGTTATCTATCTATCAAGATTCATTTTTAATCCTATTTGATTCGATTTCTGATTTAAATATTATAGCATTGATGTTAGTTCATGGATATCTGTGCTTGTTAGTACTATGTCGTCTGCGAAACGCAAATGGTTAAGATATACTCCATCTATTTTTAATCCCTTTTCGGCCCAATTTAGTTTTTTGAAGACATTTTCTAATGCCAAAGTAAATAACTTGGGTGAGATGGTGTCACCATGTTTCACACTTTTGCCAAGGTCTATTTTCATAGTTTCCAGGTCATCATCTATTTTTACGTGAAAAATAGCATCGTCGTATATACTCTTAAGGAGGGTAGCATATCTTGAATTTACTCTGGCGTCGTCCAATGCTGTAAGGAAACCCCATTTCTCGATACTCTCGAATGCTTTGTGATAATCGACAAATGCCAGATGTAGTGGTATGTTGTACTCTATTGATTTTTCAATAACTGTCCGGATTGTTTGCAAGTGATCGATAGTGCTAAAACCCTCACGAAAGCCTGCTTGCTCCACTGGTTGGTATGCATCTAGCTTAGCTGTCAGTCTATTTGTTATTATTCGGGTTAGTAGTTTGTAAAAGTGTGACAATATTTGCGGCGTCCCCTTTTTTATGGAGTATAATGACTTCCGCATTTTCCAGGCTTTTGGTATTTGGTCTTTCAATAGGCATTTATTCAGTAATGCTCTCATTGCCTCTTCTAATGCAGTGCCTCCCATTTTTAGCATCTCTGAAGTAATTTTATCTTCTCCTGGTGCTTTCCCATTTTTCATTTGTTTTAGGGCAGCTCTAATTTCTGATGTCATTATTTCAGGGAAATCCTCTGAGCCCACATTTAAGATATGTTTTGTTGGTATACCGGGTTCGAAATAGTAGAAGTATACAGCTTCTCATAAAATTTTCGGATTTCTTTCGGATTTCGGAAATATAATAAATAAATTATAAATATGCTACCTTTTAGTTAATTTTTTCCCATTTATCTTTGGAACTTCTGCTTGACCAACTATCTCATTTCGAAATTAGCCGTTGTTCGATGCTTTGCTGTTATATTCAGGGCATTTAACTCTTTATAAAACTTTGTCCGCAGGTGTATATTTGGTAGGAGATACTCTGTAAAGTTTTGCGGGATATTTGATCTTGACCAAATAGTAATTTTCATCTTCTCGGGATTCTAGGTCTCTCTGCATAATGATATAGTAGGTATATTTTTGAGGCGCCTAGAATATATAAACAGGTGGTCAAATGGGTTAGCTGTATTTTTATCGGGTGAAACCCATATGATAATCATTTGCGAGATATTAGAAATGTTTAAGCTTTTTTATCCAAGTGAGCTAAGATCAGATACCCACTCAGCTAATTAAATGCATTGACGAAGAAACACTGTATATACTTTTAGATCTGTTCAACAAATTATATACAATAGGAGTAATACCTGAAGATTGGTTGCTGTCCACGTTTGTAACACTACCAGTGTCAGTACATGCGACAGAATGCTCCTTCTTGCTCTTCTTCTTAGCCTTCTATCGTCCATGTTTGGACATAGCCTCTCCCAACTCCTTCCATCGGTCTCTATCCTGAGCAACATATATCCAATTTGTTCCGGCTGTTCTTTTAATGTCATCAACCCATCTCATCTATGGTCTTCCTCTTGGTCGTTTATTTTCGTAAGGTCTCCAATGTTGTATTGTAGTATTCCAACGTTGGAATGCTCCCAGTACCGACCAATTTCCTGAATAAGCCACTCACTTAAGATATTTCTCAAAATAATACATGAGAGGCTGTACAAAAAAATAGAAGATGTAGATGACACCCAGTTTGGATTCAGAGGAGCACTAAAAACGAGAGAGGTTGTGTGAGCTTTTAACGTTCTCACACAAACACGACTAGATATGAACCAGGATCTCTAGGTTCGCTTTATATATTATTAAAAGGCTTTTGATAAAGTACGACATCAAAAACTCGTAAAACTGTTAAAAGAAAAGAATATGGATAGTCGAGATATACGGGTTATTGTCAATCTTTACTAGAATCAAAAAGCTAAGGTTATACTCGAAAATGTCGATACAGAAACAATAGAAATCAAAAGAGGTGTTAGACAGGGTTTCGTGCTGCCCCTATTGTTATTAAACCTGTACAGCGAAGCTATTTTTAAGGAAGCAATATCAGAGGAACAACAGGGTATATCAATAAAAGGAAAAATATTGAAAAACATAAGATTCGTAGACGACACCGCTGTTTTTGCAAACAGTCTAGAAGCACTACAACGCTTAGTAAATAGATTACACCAAGTCAGTATAAAATATGGACTACAAATGAACGTTAAGAAAATCAAGTGCATAATAATTATTTCTAAGTAACATAAGGAAGGCTAGATATCGAGGGAAAACAAGTAGAAAGAGTGAATAACTACAAATATCTGGGATCCTGGGTAAATGAAAGCAATGACTAAGGTAGAGAAATAAGGACACGCATTGGAATTGCAAGACAAGCAATTATAAAAATGAAAACAATGTTTGTTAATCGAGACCTTCCTCTGGAGCTGAGGATAAAAGCCTTAGGATGCTACGTGTTCTCGACTTTGTTGAATGGAATGAAAAGCTGGACACTAAAAGTGGATAATATAAAGAAGTTGGAATCATGTGAGATGTGGTGCTATAGAAGGATTTTGAAAATACCATGGACCCAACAAGTTACAAATTCAGAGTTGTTAAGAAGGCTACAAAAGGATTGCAAGGTCATAAAGCACATCAAAAGAAAAAAGCTGGAATAATTAGGCCACATTACCAAAGGTGCGAAAGATGAGATATTAAGGCTCATACCATCAACCTAAGAAAGTGGTATAGTTGCAGCTCAATAGATCTTTTTAGAGCAGCCGCTAATAAGGTACGGATAGCTATGATGATAGCCAACTTTCGATAGGAGAAGGAACTACAAGAAGAAGAATCCAGGTAAATTAAAATTAAAGAAATATGTAAAGTATTATTTACTGAGAAACTTTTTAGATTTACCCTGTATCGAAACGTCCTTCCACGTTCTCTTAAAGATTATTGATAATACTTGAATGTATGCACATAAAGCGCATCTTGTGTATGCGTGACTATATAATAACTTACCAGGATCTACAAAAAATCGTGACTGAGCATTCATGTTTTAGTTTGTATAAAAGACCTTTTAAACAATTAGTCGATTATTCAGTTTATGTCTGCTATAAATAAAAGAGAAGTTTTTAAACAATTTTAGACAACACTGTGATAATGTTTATTCGTAACTTATTTTGCAAAAATTCTAATTTAAGAAAAACGCAGCTTCAAAATAACCTAATCTAACCTAACCTAACCAAAGAAATCAAAAAATATAAGTATAGTTATTAAATCCGAATCCGTTAGTTTCAAGTTTTTAATCAGCGAAATTATCTTAAGCTCGGTACACAGTTAATGTGTACGGCAGAAAAAATCGCTTGCGTACTGTTTCATCGTGACTCATCGCGAACCAAATTGTTGCGGTTTATTCCACGACTTCAAAAGAAGCTCGTCTTTTAGTGTGGACGGCGCTACTAGACGCATCGAATATTTTTATTGCCTCATCAAATCGACATTGTGTGAATGACGTGTTCCTTCCCAGAGAGACATGAGAAAACAGTAAACTGATTATTATATATATTTTTATTTTTGTAAGAAACAGAAACACGATAAATCAGTACCCAAATTATAAATAAAATGAATCATTTCGCACATGTGTGTTCGATATTGGTTTTATCGCTTTCCATGGATCGAGGATCGAGAAGTATGCGATCAGTACGATGTAGATATATTTTCAAGGATCTGTACGCGTACGGTGCGTATACCTTTTGGCTCGCATATCTGTACGCGCCTTTAAATGCAGGCCATAAATTTTTATTTGATATTGTTGTACAAAAGATGAATTCCTGAAGCCTATAATTAATTGACTTATGCACCATCCAACTTACTTAGTTACAGAGTAAGATAAACATAAATTTTTATATAACATTTATGTGTATACACTTTTTTTAATGGAAAATGAACTACTTTTTATACTAAACCAGTTTAATTACTATCAAAAGAAAACAATCAAAAAAATGTTGCAAATGCTTGAAATTAAGAAGAACGCAAAAAAACACGCAATGAACAAATGAAAACAAATGAAAACAAATGAAAACATTGCAATGTTTGACTAAAGAAAGATACAGTGTTCATTTTAATAGTCAGTGTTGCCACCTCTAGCTCTAATGTAAGCTTCAATCCGACGGGGAATAATTCTAATCAAATCGTCAACTTGTTCTTGAGGTAAGTTTGCCCAATTTTCTAGAACGGCTAGAATGATCTGATCCGCATTACCTGGATTATCCCTTCGACCTCTAATCCTTCTTTTAATGAGGTTCCACATATGCTCAATGGGATTAATATCAGGTGAGCAGGCAGGCCAGCTCAGAACAGTGACATCTTCAGTTTCCATAAAGTCTGTGACAACTCTGCTGGTATGTGGAGGGGCATTATCGTGCATGAAAATGAAAATATTTTCCACTGCACCTCGCCACAGCCTAACTATGGGTTCTAGTACCAAGTCGACATACCGGCGACCCGTTAAACTTTGCCGTAAGGGACGCAAATGTGTTTTTTCTCCCATCATAATACCTCCCCACAACCATTACAGTTCCTCTTTTATATTTTGGAACGGATCTGGCAGTTTGCAGTCTATCTTGTCTGTCTGCCTCAACCTCTTAAAACCAGAATTCGACGTTCATCTGATTTCAGGCCAATTCTGGTTTCATCTGAAAAAAGGACATTTTGCCAATCTTCATTTGTCCAGTTGTAGTATTCCAGACACCAATTCAGCCGATCAATTTTGTTCTGCCTGGATAACTCGGGAACCCTCAACTACTTCTTCCAACCATGACATTCTACGCCTCCCTATGTTTCTCTTTCCTTAATAACATAGTTGGAGCAAGGTGTATTTCTCTTCACGTGTAATATGTCCGAGATATTCTAATTTTCTTGTTTTAATTGTATTTAAAATTTCCGTTTCTTTATATATATATATATATATATATATATATATATATATATATATATATATATATATCTTCACTTTTGAGTACGAGATTTAGGCGTCGATAGCCTCCATGACAATATGCCAATATTTTTCTCAATCTTTGCGACATGTCACAATTAATCTGCTGATAAGCCAGTGTCCATTGATCAAGGTTTTGGGGCTACGAATATTTCTTCTTGTCAATTCCTGACTTTCCGTCTTTCTTTCCATATAGTATTAACTCAGCTTGTAACGGGTAGCTCTTTCAGGACGACAGACTCAGTAAAACACAGGTTAAAATAAAAATATGTCTATTGATCTAATATATGTACAATATATATGAAAATAAAATAAAATAAATCCTGTGCCGTAGAAATTAACTCTGCGTTCCGTCTGGATCCCGCGATGAATGAATCCCCGGCGGACGCCTATAAAAGAAAGAAAGAAAATAATTATTAATAACAAATAAAATAGGTGTAGTCAATCGCACTCAGACGTATATTCGCTTCCGCTTCAAACCAGCGGGAGCTGCGAACACACTCGTCAACTACAAAATCGCTTATGCAGGTCCGCGATAAAGTTCAAGACACGATATCGGTAGACTTTGCTTAATTATGGACGGAGCATGAACTTCAAAGCAGAACTACCTCCGTCCGGGTGGGCTCGCCAGTTCAGGACACTGGCGAAGAGAGGAGCCTAAGGCGCTAAGCTAAAGACTGAATAAATGCCGCTATTCATATGCCTTAAATAGTTGCTCTGAACCCCACTCACATCGTGCTAAGGAGGTGGAAGCGCCAACGCTGACACTCCTACGGTTCAAGCTGTTGAACGGTGATGACATCGTTACACCCCCTTCTCTTTGGAAAAAAAAAAAAGTAGCATACCTTTTTTTTGTATATGGCGTCTACAGCCTTGTAATGCCATTTATCCCTCTTGGAATCTTTATTACGATCTTCTTCCCGTTGTTGCAGTACAATCTGTATCTTTTGGTCCCCCTCTCTATTAGGTGTTGTGGGACGATCTCTACAAGATCGGCGTGTCTCCCGGGTTCTGGTTCGCCTGGAGTGGATGCCGACTGTGCTTCAGGTCCGGTTATCGTATCGGGTACGCTTTTCTTCTTCGGTGGTGTTGGTGGCGTCCCAAACAGTTCGTGGAATCTTTTCAACATTCTCTCTGTGTCTTTTCCTGGTGTCACGGGCAGTTCGGGTTTCTCTGGCGTTCCCAGAGGGGTCATCTGTTCTGGTATCTCTAGTATGTCTTCCATGTTAGATGTGGATGAACTGAATTTTGCTTGCTAGCACCGCTCTTTAAATACCGTTTGGTTGTGGTGGGGATTCGATTTGTGCAATGACATTTTCCCCCACCCAAGGTTTTAAATCTTTTACGTGTGCCGTTATCTGCTTGCGGGTATTTCTATCGGCCAATTTCAGTTTTACTATTACCGGTGATATTACTGACGTTACTACGTATGGCCCTGAGTACTTCGGCGCTAGTTTGCTGGTGAAACCTGCACTCGCCGACGATAGATGGTGTTCCTTTTTCATGACTCGATCTCCTGGATGTGGTCGCCAGTCTCTTCGTCTTAGATCGTAATGTTTCTTTTGGTCCTCGAAAGCGTGTTCCATGTGCACTTTCGCCAGTTCTCTTAACGCTTCTAACTTGTTCAAGTTTTCTGCATACCCTGTATATCTTGTCCACTTGTCGCCTCTGTTGTGTCTAATTCTCTTCCGAAATTAAGCAGCGCTGGTGAAAACCCTGTTGAATCGTGTCTTGACGAATTTACGGCGTAGCAGAATTCTGGTATGAATTTGTCCCAGTCTTTATGGTTATCTTCTACGTATGTGGCTATCATCGTTTTCAGTACTTTGTTCATTCGTTCTACTGGATTGCCTTGAGGTGAGTACGGCGGTGTTAGAATGTGATTTATGTTATAGGACTTTAGGAACGCCTTAAAATTGCTGCTTGTGAACTGCGCGCCGTTGTCCGAAATGATTTTCGTCGGGATGCCGAACTGCATAATTACCTTCGATCGTAAAGTGTCGATGATGGAGTTCGTAGATGCTGCTCTTATTGGCTGGGCAACGACCCATTTGGTAAACCGGTCTTGCGCGACTATTAAGAAAATGTTTCCTTTTGCAGATCTTGGGAATGGTCCCATTAAATCAACTGAGACAGTATGCCAAGGCTTTTCTACAGTGGACGGTTGCATTTTCCCGGCTGGTTGCATTTGAGACGGTTTATATTGGAGGCACTTCGTACAAGCTCTAACGTAGTCTGCGATTTGTTTAAACATCTTAGGCCAATAGTACTTTTGCGCTATTCGGCAAATTGTTTTTGCAATTCCTAAATGGCCTGCTGTGGTCGAGTCATGATTTTCCTCCAAAATATCTTTCCTTTTATATCTTGGTACGCATAACTTCCATGGGTTATTAAACTCTGGGTCGGCTAAATTACGGCTGCTCCAAATGTGTTTATATAACTTCCCGTTTGTTATTTGTAGATCCGGGAAATCGTCTGGGTTCTGGAGTACATTTCTATATAAATTATCGTACCAACTGCATGATTCCAATTCTGATGCTAATAATTCCAACTCTGGTTCTTCGCTCTGGTTTTCCTGTGGTTGTCGTGACAAAGCATCTGCTACCTTGTTGAGGACTCCCTTTCTATATATTACCTCAAAATCGTACTGTTGCAGTTCTAAACTCCACCTGGCTAATCGACCTGACGGGTTTTTAAGGTTCTTCAGCCATTTGAGGGACTGATGGTCTGATATGACCTTAAAATTGTATCCTTCTATATATGGCCTCATTTGCTTTATCCCGTATACGATGGATAGACATTCTTTTTCCGTTGTGGAATATTTTGTCTCGGCCGGTGTGAGGGTTCGACTAGCATATGCGATTACTTTATCCTGGCCGTCGTACTTCTGTGTTAGTGCGACTCCAAGTCCGCAGTTCGACGCATCTGTTTGCAGGTAAAATGTTTTTGAAAAATCGGGGCATGCTAATACTGGGGCCGATGTAAGTTTTGATTTTAGCTCTTCAAACGCGTTTTCTTGCTTATCGGTCCATTTCCATCTTATCTTCTTCTTCAGAAGCATGTTTAGCGGTCCTGCTATTGTCGAATAGTTCTCTATGAATCGGCGGTACCATGATGTTATTCCTAGAAACCGGCGGAGTTGACGCACATTTCTCGGTGCTGTAAGTCCGGTTATAGCGTTGGTTTTCTCCGGGTCAGTTTTTATTCCTTCTGCTCCAACCACATGTCCTAAGTATCTGAGTTCTGACTGGCAAAACGTGCATTTTTCAAAGTTCAGCTGTAACTTGGCTTCTTTCAGTCTTCGGAAGACTTCCTGTAGGTGATTTAAATGCTCTTGGAGCGTTTTAGATATTACTACGATATCATCCAAGTAGGCAAACGCGAATTCCATATCAGGAGGTATTACCTTGTCCAGTAGGCGTTGGAAAGTGGCTCCTGCGGAATGCAGTCCAAATGGGGTGGTTTTGAACTGAAAATGGCCTTTTCCGGGTACGCTGAATGCTGTCACTGGGCGGCTAGCTTCTTCTAGGGGTATTTGAAAATATCCCTGTTTCAAATCGAGGGTTGATATAAAATTTGCTTCCTTAAGTCTATCCAGAATTTCCGATATTCTGGGTAACGGATATGCGTCCTTATCTGATAGTTCGTTGACTTTTCTAAAGTCAATGCAAAACCTGTACGAGTTATCTTTTTTCCTAACTAGTACAATCGGTGAACTCCAACCGCTTGTGGAGGGTTCGATGGTTCCTTCTTTTAACATCTTGTCTACTTCTTGGTTGATGATCTGCAGCATTGCGGGATTGTGTCGTCTATAAGGCTGTTTGACTGGATCGCATTTTGTCTTCAATTTTATTTCGTGTTCTATTAAGTTAGTGGGTCCTGTTATGTTCTCAAACTCCCTTAGTTCTTTTCTTAGAAACCTTTCTAGCTCTGTATTTTTGGTGGAGTCTTTTAAAGTATTACATGCCTCTTCTTGATGTTGTACGAATTGTTTGCTCGTATGTTTATCGAATTTAAGTTCGATAGAATGGTTCCTAAGGAATTCCACTCCTAGTAAGGCATCTTCCGTCAACCCTGGCATTACTATGAATGTTTGTCGGGTTTGTAACCTATCGATCTCGCATTCAATCGTCAACTTCTGGTTAAGCTCCATTGACGCTCCATTTGCTAGTCTTGTTCTCCCGCTGTAGCTATCTAGAGAGTCTTTGTATGTCTTAGCTATTCTATCCCCGACGTAATTTTTAGTGGTTCCTGTGTCGATGAGCGCTCTGTATGTTCTTTGCCCTATTTTCAGCGATGCGAATAGCCGAATGTCATTGCTTGCTGGCTGTGTAACGGCGAAAACGAATGGAGTCGAATCTTGCTTTACAGACTGGGACGACTCCTTGTTTCTCCAGTCTGTAGTTCGTTTCCCTGACGCCTAAAACAGCAGTCGCTACTGTAAACCCCTTCTCTGCCGCAACGCGAACAAAACTTTTTCCACGGGTTTTTGCAGTTTTTACGGATGTGACCTGGCATCTTGCATCTAAAGCATGTCGTTTTGGCATCGTACTCTGCTTGGTCCGTGCGTCTCCAGTTTCCACGGCAACTCTGATTTGATCGGTTCTTTTCGTCTTCTAAAGCTTCGTATTCTTGAGCTAAATCTTGTAATTCGGCTAAGTTTTCAAAATCTCGGCGGCGAGCATAAAGCTTATATTCTGGTAACAGGTTTTTGTATATCCTTTCGAGTTCTTGGTTTCTGGAAAACGATCCTTCTCGTCTGGTTAGTGTTTGAATCTCCGTGATATATCTATCTACCGGCTCATTTTGTCTCTGTTTTCTGTTTCGGATTTGCTCCTCTAGTTGCAGCAAATATCCTCTGGGATAGAAAGCTTTTTTAAAATCTTCGCTGAAATCTGCCCATGACTTCCAATTTTTGTTATTGTTTCTGTACCATAACAAAGCGTGGTCTCCTAATAACTCTGGTAATGCTCTTAATAGATCTTGTTTATCGATCTCGTAGGCCAAGCTTAATTCGTCTATCCTCTCTAAGAATCCTATTGCATCCGAATGTTTCTTGTCGAAGTGTGTGTTCCACCTTCGTACTTGATTTAGCAATTCTGATTGCCCCATTTGTTTCGCTATTGTTAATTCTTGTAATTGTCTTCGGATGCCCGAAATTTCCTGGGCCAGTGTGTCGGATTCTGTTCCTTGGAAGTTTTTTCTTTTTGCATTGCTCCTGTCGCTTCCTCGCGATTTTTAAAATATATCCTGAGTCGTACTCTCAATTCGTCGACGGTTCCCTTGGAATCTAAGCCGAATTTTTCGGCCTCGCTCTGCAATTCCTCTTTGCAAAGTCGGTTTATCCAGGATGTACCTGTTACTGAGTCTGTGTCCTTATCTGTCGGCATGTTACTAAAATTTTTTTTTTTTTTTTTTTTTTTTTTTTTTTTTTTTTAGTAACTTTCCAATCCTCAATTTTTCTCGGGCGCCAATTTGTAACGGGTAGCTCTTTCAGGACGACAGACTCAGTAAAACACAGGTTAAAATAAAAATATGTCTATTGATCTAATATATGTACAATATATATGAAAATAAAATAAAATAAATCCTGTGCCGTAGAAATTAACTCTGCGTTCCGTCTGGATCCCGCGATGAATGAATCCCCGGCGGACGCCTATAAAAGAAAGAAAGAAAATAATTATTAATAACAAATAAAATAGGTGTAGTCAATCGCACTCAGACGTATATTCGCTTCCGCTTCAAACCAGCGGGAGCTGCGAACACACTCGTCAACTACAAAATCGCTTATGCAGGTCCGCGATAAAGTTCAAGACACGATATCGGTAGACTTTGCTTAATTATGGACGGAGCATGAACTTCAAAGCAGAACTACCTCCGTCCGGGTGGGCTCGCCAGTTCAGGACACTGGCGAAGAGAGGAGCCTAAGGCGCTAAGCTAAAGACTGAATAAATGCCGCTATTCATATGCCTTAAATAGTTGCTCTGAACCCCACTCACATCGTGCTAAGGAGGTGGAAGCGCCAACGCTGACACTCCTACGGTTCAAGCTGTTGAACGGTGATGACATCGTTACAAGCTGCAGTTTCCAGCTCCCGCCTACTCTCATTATATGCAACAAGTATTCAAGTTTTCTCCTATTTATTATTATTAAATAATATATATATATATATATATATATATATATATATATATATATATATATATATATATATATATATATATATATATATATATATATGCATATTAATTTTGAAAAATTCAAAAACGTTTACTATTATTAAAACAATTTCATCAAGTCTGGCGCCGTTCAGGTATAACGTGACTGCACTGATATACTGCAATTACTTGATAATCATGAAATAATTACGCCGACCCTAATTTAAGGGTATGATGGTATTTGTCGGTTGCTACAGACCAGAAAAACTACTGAAGTTTTAGCGATAGGTTATACTAAATACGTATTTTCTTACTGATAATTTATACTTTGGAACTCATTGAAATCGTTATATTTTTTGAACGTTGGAAGTGACACGAATACTGAGTTCCTGTTTTATGTAACCTTCTTGCTTTACTATACTATGGCACGAGAATATTAAGAAAATAATATTGGAATCTATAATATATTTAGGTCCAAAATATAAATAAAACTAGGCGTCTGATATAAGCGAATAATTGTTTTTGAACATTAGTTTCTCACCGCTTACTCCAGTACTCTTATAATATGTATTGGAAGTGATATTATTCCTAGATTTTTAGCTTTCTGTTTACACACATAATCTTACTTTTTATTAACTATTTTTAGTGTAAACTTTTTTATGTGTGGATATTAAAATTTAACAATTAAAATATCTTTTTCAATTAAAAAGGATGTAACATACCATGAGCTTACTATGGTTTTTAAAACTTTATTTTAAAAGCTTTGGAGAATTTCACCTTGGAGCTGCTACTGGTGCAAAGTCAAATCGGTTTTAGTATATGATTTGGTTTTTTTTATTTTGAGAACAAGTAATAAAACCCCCGTGCTGAAAAACACCCGTGCAATGGTTTAATAATAACTCAAAACTACAACATATCTACAAAATAGGTGATTCCTCAAAAACTGACAATTACAGACTCATAAGTATTATTTCTACTTTTGGGAAACTTGCTGAAGCTGTTTTAAAAGTCATCCACAAACGAATTTACCGGAAATGCGAGGAAATGTAGAGATGTTAGCTGTAATGTTTTTGCATGCCTGATTGACTACAAAAAGGCTTTCGATAGAGTCAGGCATGAACAAATGATGGAAGTGCTGAAGAGGACAGAAATTGACGGAAAAAACCTAAATATAATAGCTTACCTGTATTGGAATTAATTAGCGGTGCTCCGAATAGATGGAGAATATCAGGTCAAAATCTTAAGATGAGTGAGACAGGGATGCATAATTTCATCACTGATATTCAATCTGTACTCGGAGCACATTTTCGAAGAGGTTCTAAAAGATATTGATAAAGACATGTCAATAAATGAAGTTAAGTTGAATAACCTGCGGCATGCAGATAATATAATAGTGTTATTCAGTACCATAGAAGGACTGCAAAACTTAGTGAACAAAATAACGGAAAGAAGAAGAACATATGGGCTGGACATAAACACCAACAAAACCAAGTTAATGATCATCATCAAGGAAAACATAACTGAAGCACATCTGTATGTGAACCAAATGAGAATTGAACGTGTCTCTCAGTACAACTAGTTGGGAACTATAAGCAATATGTCGTAGGACAATACCCAAGAGATTATGTCGCATTTAATTATTATTAAATGTCGCATCGGAAAGGCAAAAAGTGCATTCTTGACTATAAGCTCTGTGTTCAAGAGCAATGACCTCACCCTAGAAACAAAAATAAGGCTTCTTAAATGTTACGTGTACTCAGTGCTTTTATACGGAGTAGAAACGTGGACATTGAAGGCTGAAACTCTCTTAAAACTTCAGTCTTTTGAGCTATGGTTATACTGACGGATTCTAAAGATACCATGGACAGACAAAGTCACCAATGAAGAAGTATTGCGCAAGGGCGCACCCGACACTGTTACTCACAAATTTTAAGATTTTAAAATGGTGGAGGTAGCATAAAAAAATTTCGGTGCCCAACCACAAACCTCCCCCCCCCCAGAGGAAAATTCTAGGTGCGCCACTGGTATTGCGGAGGATGAATACAACCAAAGAATATAGACGCTTATAAGCGTCTATATTCTTTGATACAACCGCGGATTTGGTCAACATCGGGAAGAGTCGTAACCTTGGGACATATAATAAGAAATCAAATAAGATATCTTCTTCTTCTTCACGTGCCATCTCCGCTACGAAGGTTGGCTATCATCATGGCAATTTTGACCCTGGAGGCTGCCGCTCGGAACAATTGTATGGAAGTGCAAGCAAACCACTCCCTGAGGTTTCTCAACCATGACATTCTTCTCCTACCTATGCTGCGCCTACCTTCAATCTTTCCTTGCATAATTAGTTGTAACAGTTGATATTTATTCCCACGTGTAATATGTCCCAGGTATTGTAGTTTCCTCATTTTAACACTCAATACGACCTCCTTTGTTTGTTCATCCTGTCTAATACAACTTGGTTAGTTATCTTATCCTTCCAGGAGATTTTTTAACATTCTTCGGTACGCCCACATCTCAAATGCCTCCAGCTTACCCATACATTGCTTATTTAGTGTCCACGCCTCCACCCCGTATAACAGGACCGAGAAAACATAACATTTAAGCATTCGTATTTTCAGCTTTAGGCTTAGGTTTCGGCTACACAACATTTGTTTCATATTGTTAAAGGCACTGCGGGCTTTCTCTATTCTTATTCTTATTTCTCTGGTGTATTCGTTTGACTCGTTAATATTTGTTCCGAGGTAATTGTAATTTTGTACTCGTTCAATGAGATTCTGTCCTACATGTAAGTTGATATTATTGATACGTTTCTTTGTAATTATCATGAATTTGGTCTTCTTTGTATTCAGTGACAGACCAAATTCTTCACTTGCTTCTACCACTTTGTTTAGTAATCTCTGTAGGTCGTCAATATTTTCTGCTATGAGCGCGGTATCATCAGCATATCGGATATTGCAAATGGGGTGACGGTTGATCTTTACTCCGGCTTTTTCGTTCATAAGAGCTTTTTTAATAACTTCTTCCGCGTAGACATTGAACAAGGTTGGAGACAACACACAGCCCTGCCGAACACCTTTTTTGATATTCTATGTATTCTATCTCATATCGAGCTGTTAATTCGTACTGTAGCTTCTTGTTTGTAGTATAGATTCCTTATCACTCGCATGTCCCTTGTATCAATATTTTTATTTTCCAGTATTTGCATCAGTGGCCTATGTTTTACTGTATCAAATGCTTTGTTATAGTCTAGGAAACACACAAATATGTCCTGATTTACATCGTTGTGTTAGAACATTAAAAGCAAACAGTGCCTCTCTATTTCCTAGTCCGTCTCTAAAGCCAAATTGAGAGGGTCCGATGTCAACTTCCAATTTTTTATATATTCTCCGATGAATGATTTTTAAGAAGACCTTTAATATATGACACATGAGACTGATGGTGCGATGTTCCGAGCATTGTCTCGCATTAGACTTTTTGGGTATGGCTATTATTGTTGTTACTAGCCATTCATTAGGTATGATACCAGATTTGTAAATGCTGTTAAATAGTTCCACGATCTTTATTAAGTTGTTGCCTTTGATGAGTTTAATTATGTCCATTGGTAGTTTGTCTGGGCCTGTAGCCTTCCCCGACCTCATTTCTTTAATCGTGTATTCCACTTCATCTCTTGTTATTTCTGGTCCTGTGTCACTGTTTATGTATTCGTCATCTACATTGTCTCTTTGATCTTTAAACAGTTGTTCTATATACTGTTTCCAGGTTCTTAATTTTTCTTCTGTGTCCATAATAATGTTTCCACTCTCGTCTACTAATATGTTGTGTCTGTTACTTTGTCTCCTCGTTAACTCTTTGATCTTCCGATGTGCATTAAAGCTGTCGTGTTTATTTTGTAGTTGTTCGATTTCTTCGCATTTTTCCCCGTACCAGTTTTCTTTAGCTGTGCGTATTTTTAGACGAATTTCTTTTTGTATCTCTTTATACTTCTGGTTCTTTTTGTTTTTCTGTTTTCTTCTTTCATCCATTAAGTTCAGTATCTCATCTGTCATCCATTCTTTTTTATATTCTTTACTTTTATGGAGGTGACTTATGCTTGGTTTCATTAACGCTGTTTTAATGTCTGTCCAATTCTCATTGATGTTAAGTTTTGTGTTGTCTTTTATGGGTTGTATCTTTGTTACTGCTTCATCAATTTCTTGTATCATCTGTTCTCTTACTTCTGGTTTTCGTAATTTGTTGATATCAACTGCTTTTTTGGGGGTTGTGCTATTAATTTTCTTTAGTATTATTTTCATTCTTGCAACTAGTGGATTATGCTTAGATGATATATCTGCACCAGGGTATGTCTTAATTGACATTATGCTGTTTCTGTATCTTTCATTGATTAGTAGATAGTCTATTTGGTTTCTCACTATGTGATGTTCTGTGTCTTGTGGAGATCTAGACTAGGCGGCATCTGTAGAAATTCAGACCATAATGGAAATTTTCGAGGGAAGCTATTTTTTTGCTGGAATCCCTTCAGGATATGCCCAGTATCGATAATCACGATATGCGCCAGTCGCAAACCCTGTGCTAAATTTTTTATATAACAAAATCTGAAAACAATTGAAAATTTCTCATTTTTTTGCTCCTATTTTCATTTATAATTCGAAAAATATTGATCTTAGAGAAAAAATTATAAGTGGTTAAAAGTTTCGTTATTAAATTTTACACAATATTTTGTTCGCTAGAAATTGAAAATTTAATGGTTATTGTTGAAAAAAATAGCAATAATTGGAAAAAAAAAGTACAAAAAAATGAAGTTAATCTTTTAAATGTTTTCGACTTTCTAAACTTGACTTACAAGTTCCATATTCCGCCTAGAAAAACTTTTTAATATGTTTAAAACGTGTGCTAAATTTTGTTAAGATCGGTCGGATAGGTTTTGCATAATAATTTTGCAATCCAGCCTACTGGAAAAAAATCGCAAATTTTCAAATTCATAGTAGGCCCTAAATAAGGCCCTCAGATAGTTGCAATTTTTTTTTACATATAAAGGAAGTCTCACACTTTCAAACGCTTTTTGTAAAATTCAAATCGGTTTACTAGGAAAGCCTAGAATTTTTTTTAAAGTTATAAACATTTTTTAGGCTTATAAACAAATTAAATAACTTTACGAGCTTTAAACATATCAATTTCAAAATGTATACACTTAAAGAACATTAAAAGACGCTTCTTTTAAAAAACAAAAAGATACATTCGGCTTACTGGTTGCCGAGATATTGAAGGTCAAAGTTGGCATACATTTGCCGTGTAACCATAAGTGATAGAGAGCTCGTTTTTAAACAAATACCCTCGTCTTGTCAAATACTTTTTATATGAAAAGTTTTACGTAATGCGCTTTATGGCAATATCCATAAAAAAGACAAATAAAAAACCGTTTTCGCGTAATATGTCACTCGGAATGCATGAGAGGTGATGATGAGGGACATTCACTTCAAATGTGAAGTGAATCACAGTTTAATAACGAAACTTTTAACCACTTATAATTTTTTCTCTAAGATCAATATTTTTCGAATTATAAATGAAAATAGGAGCAAAAAATGAGAAATTTTCAATTGTTTTCAGATTTTGTTAAATAAAAAATTTAGCACAGGGTTTGCGACTGGCGCATATCGTGATTATCGATACTGGGCATATCCTGAAGGGATTCCAGCAAAACATAGCTTCCCTCGAAAATTTCCAATGCAAAACAGATCCCGCCTAGACTAATCTCCATGTGAATAAACGTCTGTTGGGTAGTTCGAAAAAGGTATTTCTAATTACCATTCTATTTTCTTGGCAAAATTGTACCAGTCTTTCACCAGACTCGTTCCTATTCCCTAATCCAAAATTTCCTACCAAATCATCTGTCCTTCCTTTCCCAACTTTAGCATTCAAATCTCCCAAAAAATCAGATATGAGCTACTCAATGCATTTTGCAAGGTAACATTTAAGGAAAAAGGGACCTGGGCGAAGAAGAATATCCTGACTTGCTAACCTGAGAGCATGCTATAGAAATACCTCAACACAGCTATTCCGTATAGCAACCAACAAAGTCATCATAGTCAGAATGATCGCCAACGTTTGGGACAGGCACCCTAAGAAGAAGAAGTCTCTTTATTTCATAGGACAACTGCTACTCGACTAAAAAATATCACTGTTAAGATATTTAAGGAGTTACTTTGAGTACTAAATTTCGTTTGTGATATCCTGATTTTACATGAGTTTCAAATATTTGTAGCGCATTTTTCTACTTGAAAAAATGGTCGGTTATACGCTCACCAAACCGCTGATGGCCACTTTTACCATCATTAAGCGAGCTTATCATTACGACGCAAATTCTACAGTATTTCTCTACTTTTACATTCAGAATATGACAACCGGGGGAATCTTTCTACCCATTTCTTTTAAAAGCGCAAATTTCGTTGTGTAGAAATAGGAAACATATCTTTAGGTGAAGTCCAAGGCTGTTTTATGATTTGGGCATCTTGATATTGATCCTCGATTTTGTCTTGATGCCCATAAAAATCAACATCCAATTTAGCAGAGTCAAAAGATGACATAACATATTTATGTAATAGTTAGTAATGAATGAAATTCATTTGTGGTTCAGATATTCGGTTATTTTAAAAACATACAAACAAAAAATACTAATTTGCTTTACACAGTTTTAGATGTTTATACTTATGTCTATTTTATCGTTTTATATATTGAAGGTAGTTTAGTTAAAGGGAAAAGCAGCAATTAAAGAGGTGTTTAGATTTTACTAATTATTTACTTTTATTGTATAGGATTCTTATTATTTCCTAATAAATAAGATTGTGCCACCCAGTATAGTGCAGTTATACATATGCACATACTTTCGCATGATTTATGTTTGAAGTAAATCGAAACAGTATGAGCGAACGCAACAACAAACAACTGCATTAAATATTACACGAAGACTGGAAAGTGCAAATCGCATTTCTATTCACTAAAAGTGGGACAAAGCACGGCATCAACTACTTCCTCGATTAAATAAAATAATGTTAATGACCATTCTCGAATGACGTCTGCATACTCGCAGTATTTGATAACTTTTTAATACAGTTCTGACCGTATGGATTCCAGAAGACTATATTATTTTCATTCATCTATTTTTTAGAATAATTTATCTGCAATACGTTTGATTTGTTTGGGTTTAGCTAAATCCTTATATGGGTTTTGGTAAGGATTGCGATTAAGTATGATTACACAAGAGTTCTAAATAAAGAAAATGTGGTGTTTATAAAAAAAAGAAAATACTTGTCTGATTTAAAAATCTTTAGTAAATATAACAATTCGTTAGTAAAAACTAAGAATATTTTTTGAAGGTGGAACAATTGCACAAGCCACAAACAATCATGGCATTCTATTATGCCGGCAATGACAGCGTAACCCATCGATATGGAATTGGAATCATCATCTCAAAAAATGAAATACTAAAGTTTTTGGGAGAAAATGGAATTAAAGCTCTGTGTAATCTCTTTAACAGAATTTATGACACTGGGATATTACCAACTGATTGGTTAAAGTCGACAAAAATCACAATACCCAAGAAACATCGTCCAAAGACATGCGGTGATTATCGGACAATAATAAGTCTGATGAGTCACGTTTTGAAGATCTTCCTGCGAGTAGTACACAGCAGAATTTACACGTTTTTATAGGACAGAATTAACAATACTCAATTTGGGTTAAGAGTGGCTTGGGTACAAGAGAAGCCTTGTTTAGTATACAGGTGCTAGAACAAAGATGCAGAGATATACATCAAAATGTGTACATTTGTGAAATCGATTTTGAAAAGGCTTTTGACAAAGTCCAAGATAACAAAATGCTAGAAATATTGGAAACAGCTGGATTGGACGATAAAGATCTACAAATAATTACAAATCTATACTGGCATCAAGTGGCAAGAATAAAGGTTGAACAAGAACTCTCGGATGAAATAAATATAAAAAGAGGAGTGAGATAAGGCTGTATATTGTCGCCCTTACTTTTTAACTTATATTCGAAGGAAATATTTAAGGAAGCCTTATGGAGACAACCGAAGGTATTATTGTGAATGGAGTAACCGTCAACAATATTAGATATGCCGACGATACCTTACTTAGTCCTTGCTAATTGCGGAGAAGACCTTCAAAATCTAAGGAACAAAATAAAACAGACTTGTGATCAGTAAGGATTAAAACTCAACGTTAAGAAAACTAAATATATGATAGCAAACAAAATTTTGTACAGGATGACGGTATAAAAGTCGGAGATGCCACACTTAACAGAGTAGAGAAACTCGTGTATCTCGGCAGTAATAACAATGAGAGCTGGGATCCAACCGCAGAAATTAAAAGCCGCATAGAACAAGCCCGAGCTGCCTTTGTAAAAATGAGAAACGTACTTTGCAGTCACGATCTTAGCATTGACCTTAGAGTTCGAATGACATCTTGCTACATCTTTCCTGTCCTGCTGTATGGAGTGGACTCTAACTGAGGCTATCCCTAAACGCTTGACAGCCTTTGAAATGTGGGTATACAGAAGGCTACTGAAAATAAGCTGGGTCGACAGAGTTAGAAATGAGGAGGTCCTTAGACGGCTGAACCAAACAACATAACTGGTCATTATAATAAAGAAACGCAAGCTGAAATACTTCGGTCACATTATGAGACACCCTGAAAAATATGATCTTTTCCATCTGATCATTCAGGGAAAGATCCAAGGTAATCATGGTCCTGGTAGAAGAAGAACATGATTCCTAAAAAATATAAGGCAATGGTATGGAAAATCAACTACATCGTTATTTAGAGCTGCTGTCAATAAAGTCACAATAGCGAATATGGTAACCAACATGATATCCAACGATCGATAACGGTCATGGAACTAGAAGAAGAAGAAGAGTTCAAATTTCTTACTACATTATACATTTTGCCTAGGTTTATCGTATTATTGAAAATATAAAGTTAAAATGTAAACAACAATAATCAATTTTATGATAAAATTTTTGGTTTTATAAATTATTAAATTAGTTTGAACCTGATAACAGACTAAAAATTTAACTTTAAGAAATGATAAAAATTATTTTTGGATTGAATCTAGCAGAAATTTGGAAAGCTATTAATTACACTTTGATAATTAAATAATAAAAATAATTATTACTTATTGTAAATAGAGTTTAATAGATAAGACGGGGTCATGGAACGCAATAATTTACATCATTTGGTTATAGTCATTAAGCTAGAACAATTTCAAAACAACAAAATGGAAGTCAGAATAGATGGACGACTTACAGAACCTATAGACATCGGCAGCGGAATAAGACAAAGGGACTTATTGAGCCTATGCTCTTTAATTTAATCATGAATGAAATAATTAACAGCGTTAACAAAGGAACAGGATACAGAATGGGAAACATCGACATAAAAATACTCTGTTACACAGACAGCCCAAAATGAAATCTCTGCAATACTGATCAGGATTTACATAAGAGCAAAGATTTAATACAACTCATCTCAGAAAACTAAAACAATAGTAATCAACAAGGAACCAACCAGATGTAAAATAGAAATTGATGGCATCGCTATTGAACAAGTAATGGAAATAAAATATCTTGGAATTGCACTGTCTAGCTGTGGAGACCTGGACAAAGAAATGAGATATCGAGTACAACAAGCAAATAGAATAAATAGTATGCCTTAATAACACTGTATGGAGAAACAGACACATTAAGAATGCGATGAAGTCAAGAATTTATAAAGCCAGTGTAAGACCAATAATGACATCTGCCTCAGAAACAAGACCCGACACAACCATAACACAAAGGCTACTGGAAAACGGCAGATTAGAGAGTATTGAGAAGAATTACAGGAAACTGAGAGATCGAAAAAAAAAGTGAAGAAATTAGAAGAAAATTTAACGTACAGTGTATAGACGAATGGACACGAAATAAAAAAAAATCGTTCTTGGAGGAGAAACATTTGTTAACATCTGTTTTATTAAAAAAAGATTATCCTTTATCGTTTATAAATAAGGAATTTTCAACAATCGATCGAATAGAACAGAACAACTTAGAACGAGATCCTACAGCATACACAAGGAATAATATGAGGAAAATAACAATACCGTACATAAAAGGATTATCAGAAAAACTTAAAAGGATAGGAAATAAATTCAACATTTCAACAACATTCAAAACAGCAAACACGTTGAGATCTATTTTGTCCAAAACCAAACCTAACAATGAACAAGAAAGGACAAAGAATTACATTTATAAAATACCTTGTGAATGCGATCAGTTTTATTTAGGTGAATCATCAAGGCCATTAAATGTTAGAATAAGTGAACATCAATCTTATATTAAAAATAGAGAATTTGATAGATCTCAAATATGTAAACACGCATGGGTTCAACGGAATAATTCAAATGTAGTCCTAAAAGAAACGGATGGTAAAAAAAGAAAAATCAAAGAAGCGGCTCTAATTATGCTAAATGAGGCCAATTGTGTCGCAAATTCCTCGGCAGAATGTAGTAGGATCTGGTTACCAATATTGAAAGAGGAAGTTATTAATAAGAAAATACCAGTATTAGTAAGTCAGTAACATATAGAGGATACATCATTTATGTTTTTTAAATAACGTAACATATAAAATCAGAATTTTGATGTTTATTGAAGGTAAACTAAATTCACGAACAAATACTTACAATGTCGGGATAGTATTATGAGGTTTTTTTTCCTGGTTTTCCCTCATAATTTACTATGGAATCACTAACAGGAGAATTTTACTGTCATCATGTCATGTGTTTGTCTTTTTAAAGACGAATTACATGCTATGATTTTTTTCTGACGGATATTCTCAAGTTAAAGTTGATTTCATATAATCAAATAAACTATCTTATTAGTAAAGTCGTCCCAGGAGCGCAACTCAACAATATTGGCAATATCATTTTAATGCACTTTAAATGCATAATGTATGTCTGAATTGTCAATTAAAATGAGTCAGATAAAATTAAATTATTAGAAGAATTTTTCACTATGTAACAAAAAACAAAATTTGTTTAATTTACTGTTTGTATTTTGAGAACGATTTCCGAAGTAGAAATTGAAACGTCAATAAACGTATTTTTATCTTTAATTGTGGCTTATTCCCAGTTAAATAGTAATTAATTTACAATGCCACAAGAAAATAGCTTCAGAACAATATTCCTAAATATGTTTTCATATAAATTTCATTTATGTTTTTATTCTTCAGATCGTTCCTTCAGGTTCTACAATCTCATGTGATTGAAGTCGAGAATTAGCAGAATACCCTCGTATAGATCCAGATTAGTTAAAAATTCCAGAACAAAAATTACCATAAATCTGGGACTTATCGATATGGAAAGAATGTGAAATTATAAAATACCGCTCACTCCAAAGAACAACACTCGCATGAACTGTAAATAAATAGTGATGTACTGTCTAAAATTAACTGAGAAGTAACTGACGCTGTTGCCAAGTCGCCGGAAGTAAATTCTTTAAGCTTACAAACGTTCATTAAAAATTTCATTGACCAGCAACAGACGAGACGCCTACTTATTATAAAAAGAAAAAAATCATGCGAGAGAATTTAGATTCTGTACTGCAATATGTTATAAATTTGTTTCTATATGAATGAAATGATTAAATCTTATTGAATTATGTAGAAATATGGCATTAGTACAAAAATGTCATCATCATTTTAGTATTACAGTTTGAGATGGCGCAAACCTTCTGAAGTTTATTAATTTTTGTTTGTTTGGTTTTGTACTTATCTATTGTCAATTGGATGTAGTTATGCATAAAAGAACCAACCCAAAATATATGAAAATGAGCTATGACAGGTTTTATGTATTTAAATTGCAAAAAATGTAGTAGGGCAGTTTGAATTATTTAAGCGTTCATTTATGGATAAAACTAATTTATTGGTGTAAATCTAAGATAATTTAATGACCATATTATAAAAAATGTTATTTTGTTTTTGTTATGTGGCTTGGTTCTTTTTTGCATAATGTGAATACCTGGATTATAAAATTTGAATATTGGAACCACTCTGATATTTATTCAATATGGATAAAAAGTAACACTTTAGAAGGCAAAATATTTTATTTATCAAATCAACATGTATTATCCGTCAAATTAAATCTAAATTAGCGTCGTAACCATCAAGATAATCTTCAACATTATTATCACTTGTCAGAGTAGTATAGTGGTGCTTAACGTCTTCAGGAATAACATGTAGTAAAGATGAGATGTCTTCAAGCTTTTTGGGCGATATTGGTTTGCCCGTAGGCCACAGTTGAGTTAGCGATGGCGAAAAGATATTCCTTGTGTTATCTAAAGAAGGTCTGCCTTTTGATTTTTTTGAAATGTCTACTTGAACATAGTCTTCCCTGTGTGTTTTTGACATAAATAATTCAAATGGTTTTTCTTTATAAATTTTTATTTCTCTCAAATGAAGCCAATTAATTTTTTCTCCAGACGTATCTACTTTGCGGTTGGTGATAAGCTTTTCTGTATCTTTGGTCCCAAAAAAATGTTCCATTTTCATTTTCGTAACCTGTAAGGGATTATTTTACGACAGCTTTTTATGATATTTATGTAATCGTCTTCACTGTAGATTTTTTGCTGTAACTTTAATGCCTTTTCTATGTCTGAAAAATCGCTGTCGTTTTTTAAAAAACTATGCCCGGAAACCAAAAACCTTAATGAAATATCTTCTAATGTCAAATGATTTTCCAATGCAGCCTTTAACATTAGTACAATTTTTATATTTCGGTTTTGGCCACCACAAGAATCTGACCAAAGTATGAGATGTTTTGTGGATTCAGGAACATGTCGCGCAATGTGCTTGAGCAAACAAGACCCTACCTCCTGAGCTCCTCTACCAGCTTTGCCTTCTAACCATGTATAACAATATCCTTTATTGAATTTGCATGAATGGATACCAGTATTATAAAGCCATATCTGTTTCTTATAGAAAACTATATTCGTGGGAATTTTTGGCAAGGGTAATGTTTTTTCCATGTCAAACGTAAGGACTTTTAAACTGTCATCGATTTTTGCCTGTTGCATGTCTTTGTTCATTCTGTTTCTTGCTTCTTCCTAATTAGTTAAATGTATTTTATGCTCCTGCAAAAACTTTTCTTTATCATCGTTACTCTTAGCACATTTTACAGCATCATTTAGTTTGTCACATAGATTACAGGTGTCCTTTTTTAACGGCTTACGCCGTAGATTAAAATTTGAATAAAAATTTTTTTTATACTTTTGATAGCTGACTGGATTTTCCACTTCTTCTGAATACAAAGAATGCATTTTCTCAATAGTTATGTGGCTTTCTAAATACTCAGCATCTTGCATTTCTTCCCGTCTGTAATGGGACTTATATTTTGGAAGTCTTTTTATGTGGTCAATAACTTCGTTAAAACGTGTACTGCTAAGTTTATTATAACCACCATACGCTCCTCTCTTATCAACTATACTGTCCGACTTAATCTTCACGAGAGCGGTATTAACACGTTTTGTTGATATTTGGAGCGTTTTAACAAACATGTCCCGACAAACCTTAATACTACTTATTTATATATATATATATAATATATATAATATATATATATATATATATATATAATGGCTATACACCCCAACGTGGGGTTAAACCGCAAATGCTTTCTAGATCCTATTTCTTAAGTGGATCAGTCTTTTTTTTTGTTTATCTTATCTTCTTGACAATATCTCTCCATTTTTTCCTGTCTCTAGTTCTTCCTCTCCATTCACTGACTCCTGCCCTTTGGAGGTCTTCTTCAACTTCTTGCAGCCACTTTGATCTCGGTCTTCCCCTTCTCTTTCTTCCTCCTGGATTCCATTCTATCATTGCGTATGTCACTGCCTCATCGCCTGCTCGCCAAATGTGACCTAACCATCTAACTCTGCATTGCTTTATTTTAGTTACAATGTCTTCCTTAAGTTCTTCCTTAATTTCTGCATTTGTTCTGCTTCTATATTCATTTTGCTCTGTTCTGATTGGTCCTAGTATGGTTCTCATAATCTTTCTCTCTGCAATTCTTAAGTCTTCTTCATCTTTTTTAACCATCGTCATTGTTTCCCCTGCATATAATAATATTGGTCTAATTATGGTGTTATAAATGCTCATCTTGCTTTTTTTAGTCAGTGTTTTGCTTTTAAGTAATCTTTTGTTTGCAAAATAAGCTTTATTCGCTGCTAATATTTTTTCTTTTATTTCGGATTTCCTTTCTCCGGATTTACTTATTGTAACTCCTAGGTATTTGAAGTATTCTACTTCTTCAAACTCGGAACTTCCTATTTTGATTTTTTCCTTCATTGGTTTTTTCCCTAATCTTAATATTTTTGTCTTTTCTTGATTTAATCTTAGCCCCATTACCTCCCCTTTCTCTCTTATTTCTTCAAGCATTTCTTTCATTATTTTTCTGTTCTTTGCAATAATAGCAATATCATCTGCATATGCAATTATTTGACCACCTCTTGTTCTGAGATTTCCTTTATTTATATTTCGCAGTACATATTCTAATGCTAGATTAAATAGCGTTGTTGATAAGGCATCTCCTTGTTTCATCCCTTTATTTATACTGAATTCCTCTGTCTCTCCTCTTTGTGTCTTTATGCTTATTTTTGTAGTTCTCATTGTCATTTCTATTAATTTTCTGAGTTTATGTGGAATTTTTAATTTTTTAAGTGCTGTCATTAATACGTTCCTTTTAATTGAATCAAATGCCTGTTTGAAGTCTATGAATAACATTTCCAATTCTAATTTATACTCGTTTGCTTTTTCCATTATTTGTTTTATTGTGTGTATTGCATCTATTGTAGATCTTCCTTCTGTGAATCCACATTGGTACTGTCCTACTGTCTTCTTTGTGATCTTTGATAACCTCTTTTTTATTATTGATGTCAATATTTTATATGTTGTATTTAGTAATGTTATTCCTCTATAATTTTCACAGATTTGTTGGTCTCCCTTTTTATGTACTGTTATGATCTGTCCTACCTCCCAGTCACCTGGCATTTTCTCTTCTTTCCATATATTTTTCAATAGTGCCAGTATTTTTCCTCTTAGTTCCCTTCCCCCGTATTTTATTAGTTCCATATTAATTCCATCTTTACCTGGGGCTTTTCCATTTTTGCTTCTCTGTATTACTTCATCCAATTCCTCTAATGTTGGTTCTTTTGAAATTTCGATGTCTACTTCATTTGCTTCTTCTTCGTGTACTGTTTCCTCCTCGTCATGCATTTCTTCTTCTGTTGTTTCCTCCGTCAAGAGCTCTCTGTAGTAATCTCTCCATACTTGCTTGTATTCTTGGTCCTCTATTATCACTATTCCCTCTCTATTTTTTATTCCGTTTGTTTTGCCCTTGTATTTTTTGTTTTGTTCTTTAATCTTTTTGTAAAAACTTTTCGTATTTCTGTTTGTTCTTTCCTGCTCTATTTCCTGCATTTTTTTGTCTACCCATCTTCTTTTATTTTGCCTTATCACTTTCTTAGCATACCTTCTTAATTTTTCATATTCTTCTCTGTCTTCCTCTTTATCTGTTCTTAGCCATTTATTTCTGGCTTGCACTTTTTTTTCTGTTATTTCTCTACATTCTTGGTTATACCATTCGTTTCTTGTTTTAGCCTGACTTTTACCTATCTGCATATTTGCACCTTCTTCTATTGATTTTTTGATCGTCTCCCATTCTGTGCTTATATCTTCTACTTTATATTTCTCTTTTATTTGAACTGTTACTGCCTCTTCATATTTTTTTCTTACTTCTTCATTACTCAATTTATTGACATTCCACTTTTTATGTTGGTTTTTTTGTTTTGTTTCAATTTTAACTTTTTGTCTTAAAATGGCTGTGACCATGTAGTGGTCTGAATCTGCACACGCACCTCTGAACGTTCTTACATCTTTTATTGACGATTGTTTTCGTTTATTAATCATTATGTGATCAATTTGACTATATGTTTTCTGATCCGGTGACCTCCATGTTACCTTATGTATTTTAGGGTGTTCAAATTTTGTCGAGCTTATTAACAAATTTGTTCTTGTTGCTAGGTTACATAGTCTTTGCCCATTGTCATTCGTATTTTCGTGTATTGTATGCTTTCCTGCAATTTGCTGTAAAAAGTCCTCTTTTCCAATTTGGGCGTTGAGGTCTCCCGAGTACAAATATGACATCTTCTTTGGGTATTTTTTCTATCTCCTCTTCGACCTTATCATAAAAGATTTCTTTTTCGTCTGCATTGCTTGTTTCTGTGGGGCGTATAAATTCAAGACTGATATATTAAATGGTTTGCTGTTGACTCTAACATAGGCCATCCTTTCGCATATTGGCTTGAAACTTATAATTTTCTCTCTTAGGTGACTAAGTATCATGAATCCCACGCCTTTTTGCCCTTGCTTCTTATTTTATATACTCGAGTAAATTGTTTCGCCCGATCACCAGAACTAACTCCATAATGACGCTTGACTGGTTCCTCGCTGATTAGTGTACCTAAATAAGTTGTTTGGGAATCATATGATCCTAATTCCCAGTATTTCTTAAACAGTTTTTCTCGTTCTTCCACAGAAACCATCTCACTGCACATATTCTTACACTTGCACACGTAGTTTTCAAATTCTTTGGAATTAACATGGATACCTCTATAATTTACGTAAGGTTTGTTGGTGTTCTTGAACTTTTTCCTGCTATCACGTGTTTGATTGTTATATTTGCGTTTTCGACCCTTTGGCCGTCTGCCTGTAGAAGTACTTTGATTGCTAACTACATCTTCCAACGGGGCATTTTCATCTTCTGTATCTGATGAAGAGGGTACATAATTTGCATCAGCAATGCTATCATCGGTGTCTTCTGAAAAATCACCCGAATCTTGTAACAGATTATCACCGTCAATGGTAGGTTCCTAAAAAACAAATTTATTTTTGCACGCTTTTAATTCTTATTACATACCTCATCATTGTTTTCTTTTTGTGTTAGCTGCACCATATATCGTCCTCTGGACACAGACATAATGATATCACTCGTTAACACTTAAAATGTAACTGAAAGATAACGGTTTCTGTAAACACAACCGGAACCAACAATAGAATAACTACGTATGAAATTTGCATAAAGGAACCAACCCGTTTGGTTCCTTTATGCAGAATTCTGTAACCGCGTTTTATTGTATGCATAAGGGTACTATCCCACAGATGGCGTGACTATGCACATAAATAGGTTGGTTCTATTTTGCATTTTATAGAACACTAATTTTTATAATCGAAAGCTTATATATAGGTTACGTTAATAAAAAAACAAACCAAAATTAAAATCAAACAAAATTCAATTAAAGTAGTAGCTTAAGTTATTAAATAATGCTCATAATCTCTCAAATGATTTCTTAAATGTTGCTGTAGATATTCCAAATAACTCTAAACTATTGCTGTGCTCATTGGCAGTTCGTAAGATTCTTGTAATGGGTTCATTTTGGCCATAATTCGTAGTGTTGAATGGAATGTTGAAAATCTCAGTGTTACGAGTTCTTCTAGTATTAACATTAAAATTTATTAAACTTAGTAACTCTGGATCTTGAACATATCCATTTATAATTATAAAAAGGAAACATAAATCCGCTTGACATCTTCTATCATGTAGTGATGAGATATTTAGTATTGACAGTATATCATCATATGTGTATTGATGTCTAATAAAACCATTTTGTAAGCACATACCCTCAAGAATTTATTTTGAACTCTCTCGAAACTGTAGATGTCACTGTTATATGAAGGAGACCAAATGAGAGAACCATAATCCAAAACTGATCGAACTAAACTACAGTATAACATTATACAGTATAAAGTTTGTACTGAAAACTGATTACAGTTTCTAAGAATAAATCCTAACATTTTTAAAGCTTTAGCTGAAGTTTCGTTAATGTGATATTTAAAAGTTAGTTTAGAATCAAAATTTATACTAAATCTTTAATATTATACCTGCTAACATACCAACCTGCTAAAGTACATTTTAATTGATACATATACATCAGTAATTTACAAGAGGCATCAACTAGGTCATTAACTATTCGAAATATTTTAAGGTCATCAGCAAACATTAGAAATTTACTATTTTTAATCACTGAGGTATATCATTAACAAATATATTAAATAAGATAGGTCCAATATGAGACCCCTGAGGAACTCCTGAGGTTACGGATACTCGTTGAGATAAACAATTTCCATATTTAACATACTGACATCTACCAGATATATAACTACCTATCCACTCAATTATTTTACCTCCAAATCCATAGCCATTTAATTTAGCAATAAGCAGATCATGGTTAACTCTATCGAAGGCTTTTGAGAAGTCTGTGTAGATAGCGTCAACCTGACCCTTCTGTTCCACTGAATTAGCTATAAAATTCGTATACAATTTTAAGTTCGTGCATGTAGACTTACCTTTAGAAAAGCCATGTTGTCCAACATCAATTAAATCTTTACAATTCCATGTCAAAAAGTTATTTACAAGACACTCAAAAAGTTTGGGTAATACATATTGGTTACAAACCGCTCGATAATTTTCAACATCATTTTTATTACCAGATTTGAAAATTGGTCTTAAATAACTAGTCTTCCAAAGATCAAGAAAGATGCCGGTACTCAATGAGGAATTAAATAAGTAGCAGATAGGTTTTACAAGAGTAAAAATGCAATGCTTGGACTAGATGGCAAACAATCTGGTCCAAGCGATAATTTCCAAGGCATCTTTAAAGAGACCTCAATACTATAATTATTCACATTTATACTCTGCTGATAATTAAAAATTGGGGTCTGATTAATTTTAGAATGAGAATATGTAGTTGAGAAAAACTTACCAAATAGATTAACTACGTCTTGAGCATTATCACTTGTACTATCACCGTAGAACATATTAGATGGCAGATTATAACTTTTACGTTTATTATTGATATACTTCCAAAAATGTCGAGGATTAGATAGAATCCCATTCTCAATATTATTCAAATAGTTACTATAACATTGAGAGGAGACTTGTTTGCATTCATTTCTTAACTGAGAAAATCTTAAATAATCATCCCTTCTACCAAATAATTTAATTTATACAAATAATTCTGTTTTGTTCTATTATTTTTTGGATTTTCCTGCATATCATACGCCATAATAATTAAGAAGGTAATAGAAATAGTATTGAATATTCTAGTATTGTATTGTAATAATGATATTTAGATATCATTAAAATAAAAGACATGATCTAATATGAGTATTTGGAATTTCTGACTTCTCTTGCGCCCAGCGATCTATTTACAGATCATCCTTTATTTCGAAAAACTAATAAAATAATCGAAAAAATTTATTATACAAGCGGCTTTTTAGGGGTAAACCGCTCGCCTAGTAGGAAGACCACGAAAACGATGGAACGACAAGTTATTGGAGGCACATTGAAAAACAGACAGAGTCATGTCTACATAAAAAAAAGAAGAAAAATGCCGTAGGAAGAAAAATTTGATAATTGTTTTTATAAATTCTCGTTTTAAAAACCTACCAATAAGAAACAGTGTTACAGTGATTAACTTCCCGAACCGGATGTTTCTATTCAGTTTGGCTTAAACAATAACGGTTTGTATTTTGCAAAACGTGAAATCTGATAAACATAATCATCTGATAGTGAATTTCTCAAAATAAATTCTTTTTCTTTTTTCAGTCAGTAAGACGCCGGATGTCACTCGAGACTATAAAAGTTTTACTAAAATTCTTCTAGGAATTATTTGTCATAAAGGCAACCAACGATGGCGTCCAGAGTCCAGCTTCTCATTCTTTTCAATATTTACGATTTTTTTTCTTTTGTTGGTGCACGTTCTACATGGCGTACTGTATAAGTAGGAATCATTTTCAAAGAATTTAACTATTTAGCTGTTTAAAAGTTATATATCAATATCAGATATATTATGAGTTCATACGTTCATATTAATTGATATAAAATATAACAAAGGGAAGTTTAATATTTTTTGTTTTAATTATTTGTCTATTTAATTACGAATAATAACACATTTTGCATTTGATTAAATTCTTCCGACAATAATCAAATTGTTGATTGGTAGATTTTTTGAACATTTGCTTTTTATTTGCAGTTTGTTAAATATTTTTTGTGGAATTTCTGTTTTTCAATTACATCTAGAAATTTCAGATACCCAAATTTGAATTTATACAAGGTCGTTAATCTTTTTGTTGAAACATCCTAAAGAAAAAAGCACAACCATATAATTGGTCCAGTAAATCTTTGCACATGTGTCGTTCAATTTATTAGAATTTAATCAAAGGATTTAAAAACAGATGAAGCTGTAAAAAACGTCGTCCTATTCTCAGACAGGATACTGATGATACAAATACAATCAACAACAATCAATGTGAACATATTACAAGTATATGCACCCACACAAGACTATGAACAAGAAGAAATTGAAAAATTCTATCATGATTTAGAAAAAGTATTAGCACCTACAAAGAAACACGATCTCAATATTATCATGGGAGATTTTAATGCAAAGATTGGTGAAGGTGAACAGGAAGATATCATAGGGAAATATGGTCTGGGAATACGAAATGAAAGAGGAGATATGTTGGCATCTTTTTGCGTAGAAAAGCAATTAGTAATAACGAACACAATTTTCAAACTTCCAAAACGTCGTCTTTACACCTGGAAATCCAAGTTGTTCGTAACCAAATAGACTTCATATGTATAAATAAGAGATACAGAAATTCAGTATTAGCAGTAAAAACATATCCAGGCGCAGATGTACCAACAGATCACAATATTTTAGTAGGAAAAATAAGACTGAGATTAAAAAGAGTTGCAAGGACGAATAAGCAAACAGTTACTATTGATAGAGAAACGATGCTAAATGATACTATAAAACAAGAAATAACTAGTATATTAGAACAAAAAATGAAGTTAACATCTAGCAAAGAAGAAAGTACTGAGGAAAACTGGACGAGAATTAAAGACATCTTAAAGACTATTCAAGAAACAAAATTGAGTGCGCTAAAAGCAAGAAAAAAACAAGGGTGGATGACAGAAGAAATACTGAGACTTATGGATCAAAGAAGAGAAGTCAGAAATAAAGATAAAAACGAATACAAGAGGATCCACGCAATAATCAGGCAGAAGATAAGACACGCGAAAACACAATTTCATAGTAAAGAATGTAATGAAATTGAACAATATGAAAAGAAACACGATACATTTCATCTGCACAAGAAATTAAAAGAGGTCGCTGGAAACAAACGGAAACAAGTATCCCAAAGTTTAGAAGACAGAAACGGACACAGAATATTAGACATCAATGAAAAGTTAAAAGAATGGGAAAACTACATTTCTGAATTATTTGAAGATGAGAGAGTAAAACACTATACACCGATTGCTATATCAGGTCCATCTATAACAGAAAGTGAGGTAAGACGTTCAATACAAACGGCAAAAAATGGAAAAGCAGTTGGCCCCGATGAAGTAAGTGCTGAAATACTTAAGTTTTTGGGAGAAAATGGAATTAAAGCTCTGTGTAATCTCTTTAACAGAATTTATGACACTGGATATATTACCAACTGATTGGTTTAAGTCGACATTTGTCACAATACCTAAGAAACATCGTCCAAATACATGCGGTGATTATCGGACAATAAGTCTGATGAGTCACGTTTTGAAGATCTTCCTGCGAGTAATTACATGCTGTTAGAGGACAGAATTAGCAATACTCAATTTGGGTTTAGGAGTGGCTTGGGTACAAGAGAAGCCTTGTTTAGTATACAGGTTCTAGTACAGAGATGCAGAGATATAAATCAAAATGTGTACATCTGTGCAATCGATTTTGAAAAAGCTTTTGACAAAGTCCGACATAACAAAATGCTAGAAATATTGGAAACAGCTGGATTGGACGATAAAGATCTACAAATAATTATATGAGAATTGTCTTTGTAAAGACGACAGCTTTTGATCCTAAAGACATGAAACTAATACAAACAACTCAAAAGGTTGGAAACAAGAAACCCATGTACTGCCCTAACGCAATTTATGAATATACAAAGAACTTGGGTGGTGTTGATAAAATTTGCCGTTACCGATCGTCATACTATATTGGAAGTCGAAAAAGGATATTTCGGGATTTTCTGGTATCTTTTTGAAGCTGCACAGCTGCAGTAATAAACGCGTATATCTTATATATTCAAGACCATCGCGACAGACGTAACACCCACAGAGAATTCCGGTTAAGACTAGATAGGGCACTAATTGATAATTATTCTTCGATACAGTGACGTGCAACTATGTTCAAAGTAAAAAAAAGGAGGTGTTTTTGGAATCCCAGATGAAGTTCGCTTGGCAAACGTTGGCATGCACAATTTGCACATGCCTTCTATATCATCTTTCAAAAGATGTAAATTTTGTAGCACTAGAGCCAATGAAAAAAGAACCAAATATGTGTGCAAAATATTCAAGGTGTCCATTTGTATTTTGTCGTGCTAGGCTATTCTTATTTATTAATTTTGCAGGGTGCAGGGCATATAATTTCCACGTAAGATTTGCTTTTATAGGACTTAGGAAAAATAGTTCCCACATCTATTTTTTTGTAAATGAAAAAAAAATACCAAAACTGTTTTGTTATATGTACTCTAGTAATTTCAATTTACATAGAATATTCATATATTTATGTATAAATATGTTTTTTTTTTGAAAAAATCCCAATATTTAACATTTTTTTTCTTCAGCGCACTTTATGTTAAAACGGATGGCGTTACAAAATTGTTTTAGTAAGCAAACCCCAACTACTTTTCAGTTTTTACCTATCCTAGAGAGGATGTTACTTTTTCTTTTGAACATGCTGTATAACAAGAACAAACACAAGCTCAGATCCAATTGAGTCAAAAGTGCTTATAAACCTAGATGATAAACTTTGATTTATGTTTGTGAAATTGATAGTTTAAAACAAAATATACCAAAAAGATAGTTCATATTTTATGTGATTTTTACATCATTGTTCTGAAATATTTATTATAGTCTTGGTCTACTCTAAATGCACAGAAATTAGATATTAGTCCGTAATAATTTTCTGTTTTTTATGTTAACAGTGACAGAAAGAAAATAATATTGAAATTTCGCAATATATTCTTTGGAAAGACCTCGATTATATGAAACTGCTTATTACAAACCTAACTACATAATTAAAAATAATTGCGGTCTTGTTATATACAGTTATTACATTACTAACCAGTTGCACCGCCAACTGAAAGAACAACAAGAACAAGGAATTAAAAAACTACGCTCTCTTGGGAAAATTACATTTTCAGCTGACAACTTGAAAACATAAATGATGACCTGCAGGATATTAGATATATGTTGACAATAACGATTTCTTTTTCACTTTTGCAATTTGTTGGAGTTCTAGAAGATAAATACAAAATTGTGTGTCTTATTGATTAGTTTTGTCCTCAAGGAAATTCGAACATTCGTTTCTTTAATAAAGTATCTTTTGCATTTATTAAATATATAGTGATATATGGTTGAATGTTCGAATAAATGAAATTTAATCAAATAAAAAGAGTAGCGGCTAGGAACTCCTTTGGAGTCCCTTGGATTCTATTGGATAGTCATATCAGGGAAAGTGAATCAATACCTGCCCCCCGCAGATTCCAGGAGCTTCTTCACATGGGAAGCTAGCACCTGCTAAGGGTCCCTTGTCCAGGGTCACGGATGAAGTCCAGAATGGCATCCAAGGCGACGAAGAATACTTCCGGTACGGCAAAGATGGCGGAGCTGGCAACCCTTGATTTTAGGGATAGTATAAGATCACGGCATTAGGCAGTAGTGATGCCATTACTGAATCAAGGCTGTTAGAACGACATCTAACAGGTTTGACGATAGACACCCACAGGCGGCAATCCCATAATGATTTAACTGGCAGTGATACTGCGGTGCAGAAAGCAATGGGAAACTACTGCACTAAATCTCCCAAGAAAAGCTCCATGACAAATACAAATCATACTACGGCCCCGAGTCTCCGGCGTCCCTTTAATGGGACAGGGGTGCTAAGAATCTCCGGAGGGAAAAATAAAAATAAAAAGAGATCATTAATAAAACATATTGCTACGTGGAATGTTAGAACTTTATGTCAATCAGGAAAGCTAAAAAATGTATAACTCGAAATGAAACGTCTGGAAACTGTAAAAAGTGGAAGTTATATTACTTATTACTCCGGAAAAACGGATGATGTTCATGAAAATGGTGTTGCTATAATTCTTGAGGAACGACTGGAAAACCTGGTTGACAAATTTGTTCCTCTCTCAGAGCGAATAATGATGATGATAACTATTAAAAGTAAGATTAATATAAACTTAATACAAGTATACGCTCCTACAAGTAACAGTACAGACAACGAAATTAATGAATTTTACCATGTATTAAAGCAAGGACTAAATAACACAAAAAAAAAACACGAAATTTGTGTAATAATGGGAGACTTCAACGCTAAAGTAGGAAAAGACATAACTCCCGGAATTACTGGAGTATTCGGTCTTGGGAAAAGAAACGAAAGAGGTGATAGATTGGTGGAGTTCTGCCAAGAGGAAAACTTTGTTATCACCAACACATGTTTTAAACAACCAAGAAGACGTCTCTATACATGGATATCACCGAGAGATGGCCATGGTAGTGTAATGCGTAACCAAATAGACTATATTATGATTAACAATAGATTTCGAAACTCATGTAAATGTACTAAGACATATCCAAGTGCCGACGCAGCCACCGATCACAATTTACTGGCATCTAGAATCAACCTAAAATTAAAGACAATCAAAAAGCCTTCCATGACAAAGAAATACGATAGACAAAAACTAAAAGAAGAAGAATTTAAACATCGTTTTGAACAGACAATGAACGAAAAAATTCGAGACAACATCACACAAGTATACAATGTACCAACAGTCGAAGAAATATGGGATAACATAAAGAATGGTATCATCGATACAGCAACGCAAAGTGGAACTGTCACCCATTATAAAAAGCAAGCGTGGATGAAAGATGAAACAATCGAATTGATGGACGAAAGAAGACAGCTTAAAAATAGAAATAACTCGAGTATAAACGAAAGCATAATCTGATTCGAAGAAAAATCAGGGAAGCCAAAGAGTTATGGATGCGAGCAGAATGTGAGGAACTAGAAGAATTGCAATGAAAACATGACGAACACACATAAGAAAATAAAAGAAGTTACAGTACACAAAAGAAATACACCCATGACATTAACGAATAATGAAGGTCATGCACTATCCCTAGAAGACGAAGTAATGGAGGAATGGGAAAACTACATTAAAGCATTATTTAAGGATGATCGAGGATCACTACCTAACTTAAGTGCAAATGCAGGACCATCAATGTTAAAAGCTGAAGTGGAAAAAGCCATACACCAGGACAAAAACCCAAAAACAGCAAAGCCAGTGAGCCAGATCAAATATACAGCGAATGGCTAAAATTACTCTCAAATGACAATATAAAAGAACTCACTGTACTTTTCAATCAAATATATGATAACAGTGAAATTCCATTATTCCTCTAACTAAGAAACCAAACGTTAAGAAATGTAGCGATTGTAGACTCATTAGTTTAATGAGCCATGCCGTTAAAATACTGTTGCATATTCTTCTAAACCCAATCAGTATTGAACAAGGCGTAAGACAAGGCTGTATACTATCTCCCATCCTCTTTAACGTGTATTCTGAGAATCTATTTAGGGAAGCTTTAAAAGATCAAAAAGGAATTATCCTAGGAGGAGAAATAATTAACAATATACAGCACGCCGACGATACTGTGATTCTAGCTGAAAACATCGACGATCTGCAGGAGCTAATCAATAGAGTTGACATGGAATGCACAAATTGATAAATATCGATAAAACTAAATATATGGTGATCAGTAAAGTGGATATCGGCGCAACCCAACTGATATTAAACCAACAACCGCTGCAGAGAGTTCAGAGATTCAAATACCTTGGATGTTGCATTACCCAAAATCTAGATCCATCCTTTGAAATTCGATGTAGAATGGAACAGGCAAGAAACTCATTTCAAAAATTCAAGCCTCTATTATCCAATAACTCATTAAATTTGGAAATCCGTGAAAAGTTTACAAGATGTTACGTGTGGTCTGTTCTTTTGTAGGGATGTGAAACTTGGACTTTAAACGCCGATATCATGAATAAAATCGAGGCGTTTGAGATGTGGTTGTATCGAAGGATACTAAAAATTCCATGGACTAGCAGAACCAGAAACGAAGAAGTTCTTCGAAGAATGGGACATCAACGAACTTTATTAAATATTATTAAGAGACGTAAACTAGAATATCTTGGACATATAATTAGAGGACCAAGATATGAGTTCCTTCGGCCAATTCTCAACGGTAAAATCGAAGGAAAGAAATGGATAGGACGGAAGAAACTCTCTTGGTTGAGGAATTTGCGGCAGTGGACAGGTTTGACAGCGGACCAATTGCTACACGTAGTGCAAGACCGAGATCAGTATAACAATATTATAAGCATGGCTTATACATGGAACGTCGCCGACGTTCCGTAGGGATATGAGCGGCTGAATTAAAAACTCATAAACTCGCCTTGCCAGTGTGGTGTTTTAAGGCAAATACCTCTCAACAGTCAAATGTTAGATTTTAAAACAAAAGCGGATGTACCCCAGGTGAGTATAGCGAGAAATCGAAACTTTCACATCGATTTATCAGTCTGTCCCAAGGATTCTGGAAGAGACCAAAAACTGACGACGCGAAAGACGAAAAACCCTTTTACACTCTTTATCTGTACCTACAATGCGAGAACATTATTATCAGAAGAAAAATTCACTGAAATGGAAATTGAGATGTCAAAAGTAAAATGGGATATCATTGGAGTCAGTGAAGTAAGACGACATGGAGAAAACCTGACAACACTAAAATCAGGGCATATATTTTACAGTATAGGTACTGAAATCGAATCAATCGGGGAAGTCGGTTTCTTTATACACAAAATACTTGCAGACGCCATAGTAATTACAGGAAGTATATCCACAAGAGTAGCCTATTTAATCGTAAAGCTAAACCGAAGGTATAAAATAAAGATTATTCAGGTATACGCACCAACAACGGACCATCCGGATGAGGAGATTTAAGACTTCCATGATGACATCTCTGCGGCACTGAAAGAAACACCAACACACTACACGATTACATGCGGCGACTTTAACGCAAAGATCGGTCTAAAGGGGGATGAACAGGAAACAGCACTAGGTAAATTTGGATCCAAAGGCAGAAACGAACGTGGACAAATACTACTAGAATTAATAAACTACTAATAGATAATTACTACATGACATGAATAGACTACATTCAAAAAATAGCTTTACCACAGGTAGCGCTTATAGATTGGTAAAAGCCAAACTAAAATTAGACTTAATAACAGAAAGATCCAAAATGATTTGGAAGAAAGCCAACCCTATATGGAACGACCCAACGAATTTAAATGTATATCAGGGCAATATCAATAAAATCCTACAACAAAATGAATGCATGAATAATGTAAATGCCTTAAACGAAAATATCGTAGAAGCTATTCGAGAGGCTCAAGTAAAATGCTGCCCTAAAAGACTCCCAAGAAGAAAAAATAAACTAATTACTATTTAAATGGGAATAAGCCACAATTAAAGGTTAAAATACGTTTATTGACGTTTCAATTTCCACTTTGGAAATTGTTCTCAAAATACAAACAGTAAATTTCGCAGTCACAAACTTCAATGTGGCGACTGCCCCCAAAAACTTACATCGGTCAAACTGGTAGAAACTTTGATAAACGAATAGCAGAACTTAAAAGGGCTTTCAAGAATAGAAAAACAGATTCGACATACGCACTTCATCTTCTAGATCATAATCATTCTTTTAATGACAAATTTAAAATTCTTCACATTAAAAATAAAGGCCTTAAGCTATCTTTGTTAGAATCTATGGAAATCAACAAATTAAAAAACACAGATATAATTCTGAATGACCAACTTGAGACAAACAGTTCTCCCCTCCTCAACCTATTTCATTAGAGACTATAAATTTGTAAACCCAAGCCAAAATAGATCACTTGAGAAAGGCAATCAGCCGAAACAGCTGTAGTGATAATATTTAAAATAAATTTTGTGGAAGTTTGAAAACAAAGTTTTCAGTGTTTTATTGTTACAATCTTTTGTACCTTTGGATTGATTTTTGAACCATTAGTGTTTAAGACATTCTTATATTACAGGTACAGTACAGTAGTAAGAGCTCTCATATTTTCTAACCAGCAATCTATATTATACCCTCTATCTCATTTTAAGAGATTCTTCATGTTTGTCCTATTATGTAGATACTAATTTTATCTACACTGACATCAGTAGAGACTCTAAAAGTATTAAAATATCGATATACTTTGTTATTTAGGTTAGTTTCCCCTTATAGTCAAATTATGTTTAGCAAAAAACCGTCCACTACCAAACAATACTTATTTTTTGAACAATGAACAATAGACAATAAATGTCTTTTCGCTAAAAATGCATATTGCGTGGGCAGTTATTATATCTTGACGTCGCGATAATTGTAATCAAAAGACGCACTCCTGCATTTTTCACATAACATTAACTTGTCTTTATTTTCCTGCGTTCCAGACTAAAATAAATTATAGCATAGTGTAGTATTGAATCCCTTGTTTTAGAACGTCACAATAAAGGTTGTTTATTTACATTTGACATCTGGTGTTTATTAATTTGTTAACAAATTTTTCAATAAAAAAAATATTTCAGGTCATCTTATCTGTGTGTGTGTGTGAGAGAATAGAACAAGGTTTCTGCACAAAACGAAATGCATATAAATAAAAGAACAAAATAGCAGAAACCATAAAAAGTTCGGTTGAAGAAGTGCGGTGAAATAAAAAATATTCAAAACCTCTATATAAACTCCATTCTGATTCTACTCATAGAAAGAAAAGAGCGAATAGATCGAACAGTAGGAAACGTTAAAATATGGACTGCTGCCGAGGAATTTAGTGTATAAAAAATGAGAATTCAGAACTAACCGATTGGGTCGTAAATACCTGAGATCTGGTTACCAACCTTAAAACAGAAAATCAATAGAAAGAGAATACCACTATTAATAAATCAATAACATATATTATGTTGGATACATAATTAATTTTTTAAACTAACATATCAATTCAAAAAGGATAAATGTAGAGGAAAAGAACAGATACTAAGATCTTATTAATTAAAATAATGAATAATTCAGGAAAAATCTCCCACAATTGGTGTAACTCAGAAGTACGGGTACGGAATTTTCGCAAATAAAAAACATGAATTTCGCATTTACTTTTTTTATAATTACAAAATTTCGCATTTATTTTTAACTACGAGTAAAGCAATATCATCATCATCATATAACGGGGGTCCTACGGCGATTGCCGCTTCCCGCATTTCAGCCTCCATCTTTTCCTATCTCTCCAATCTCCCTCTTCTAAGCCTCTAGATTGCATTGTTTTTGTAATTTCTCTTCTCCAGGAATTTGGTGGTCTTCCCCTTTTCCTTCTTTCTGGCGGAACATACATTAAGGCTTTCTTTGGCCACCGCTCCTCCTTCATTCTCATCACGTGACCATACCATTGTAATTTCCTTCCCAGCATTCTATCTGAAAGAGTATCTCTAAGTCCTGTACGGTTTCGTATTTCCTCATTCCTGATTCTTTCCATTCTCGATGCTCGACTTGACCTTCTAAAATAATCCATTTCCACAACGTCTACTTTATCTCGTTCATTCTTTGTCATCGTCCAACATTCGGCACCATATGTGGTAATCGGTTCTACAATTGCTCTGTATACACGAAGTTTGGTATGCATCTTTATTTTATTAGACTACAGTAATGAATTCAGTATTCGGATGCATTTTTTCCCTTGGGTTATTCGGTTTTGTACATCTATCTTAACTCTGCCATCTGCTGATATGATGCTTCCTAGATATTTATACTGGTTGCAACCTTTTATGACTGATTTTTCAAGCCTCAGATCTGTGGTATTTCCTCCAATTTTTAAATATTCTGTTTTGCTTATGTTTACAGTAAGCCCCTATTTGGCATATTCCTCAAATAATTTTCGATTCATATAATTTATATCTTCCTCATCGGTTGCAACCACCACCTGATCATCTGCAAACAACAATGTATACAGAGTTTCTTGTCCCACTTCGATGCCCATAAATTTACATTTATTTCTCCAATTCCTCAATGCTTCTTGGACGTATATTTTAAAGAGTGTTGATGTCAAACAGCATCCTTGCTTTAGGCCTTTAGTGACTTTAAATTCATTTGAAGTTCTGGTTCCAATTTTTACACTACTGCATTACATACACTACAACTAACTGCATTTTCGTACAATTTATATATCGCTCAGATATACCTCGAATCCAATCCGGACCTTTCGAGGACCTCCAACATTTTCTTTAACAGGACACTATCATATGCTTTTTCAAGGTCTATAAATACCAAATGGGTCTCTCTACTTCTTTTGACACGCTTTTCAATTATTTGTCGTAGGATAAATATATTATCAAGGCAGGATCTTCCGGTACGAAAGCCGCTTTGTTCTTCAATATCTTGTATCTGTCTTTCAACCCCCTTCTTTAATATTCTGCCGTACAACCGGCTCACAAAGCTCTTCACACTAATACCTCTATAATTGGAACAGTCTCTTTTATTCCCTCTCTTATATATGGAGCTAAAACAATAAAAAACATTAATTAAAAGCTAACATTGTTGTAAGTTCGACATTCGACTCTTTAAGAGCTGTTCTTCGATCTGTCACTACAGTATTATATTTGCTGAAGAATCGTTCTGCGTCTACGCTGTTTGTTGGACTCGGAGCAAATGACAGAAAACTGCACTGTGTAGCAAGCAAAATATGCTTCACACTGGGATCTTCGTTCCTTCGTATCGATTGAAGGATTAATCTATGAAAGTGAGTATATCCATCTATGTACTCCAATTGTGTCATTGTTTTAGAAAAGCTTTCTGGAGGTACACTCGGGTTCACAGTAAAAATTGCAGCTGTACATGGGATAAATAACTGTCCAATGTATAAGAAAGCCTCATTTGTGTCTTTTAAAGTCATATGTAGAGCCATTAAAGGCTTTGTCGTTTGCTTTCATAAACATTTCTTTCAATGAAGCGTCAATTCTTTGTTTTTAGTGAGCAATCGAAATGTTTTTACATCAAAATAACCTTGGCGATGGTGTTCAAGTGACGATTTTAGGTCCTCTAATTTGTTCCATAAAAGATGGGGTAATGTATAATTGGCACTTCCAAATCGTCTATTAATTTTATTAATTTTGGACAGAACTCGGTGGTGAAGGTCATTTGAATTTCTAGTTTACGTTTGAAAGTTTCGTCGGCGTAATTGTCTTTGAGAAATTTAATACTGGAATTTTCATTCTCCCACACATCAAAAAAATTGAGTATGTAATTAAGATATTCACTTAGATACGACACTGCTGAGAACCAGGAGTTCCATTTAGTTTTTGGTGGTTTGCTGGCAATTTCCATTGATTTTGTTGGTTAGGACTTTTGTGGTAAGCTTAAGTGCGGTGTTCAGTAGATTTATACCTCTATAATTGTTGGGGTCTTCTTTATCTTCTTTCTTGAACATTGTTATCATTATGTTGTTTCTTCATACATATGGTATCTTGCAGTACAATATTAGTTTTTGTATAAGTTTTGTATATATTTTGTCTGGTCCTGGTGACTTTCTGTCACCAGGTGTTTTCTGTGGTGAAAACTGATTTCTATTTCGTGTCCTAATTCAGGCACGTTATTGTGTTGATTATTATTTTCCTTTCCGGTAAACAGTTAGGTCAGGTATTTTCCCATTCGTCAAAATAAACGTTGTCTTTTTTATTTTTATTTTATAGTATTTATTTTTGCTTGTATAAATTCATATTGACTATTAAAATAAGTTCTTTCACATCTAAAATTATCTGAATATTCAAATCCTAGACACATATCTAGACCTCCTTACTATATATAATTTATTGTATGGTTTATGTACTTACAGACCATCAAGTATTTTAAGAATTTTTAAAACACCTTACCATATAAATATGTTAAGAGGCACCTACTGATTAAAAAAACACTTAACCTTGACCCATTTGTCGGGTATCGTGTGACCTGTGTGTGGGACACAACCGGTCATCATATTCATTGATAAATGTATTTGGTCCTCCAGTTATTTAGAAAGATTAGTTCTTAGTATAGAGAAAACTATTTTTTTTTTTTAAGAAAAATGTTATTTCAGATCTCAATATTGCATGGATCTTAGAGAACAAAGAGAAAAGATAACTACATTTTGTACTTGGAAGCACTAAAATTTCCATTTCTGTCACGTATGTTATAAAATATTTGAGGAAAAATATATAATCTGTACAGCGAATCGTTACATATGAGCCGTACTTAAATTTACACAAATTAAGTCAATCGTATGACGTAGATATGCCAGGGTAATAAGCAAAAGAACCTGTTTGTAAACCTGTTTTACCTGTTTGTAACACTTTATCGGCCAAATTTTTTTTGAGTAGTATGGACTTCTGCAACAAAAAGTATGCTACTGTCAATTTTTTAGACTTATTAGTAAGTAACTAGTAGTAATTAGTAGCAAATTAAGGTCACTTTTAAATTTTTTCTTCTATTAGCAAAAAGTGAAACATTTGAAACAATTGAAGTGTAATAAACTTTTAAGTCATATAAAAACCTTAAAAATAGCGTTTTTTAAACGTTTTTGCCATTATTTGTTAGAATAGTTGGAAAGTTGCAAAATAAGTAAAAAAATTAGATTTTTTATAATTTTGATAACTTTTTTAAAAATGAAGTTAGAACTTTTTTATTGCACGGAATGTTGGGTCACAGAATAATAAACAATCAGAAGGGCCACTCTTAGATGCCGCCTTTGAAGTTTTTCAGCACGCGCGCCATGTTTTAGGAGGACACAGACATATGATTTGTGTGGTTATGTAATTGTTTATATTTATGTTTAATTATATTATATTTATATTAATATATTTAACAATGTTAATATAATTGTATAGTATGTCTATGATTGCCGTAAGTCAAATAAACCTGGTTAATTTTCCATGCACACCACATAAACAACACTAATTTCTTTAAAATCCTCCTAAAACATGGCGGAACGTCTGCGCGGAGGAGATGCGCGTACTTAATTTTCCGTGGAGAGTGGGTATTCTGTTTGTTTATTATTCTGTGGTTGGGTCTTATAGTATTTAAAATATAACCAAAATTCGATCATAAAAAAATGTTTATCCCAAATTAATTTTTGTTTAAATATAAGCCAGAAGATGATGGATTTACAGTAATTCTACGGATAGTTTATAAAAGAAAAAGGATTATTCTATCAACATTAGTAAATAATTGAAAAAAATATTAAAAAAATTAAAAAAATAAATAATTTTAAATATTGCAAAATAATTTTGCAAAAACATATCGATTTTTTGCTTGTATACAATTTTTATAACTTTTTATCTATTGCCTGCAATAATAGTAATTTACATAACAAGTTTCGAAAGTGATATGTTACGAGACGAGAAGGAAGTTTTCGGGGCGAACCGTAGGCGAGTCCTGGAATTCTGCGAGTCTCGTAAAATTACTTTTGGATCGTGTTACGTACAATATTTTTTCTACAGGCGTTTTGTATGTTAGAAAGTACTTTACTTACAAACTTTTATTAAACACTTTAAAGTTACTCTCTTGAATTCAACATGAGAAAAATCTACTTATGAATATTAATAACACAATTATAACAATGATTTACATTGATATTGCTAGGAATATTAAAAGAAGTGGCAGTATTGAAATTAGTGTTAGACGTGTCGCTACTTTTACTATTTTTTGAGATACTAACTTGGTTGCGGCCATTTTCAATCTGTAAAGCTATGTGAATATTATTTTTTAAAGAATTTTCTACGTGTCTCTCTGCTACATTGGTTGATTTCCATCATCCGTCTGTTTTAAAGTTAGTTATACTACCACCACTATCAGCCAGTAAATTGGCTGAGCGGTAATTTAATAAATTCAGCAAAATAGTGCAGGCGATTTTTCCAAAAGTGTGAATACCAATAGGTTGTATAGTACACCTTCCATTTTTGTAATATACAAATAATCTACGATGCGGTGTGTTTGATTGACGTAATAACAAATATTTTCTATAAAGAAATGTTATTTTCTCCAAAAACCACAAAGGTTCTTTCCATGTCCGTTTACAAAGGTTTTCCAAAGTTTACAAAAAAAAAATAATAATAAAAAAAGAGAAATTAGATTTCATTATATAATCTTTGTCATTAATAGATCTTATCTTCAGCTTATGATAAAAATTTATCTATTTCTTCTTTATTCAATACTTTTGATTTTTTGGTTTGTAGCCGATTGATTTTATTTTAAGGAAAGCAATAAATTTTGGATAGCGGCTTATATCTATATTATTTTTAATGTTAAGTGTGGACTTAATCATCGAGTAATTGCTCCAGTATTGATGCCTTCAAGATATTAGACTTTTCTATTAGATATGCAAGAATGACTTCTTCATTTACACTATGTACATTTTTATCATTGCTCCATTTTTGAAATAAATCGTAGACCAATTCATACCTCTTTCTTGACTTTACCGGCAATAATTCATAAATAGCGGCTTTAGTAGTTTCCCTAATCTCATCTGGAATCATTTCGGCTTCACTTTCATTACTGATTTCCATTCCTTGGATTTTTTTATTGAGTTAATGCCTCGACAACTATGATCATTGGCATGGTACAGTCAGGTACCTAGTGTAGTGTGTGTGTGTGTGTGTATGTGTAGAGTAATTGTCTTGATACTTAGCAAAGTCGACGTCATTGTCTTTGCTAAGAGACACTAATTGTATCCGAACGTCTGCGGCACCTCTGGTGAGTACCGATCGCACAAAGATAGAAATTATATTCATTCATTAATTTTTAATAAACGAAAAATTCCACCCAGGTGAGATTCGAACTCACGACCTTTAGATTTAAAGGTAGGCGCTCTTACCACTGAGCCACAGAGGAGGTTACATTCCTTGGAATTGAAAAACGAAAAACTGAGCGAAAATACACGAATCTTAAATGACAAACGTTGTCATAATAAAATACATAGTTGATGTTATTGTCAAAGCCGTTACCTAGCTACCCAAAATCGTCCCTAAAGTTAAAAAATTAGTTCCGAAAGTAGCTACTTATGGTACGAGTTGTGTAAAATGGTACTTTCGATTTAATAAATCGTTTTATTTTCGGGACGGCTACAGAAAAAATTATTTTTTCATATTTGGAAAGTTTGAAATTTTCTACAAATTTAAAAAAACAAAAAGTTGTCCTAGTGCAAATTTAGGACGGAGTTAGTCCCTTTTTTTAATTGACTGCAGTTTTGTTTATAAGAATAACATATCTAATTCATAGCACCACTTGAAAGAACATACCTACTTTAAAGTTTTAATATGCAAAATTCGAAAAAGATTGCCTTTTAATGGAATCGTTCACAAAGGTTCAAAATGTGGTCCTCAAAATTGGACGGCTTTGGAACTCTTGGGAGCGTAGGAGGGGAAGGAGCTGTTAACTGTTTCTTGGGTTCTTGTTTATGGATTTCAACGTTTCTTTTTTTAATGTATATGTACTTTTTGCATACATTATGAATATGTATTATTTAAATAAATAAATTGTTAAACAAATCATTTAATTTGTTTAAACAATTTTTTATTATTTTTTTAGTATTATATGAGGTAATTTTTATTGTAAAACATAAATATTTATGATTAATATATAATTCAATAAACGTCGTTAATAATTTATTTACTATGAAATGATAATTATTTACATAACGATTTACTATAGAATCACTAAGAGGAGAATTTTACTGTCATCATGGCATGTGGTTATTTTTTAACAACAAATGTTATGTTAAACACATGCTATGATTTTTTTCTGACAAATATTCTCAAGTTACAGTTGATTTCATGTAATCGAATTAACTGTCCTACAATAAAATCGTACCACTAACGTAACTTAGCAAAATGGGCAATATTATTTTAAAGTCGTCTACTTTAAAATGCCTAATATATGTCTGAATTGTCAATATAAATGAGTCAGAGAAAATTAAATTAGAAGAAGTTTTCATCAAGTAACAAAAAGCAAAATTTGTTTAATTTAATAATGTTTGTATTTTGAGAATATATTTCGAAGTGGAAACGTCAATAAACTTATTTTAGACTTTAATTATGGCTTATTTCCATTAAAATACTAATTTCATTCATTGTCATACAACTGTCACCTTAATAAAGTTTCAATAAATAACACACATTTCGTAAATATATCTCTTGAATAAATATAAATAACTTTTAAAGAATTAAATAATACATTTCGTAAATATATCTCTTGAATAAATATAAATAACTTTTAAAGAATTAAATAATACAGAACATCACTTTCATTTAACAAACAATCACATTACACCAATTTTCTACTTCATTTTATAAAATCTATCTCCTCAAGAAACTTCCCCGTTGATTGTCAAACAATTTCAATAGTAAATACTGAAGATCTCCATTCAGCAATACAAGATAGTTTGAACTATGTTCTCCCAACCATTAATTAATAGTGTACCGGCATGTAAGTAATGTTTTGTTTATTTACTAAGTTATTACAATTCAATAGACTATTTTTATACCAATGTGTGGGCCTGCTTAAACAGTCTATTTCATTAAAAAAAAAACACAGACATATAATATTGGCATAGTTACTGTAATTTATATCATTTGTCTTTTGTTTATCTTTAAGACAACACCCTAATATGGGTTTATTATTATTTCAGCATTTATTTAACTTTGTATCGAAACCTGATGATGCTTTGCATATTGTAGAAACAGAAACCGGTCGTCTAGATAGTTAAATTAAACTAATTGTGAGTAAGTCTTATTTATTATTTCTTTTACCTATTTGAAATGGACTCACACAAGCAACACATTCATGATTTGACTAATTTATTTATTTATAACAGATTTTATAAAAAATCAGCTTATCCTTTTCAATTATTTCTACGTATTGCGTTAGAAATAAAAAAATCTCATATATGAATTTGAGCTTTTTCTTTGTTTAAATTTAAAACTATGTTTTTAGCAAGATAAAATCCACTTATCCTAGTCAAAATATTCTTACTTGTACATGAAAGTTTAAAGATTATAAGCTGCTTGTAGAATTGTAATTTATTTAGTAGCTTTTGAGAAAAAATTCCAAACATGACTTAAATAAGGCATTTTTTTAATAAAAAAAATTGCAAGTAACTCGAAAAGGAGACATTTTTCGAAAATTACCAAGAGAGGAGAAACATGTACTTCGATGAGGTACGTAAAAAAATTTTTTACCGTACCGCTTCTATATAGTAAAAAAAAATTTACTATATAGAATCGTTTCCGTAATTTTTTTTGTTATAAGATATTTGTTAGTTTTCAGTTTCGGACCCACTTGGACAAATAAAAAAAATACATTTGAATTTAAGAAATATATAGCATTTGGATTTTGGATTTGTAACCAGTAAGTAGTCATGATTAAATACATTGTTCCGACCAACTGGACACGCATGCATATACTCTTTTTACGAGCTCTTTTAGTTTCGCATCGTAAATTTTTGTCGCTAAACAATTATCCATCGTTATTTCACGGTTTACAAATCTCGTTATATATTTCAGGCTATTGTCCGATCAACGAATACGGCCGGCAACGCCGCAAGCTCGCTTCACCTCTCCTCGCAGAGAGAAAACTCCGAGCAAAGATCCTTGTAGTTCGCGGTCCGTTCAGTTTAACCAGCGCCTGGTCGCTGATAGCGCGTTTTCATTCCACCAAAATTATCACATTTTTTTATTTTTTACTTGTCGAGCGAGAGAGCTGACTAGGCTCAACACTCCTTTCACAAATCCGAGGCATGCGGTCGTCCACGTAACCGTTTACGCTAACACGGTGAACAGTGTTTCAGTGAACCAACAGAGAAATATATTCTATTTAGGAGGCAAAAAAGTGTGAGAAAAGTGCGACAAAGTGTCTCAGCGGGATTTCGGGCGTCAAAGACGTGGAGTTATACGACCACGCAGTGTTATGGTGGCCAGTCAAGGCGTTGAACCCCAACAGAATGCAGAGATGTACTGCGGACCCGTACATTCCCCATATGGTGATTACTACCAGGAAAATCAGTACTACTTACACCCGGAAATGTGCCCGGCGCACGTCTGTGCTATGGGAGATTTCGGTAAGCAAACTTCAGATCCCCTTATTCTATTTATGTGAGATGTGCTTGCCTTAAGAAATGTAGAAACTGCGATTAAATTTCAGTCAATTCTGAAATGGTTTTGCTGGTATAAGATTCAGATTGTAATATAGTTTACGATTGTGTGCCCAAAAATAAATATTTAATCTTTTACACATTTACCTTTATAAGTATATAATCTAGTCTGTGCAAAAAGCAATCTGGTTGTTTTACTGCTTATAAAAGTTCCTAGCTTTCAAGGTGAGTGTAAAAACCTAAAAGACGAGTTAGTTTGCGAATAATTTCTTGTACCATCCATCGTGGTGATCGATGTTTACTGTTTTTAAAACCTATAAACATACCTGTTATCGTTTTACCAAACTTTTTAAAAATTAAAAACAGATTTTTAACAATTTTCAATAATACCTAATTCACGAACTATTGTTAAATGATCAAATTATTCATTATTATTTTTTTGATAAAAAATCCCAATCTTCTCCAGGATGCTCTCTAGGCCTACTACAACCACTTGTTGATAACTTGGTTTTTCCACTTGCTGCATACACACTAAAGCTGCAAAATATTGCTATCCTGATTTTATTAAAAATACTCTCTACCTTTTTGTTTGCTACTTCGAATTTTAGGTCATTCCAGTACCTCTTATAGACTAGAAGTAGTACTTCTAATTTTTAACACTATAAATTTTTAAAAATGTTCTTTTAGTATGGGGTGCAAACAAAACTCATGGTTTCGCTTGTTTTTCAAGCTGCACTGAATTCATTTTACACGACAGATAGAGAATTTCGTCCCATTCTTTACTGAATTACTATGGAATGAAAGGGATGAAACATACATACGTTTGTACTATATAGAAAATGTTCATGTCGATTTTTAAATAGACAGTGTCTAGTCTTCTTCTTCAATATGTTTGCATCCATCTCTGAACAAAGATGTCCCCATGAGTTCTCCACTCTTCTGTTTTGTGCTATTTGGTGCCAGTTGCTCCCCACTTTTGCTTTGATGTCTAGCCACCGTTTTTGTAGTCTCCAATGTATCATGTTTCTCGTCCATTTTTCGTTGTTTTGTCGTGCCATGTGTTCTATGAAAAACTCCATCTAAAGCGCAATTCTTCCAATTACATCTTCCACCTTCGTCCTGCTTCGTACGTCCTCATTTCATATATGTTTTCTCAGACAAACTTCTAACAAAGCTCGTTCGATGGTTTTCTGTGCTTACTTAATCCATTAGCTGATAACTCTGTAAGTGTCACTGTCTCCATTCCATGGATCATAACTTGTAGGATACAACTGTTGAATATCCCTTTCTTTAAATTTATTGTTACCTATATTTTTGTTTTTGTACACAACTCTTGACTCTTCCCACTATTGCCATGTCATTCGGATTCTTCTGGTTATCTCTGCCGTTTGGTCGTGTGACCTAGGTATACTCTTTGACATTTTCGATCTCACTTCCGTTTGACATGACTTTTGATTTATTTAAATTCATTTTTAAACCGATTTTCACAGATTCTTCTTCATTGTACAAGCTCCTTTAGCAGGTAGGGTAGTTCCTCTGTATTGTTACTTATGACAACGATCTCATCGGCAAATCTTGGTGACTTAAAATATGCCATCGATTTTAATTCCGCGTTGTTCCCAATTTTCTTGAACACATCTAATACAAAAATAAATAATTTTGGAGAGATGATAGGGTCCCCCTGCTTCTCTTTCCGTTCTTATTTTGCTTGTTGTTGAACCCTCTGCTATTATACGTTTATTTGCATAATTGCATTGTCGTATATGTATATTATGAGTATTCTATATCTGGAATCAATCCTTGCCTTATTCATTCCTTCCAATACGATCCAGCGTTCTATGGAATCGAATGACCTATTGTAATCCACACATACCAAATTAAGAGGTTTATTGTATTCGTTACACTTTTCGGTGAGTGCCTATATGGTCTGTAGGTGTTATATGGTACTATAACTTCGGGCAAAATCCCGCTTGTTCAGAGAGCTGGCAGCTATCGAACTTATTTGATAGCTGTTCGTAATTGTTTTGGTAAGCAGTCTGTACAGATATGGTAACACGCTTATTGGTCTTTAATTTCGCCAAACTAAAAAAAATCTATACAGACCAAAACTAGTTTTAGTAATGAATATTGCCATATATAAATTAAGTTAGATAATCCTAGTTAATCATATAATTATTATAATACTTAATTACCACGCTAAGTAGAACTTATGTCACGCAAGTTCAATTTTAGAAATAAGGAACAAAACATTCATTTACTCATTTAGTCACCACTTATGAGAATTAAGATTGTAAAATTAAAGTTCTGATGTTACTACTGCATCAATTTAAATGCGGTTTATGACCAAATTGTTTTCTGCAGTTTTATTTTTAGTTAGTAGTACTTAATGTTGTATAAGATATTTATTTATTATTATTATTATCGTATGGCAATTACAACACATTTAGAACAAAATTACAAACACTAGTAATATAGGTATATGACAAACTTTAAATAGTTACAAACAAACATCAAGTGTATTAACATAATCAATTGACTCTGAAGTTGCAAACAGGAAGTCTTCAGGGCTACCATTGTAGGATCTTGAGGGACACTTTTTCAATAATGTGGTCGATCGATTTGGTTCTTCCCACAGGCACATTGAGGAGACGGATTCTTTCCCCATTTATGTAGCATGTTTGCACATCTGCCATGTTCGGATCCTGTTTAGAGTGGACCATGTTTTATGTGGAAGATCAAAACCTGGTGGCTTGTGGGTAATGCAGGGCATGTTATTTTGTCATGCATTCCATTCTTGGGACCATGCCTTCGTGATGTTGAACTCCTCATGTATCATTCTTGCCGTTTTCATTAGTGGTTTTCTAGAACGTAGACGGGTATATCGTGCATCCTCGGTATCTTGGTGGATCGGCAGGTTTATATTGTTCATGATCTTCTTGTATTCACGTGTAAGTGCGTCAACTCGTCGTAAATGTGGAGGTGGAATGTGACTTAATACTGGAAGCCATTGGGTGGGAGTTGATTTAATTGTACCAGCTATCAGCCTCATAGTGCTGTGCAGCTGAGTGTCGACCTTTTTTACGTGTGTACTGTGTAGCAAACTGGGCCCAAACTGGGGCACAATATTCAGCGGTCGAGAAAACAAGGGCTAAGGCAGTAGAGCGGAGAATGGAAGCCGATGCTCCCCAGGTGGTACCGCAGTAGCTTCTGTATAATGTTATTTCTTGTACTTAACTTTTGGGCAGTTTTTGTTAAATGATCTTTAAATGATAGCGTTCTGTCTAGTGTTACGCCCAGGTACTTCGGTGTTTTGTTGTGGGAAAGTGTGGTATTTTCAAACCGTATGTTGAGTTCCTTTCCAGCAAGTTATTGTTCAGGTGAAAGCAACTAACTTCTGTTTTGAATGCATTTGGTTAAAGCCGCCACTTGCGAAAATATTTGCTCAATATATATAAGTCTGCCGTCAGAACTTCTTCAGATGTTTCGTAGTGTTCTGCATCGTGTACTGAGGGCCCAGTCATCGGCGTATCCGAACTTTCTTGATTGTGTTATCTGGCATATCTGCTAAATGTAAGCTAAATAGTAATGGCGAGAGCACTGACCCCTGTGGTAGGCCATTCTTAAGATATATTTATATCATACAAGATATATTTGTTCGGGCATTTTAATATTTCAATCTCTTTCTGTTCGTACGATTGTACATACTAATAAAATGTCTATTGTTTAGATTAAATCGCTTTGAATTATCTTTTATCGGATTAATATGGAAACGTGAATATTTCTTCTTCTTCGGCTTTTTTCCATTATGGATTCGTCGCTTTCGTCGTCCACAGCCTGTCCGTCCTGTTTAAAGAATTCAAAAATGGTGTTTAATTTGAAATATCTTAGTGTCGTACCTATACGTATTTTTTTTTAAAACAAATTGAGACCATTACCCTATATGCGTGCCAAAGATAAATATAAGATTCTTAAGTTTTAACTGGCTTTAATTTGTGAGTAAAAATCAACACAAAGGCATGCGTTTATATAGCAAACTGTCATTCTTTTTTCATGCAGAATCACTATAAAGATTCTTGCACTTATTTACTAACATTCTGTATATTACACAAATCTGTATTACTCAAATGGACTAAAAACTAATACTTTAAACCTCTGTATTTCAGAAACAATTTATTTCTGAGTCTTGGGGCAACTGAAATCTTTTGATCAAACTGACCTACCTCTCTGCAAAGTTTCAGGCAATTGAACTAACACCAATTTCACATAAGAAAAGTTCTTTTAACAGTTTATGTCCGATATTTAACTTTTCAATTCAATAATTTTTTCAACTATTTTAATGTCTGTAAAGTTAATATATCCATTTTATAAGGCCGAATTCAGACCAACACTATAATTTATTGCTAATTTATTAAAACAAAACATTTATTACTCTAGATGTTTCCGAGAAATAGTGGGTATCTTAACTTTACTGTAAAACTAGCATAGCCATAGCTATATCTCGGTAAGGAAAAGCGGTGCAGGGTCCATCATGATGGAATATGGTATTGCTAATTACTTGCTGTTGATTGGTATATTCACCAATCTCCAGAAGCTACCCCATCGTCCCCTAGCTCAAAACACACCTCCGGAAAACCGTGATGTCGGCCAAAAGGTGAACGCAAAGAATCGATTGCTGCAAAGATTTATTGTCGAAATTTTACGTCAAGAAATAATTTATTGCTGCAACCGTTCTCGAGAAACAATGATTATGCTAACTTTACGGTAAAGCTAGTATATCCATAGCTATGTCTCGGTAAGGAAAAGAGGTACTTTTGGAAATAAAAATTGATAAAATAATGGCTCTTTGCCTCCAGTTGGTGCTAAAAGCGATCCAGACAGTAGTAGTAATGACGAACAAGAGGTGTATTGAAAAGAAAATGAGTAACTTACTGAAGAAGATATAGAAGAAGCTGTAGAAATATTACCTGTTGTCAGTAAACGAAGACTAGCAGTAGCTACTCTCTCAGTAAGTAATGCCACAATTTTCTCCAGTAGTCCAAAAGCAAGCAAGTTCTTCGATAAAACGGAAGGGGAAAAAGATGAGCCTTCATTCAACTGGACGACTGATGATTTTGAATATGAGGTATCATCAGAACAAAGTAATAATTTTACAAAACCCCAAAAAATATAAAAACACCTATGCAATATTTTAAAACCTTTTTTTGTCCATATATTGTTGAATTAATTAACAAAACCAAAAAATTGAGCATTCAAAATGTTCGTTCATTATGGAGTATCGGGGATAGTGTATGATTTCTTTATGTAGGAAACGATACTTTTAGAAACCATCGTTTTACAGATGAGGAAAATAACATGGAATTTGGATGTGTTTTAGCACTATGTTCAACAATCCAAAATAGACCTTTATTGACGGTTTATTTCGGTAATTATTACAAATTTAGAGCTTATTACATATCTTCGAAGTGAATTTGGAGTACTTTCTTTGAGAACTGTAATAAAAAACAGACTACGGGGTTGTCCACTTGAATCTAATTCTTCTTTAGGTACCATCTCCTCTAAGGAGGTTGGTAATCATCACAGCTATTTTCACTTTGAGATTGCAGCTCTGAACAAGTCGACGGAACTACAATTATACCACTTTCTCAGATTGTTGAGCCAAGAATTGCGTCTTCTTCCAATACTTCGTTTTCCCTGTATTTTTCCCTGCATTATGGTTTGTAGCAACACATATTAATCCCCTCTCATAACGTGGCCGAGATACTGTAACTTTCTTATCTGAATCTAATAAGAAAATGAAAAAAGATGTGAGAGGTTCTTTTGACTAAAGAGTAGACAATGGGTGGAATGCATAAAAAGTAGTAGATGCTATTGCTTCAGCAAATAGTATCTGGTTTGTAGCATTTATTTTAACATAAAAGGAGGTGCTTTGTTGAAAAGACCGTACTACACAACCCAAGTACTTGCTACTGACCTGAACGTTCTACTACTAAACGTAACGCCAGCCGTAGTGCCCTTGTGCGCATCACACCAATCGTATTAGAACTAGTTTTTCATGTGATTTTTCAACTTTTTATAAAGATTTTACATTAATACCTAAATATATATACATATGCAGTAAGCTAAAATAAGTCTTACCCGCCCCCTACTCTCCTACTTTCCCATTTAAAAAATCAAAGTTATGACTGTCACCTGAAGAAAGATAGCTTAAAGTTCGAAACATTGATGGTATAATATACTATGATTATTTTAAAAATCGACCTCTTCGAGTGTTTTGCTTATATACTAAAAATAAAGAGTTAATATGGGGGGTTACACGTATTTCAGCGCATTGTATGAATAAAACTGCACGATTCATGATAATTACCTGAATATTTTACGATAAATATCGTCATTGTATATTCTTCCTGGTTTGTAGATTTTTCTACGACGAACATTCATAAATGCTGCCATTTACCAAACATACCAAAAAACACCTAAGCCGAAGTTGTTTATTTACCAACTTCACCTAAATTGAAGCAAATTCTACTAAACTAGCAAATACTTCAAAAGCGTAGTACATCCTTCTATGTGTCTGGTAAATAGTAGTAAATACTACGGAGGAAAGCGAAATGCTTTGTAAATGTAGCAAGTACTACAAAAATGTAGAATTACTTGAAGCATTAGCAGATACTACGTTTTTATGCATTCCACCCAAGGTTAGCGCAGTGTCATTGTAAAGTGGTACGATAACAAGTTCGTAGCCTTATGTAGTTCTTATGTAGCCTTCATTCCAATGACAACCATACAAAGATTCTCAAAACGAAAAACAAGAAAATCCACATTCCATACCCACAGTTGGACGAGTGGTGTGGATTTGGCAGACATGTTGATTGCTCTATATAGAATACGCTTCAAAACACATAAAGGGTATATGGACATTTTTTCTCAAATTATAGATATATCCATTTACAATGTTTGGCTACTATATAAACGTGATGCAAGCATTCTACAAGATTAAAAAACAGTCATTTCTTTGAAACAATTTAGAATTAAACTTGCCAAAAGTCTACTGCATGCTGACAAAATAAAAAGAAGACGTCCCAGCAATGAGCAGCTACCACTACCTTCCAAAAAAATTAAAAACCCGGTAAAGCCTAGACCCCAAGTTGATATCAGATCATTTTCCAGTATACGGTGCAATGGACATGTGAAGAAATTGCAAGAAGGGACAAACTGCCATTATTTTAACAAGTGTAACATTAGACTATGTTTAGTGCATACCAGGAATTATTTAATGGATTTTCACATTAATAAATAAATATTTTTGATTAAATTTTGATAGTTCTTACTCATATTACTTGTTCTTCATGATTTGACAATGTATGATATACTATACAAACCTATTTTTCGCCCTATTTAGCAATGTATATTCTGGTATACAATCCAAACTCTGGACATTTAGATGTCATATTTTTTTTGTTGTTATTAGGATATTTGTATGACCCCAAACAGCAAACATACCAATTTTCAGATTTTTAGATTCAAAATTAACCTTTTGCCAAGTTAAGTTTTAAGGGAGTGAGATCTGTAGGACACGGTGTGGGGGGTAGTTTAAATTAGCAAAAATTTAGCAATAAAATATAGACTATATCTCGTAGCTGCCATATTATATGGATATTGTAGCTTAAGAGAAGTATTTTCTGGTCTAAGTAAAGAATGTAGCAAAATGCTTTCCAGGCTAAAAGCGACGGTCAAATGATATATTACGAACTGTATTAGCACCTTTTCGCCAGAGATAAGATTTATAGTAAAGAATGATGAGAACAATTTAGCAAGTAAGTTTAACATTATTCAAGAAAATTTAATTAGCAATAAAATATGACGCAAAGATAGGTTCAGTTATCACTATTTTTGGGAAACGGTTCCAGCAATTAAGTGTTTCTTGGCATAAAACTTTAGCAATAATTTAGAAATTAATTCATAGCGGTTCACTTTTATGGATTCAACGGTTTTGGCCAATTTCTCGATTTTTCCAGGGTGTGACTTTTCGCTAGGGGAATAATGGAGTAGTTTTCGGGTATTGGTCAATGTAGCAATCAACAGCAATTATTTAGCAATCAAATATACCGCCAAGATGGGCCCTGTTCCCATTTTCCTTGCCAAGATTCCCATTTCCTTCCTTCCCATTTTCCTATTGCTAACTTTAGCGTAAAGTTAGCATACCCACTGTTTATCAGAACGGTACAGCAATATTTTTTTCTTTCCGTAATAAATTAGCAATAAATTATAATCTTGGTCTGAATTCGGCCTTACAAAAATGGGTATTATAACTTTACAGACATCCTGTTTTGTATAAATTGCAAAGAAGTATATGTATGTCCATTTTCGTTTAAATATTAATGTTTACATATTTTCAGTATTCAAAATCTTTCGTCAGCAAATTCGATAGGTAGATATTATAGTTTGCTTGTAAAAAATATTTTTTCTAGTTGTTTTGGAATTGGAAGTATGTAAAAACTTCTGGTCTCATGATTTTTCCCGCGCGAAACTGTTCATCCTAAATCAGAATCTGTCATGAGTTTATCTGTATCTGTTCCAGTTTTCACTGTACTAGTTCGAAACCCTCAAAAATGTTTTAACATTTTTATTTCGACCCAAGTATCGATCTAGTCATAAGATGCACCTTCACCATAAAAATAATTTGAAATACAGATTTGTTACACTTTCTTTCGCAATTTCACTAGATAGTATACAACTAGTTATGTATACACTCAAGGACGTTACCAAGAAATCTTGACGTCGCACGAAGAATTTCAGGACATTTAAAGAAAAATTCGTGCTGATTTCTTAACATTTGTTACGGTTGCTGCATTTGTACATACTTATACACGCTAGGTTGATGTTTATTTAATAAAAAATGCATATATACAGGAAGACACAAAGCAGACTTTACATATAACGTCTTCCTTCTTTTCGAACGATTTCCGAAGTGGAAATTGAAACCTCAATAAACGTACTTTAACCTTTAATTGTGGCTTATTCCCATTTAAATAGTAATTAATCTTCTTTGATTTCAGGACATTCATTAATTGTTTATGTCGTACTTTATCGAGTGCTTCATTATAGTCAATAAAACATGCGTATATATTTTTTCTACTCTCTTACTAGTAAATTGTATATTACCTACTATTTGGATGCTAAGTAAATGCATCATAACAGATACTGACACGTAATGACTAGCACGTAATAAAAAAAATTACGCTTCAGTTTTATAAAAATGTGTAATATCACATAAGCCTCGTAAGTCAGTTGGGTCGAGTTACCATGGAAACGAATTAACGTTTCCATGGTAACGTTATTTTGACAGATTAAAAATTATTAAACTGTCAGTGTAAATATAGTGGTAAATTTAATTTTTATTTTTATAAACGAAAATAATGGTAGAAAAAGTATAGTACACAACTTGAGTTGTAAGATTATTACATGCTTGTAAAATTACTGCGCTCGCCGCTACGCGGCTCGCGCGCAACTTTTTTACTCGCATGTAATAAGCTTCTTACAACTCTCGTTATGTAATATACTATTATTGCCGTCCAGGCATCTTTGTATCAGTATATTAAGTGAAAAAAGAGCTTCATGCGTTCCTAGGCCTTTGCGAAAACCAAATTGTGTATCATTAACGTCTATGTCAAGTTTGTGATATATTCGGTTATGGATAACTTTAAGTAGGTAGTATAGCTCGGTTACAGATAATTTAGAAATTCAAAGAGATAGACCAATTGATGTATTATCAAGTGGTAAAATTTTGTTCGGTATACCGAACAAAATATATCCATGTGCTTAGATCAAATGACATCTGTTTTAATAGTTCCTCTTTAATATTTTGACTTGTTACAGGATAGTATTCAGAAAAAATGCAAAAATAATTCTGTAAAATATAATTTCATTAGGTACAATTTATAAATATATTATATTTAAATAATTATAACTGTTAGGTCTATTTAATCAAAATAAATGTTTTTATCTTTAATCACAATAATATTTTTATTTACGCTACTACTAAAAGTTGCCAAAAAGTTTATGAGTTTATGGACTCCTCTTACTCGATTGTCGGGTTCTTTTCACAGCCCTGCTGTGCTGATCAAGGTTTTTAAATTTCCACGAAATTCTGAACGACCGATAACAACACTGATGTGGCTTTCGGTATTGTTATGCATATAATTTTTAGTTTAAACTCTGTAAAGCGAGCACGCATTTATTAGTGACGATTTCGCGATCAGAAAAATATTAAGTAAATACAAATGTGGCGTCCATGGGAGAATAGTGCAATAGAAATTGTTGAGAAACAATGAAGTTAGAAATTGTTGAAGAAAATGAGAAAATTTCTACCACCATGAAATCGTGTTAAATGTGTTTAATGGATTATATAAAGAACTGAAACGGCACGAGGGTGTTTTAAAAAACTGCGGCTTTAAGAAAAGTTTCATGTGTTACTGTATATCGAATTATAAAGGAGGGGCATTACAAATAGACAATAGGCGGAGCGACTTTTGACTCCATCGATCTATTGAGCAAAATCTGTTAGGTCCTATTTTAGAAACCATTTATTATATATGTTTGCAGGTAATATTAAATGGTTTTAAATATAAAAACAATCAATAAACGACATACTATAATGGGAAGTGCCCGTTTAATAAAATGGCGTAATAAAAATTTGGAAAAGATACACACCACACACACACACACACACACACACACACACATTCAGACTGAGCTACCTCTATGACATACACTAGTTTCGAAGTTGAGTGTAGACGTAAAAACGGCTACAGGAATAAAAGTAACTAGAGACACGACTCTCGCCTTTGATTCGAATAGTGACTCCATCTCAACAGCCTTCAAGGTGTTCCACCAGAAGACATCGCTTTTCGAGGTTTAAACCACTGTGGTTTAAACCTCGAAAAAGCTTAAACCAACATTCAAATGAAGCCATCGGTTAAAATTAAATGAACAATAGTGTTCTTACAGTTTTTCTTATATTTTTTTGTTTCGTTTCACTCGTTTAGTTGTTAATCTTCAATGTTAAGTTATCGTAGAGTTTTTATAACATCTATAAAAAAACTTACAAATTGTTTTTTGAACTGATGATGCTTTTAAAAATAAAAGCGAATCGTATTCGAATAAATCAATAAAGTAGTTTGATTCGAATAAATCAATAAGTGTAAGTAATTTGCCAATTATTGACCGATAAAACCTCTGCTATTCAACCATGGTTTCTAGTCTTTTCTAAGAAAGATTTATTTTCTTTCTATACTAATATCCCGTGTGCTTATGTTAATTTAAAAATATTTGGTCAATTAGTAAAAAACCTTATGGGATTCCCGACGTTACTGGGAATCCATTGACGTTTGTAAATACTAATCAAAATATCGGTTGATCAAATAACATATATAAAATATGTTTATTAATCATATCGCAGATTACTTGGAAGACAAATACCACTTAAAGTATAATTTTAAATTAGACTTTGAACTATACATTTAAATAATAATTAATAATGATAGTTGATAGCGGGCTTACATATTTGAACTAATAAAGAAACTGCCTAAAATTTTTAGAAGTAGAACAATAAACAATAAATTATTCAAACGAGAATACAAGACGTTTCAATCACTATCCTTATTTTCATCTGTGTAACTTGGAAATTATCAAAGACGAAGATTCATAAGATGACAGACGCGTTCCAGAAATATTCTACCTAACAAATGAATCAAAAATCTAAAACAAATTCTTCTTCTAAATAATTACAACTCTTATATCAGGGGCTTAGTACAGAAACATAAATAAACAGCAGGATAAACCAGGCACAAAGATGAGGCACCAAACACAATAAAATAAATTTCGTATTACTATACCATATTCTTGATACAACTGTGGAACAAAATAGAACGCTGCAAACACATTAATCTAGATCTACTAAATTTCAGAACCAGAACAGAAGCAGAAACGGAGAGACTTGGAGAAATATACTTCTTCTTCTTCTTCTAGTTCCATGACCGTTATCGATCGTTGGATATCATGTTGGCTACCATATTCGCTATCGTGACTTTATTGACAGCAGCTCTAAATAACGATGTAGTTGATTTTCCATACCATTGCCTTAGATTTTTCAGCCATGATGTTCTTCTTCTACCAGGACCACGATTACCTTGGATCTTTCCCTGAATGATCAGATGTAAAAGATCATATTTTTCAGGGTTCTCATAATATGACCGAAGTATTCCAGCTTGCGTTTCTTTATTATATTGACCAGTTGTGTTGTTTGGTTCAGCCGTCTAAGGACCTCCTCATTTCTAACTCTGTCGACCCAGCTTATTTTCAGTAGTCGTCTGTATACCCACATCTCAAAGGCTGTCAAGCGTTTAAGCATAGCCTCAGTTAGGGTCCACGCTTCTACTCCATACAGCAGGACAGGAAAGATGTAGCAAGATATCATACGAACTCTAAGGTCAATGCTAAGATCATGACTGCAAAGTACGTTTCTCATTTTTACAAAGGCAGCTCGGGCTTGTTCTATTCGGCTTTTAATTTCTGCGGTTGGATCCCAGCTCTCATTGATATTACTGCCGAGATACACGAGTTTCTCTACTCTGTCCAGTGTGGCATCTCCGACTTTTATACCGTCATCATGTATATAATTTTGTTTGCTAACTATCATATATTTAGTTTTCTTAACGTTGAGTTTTAATCCATACTGATCACAAGTCTGTTTTATTTTGTTTATTAGATTTTGAAGGTCTTCTCCGCAATCGGCAAGGACTAAGGTATCGTCGGCATATCTAATATTGTTGACGGTTACTCCATTCACAATAATACCTTCGGTTGTCTCCATTAAGGCTTCCTTAAATATTTTCCTCCGAATATAAGTTAAAAAGTAAAGGCGACAATATATAGCCTCACTGAGAAATATACAGAAAAAGTAAATAAAGTTGACAAGAAGGCAGCAAATAAAGACAAAAGAAAGTGGGTAGAAAATCTTGCTAAAGAAGCGCGGTCATATCACTAAGCAACTAGCCAACAAAAGACATGCCACCCACCAACCATCAGTAAAAAGCAATATAGGTGAAGATATATCATTACCAAAGGAACAAGTTAGAAGATGGCATGGATAGTTCAGTGAGTCCCTAAGTGCAGTCGCAACACTACCAGAAAAAGCACAAAATATAGAACCCAATATCAACAAACTACTAGTTACCACCAATGAACCAACAACCCAAGAAATATAAATAACCATAGAAAAACCGAAGGCCACAAAGCAGCCGGTCCTGACACTATTTCACCAGAGTTGTTAAAATCGTCCCCAAGTACAACAAAGTTAATCAAACCACTCTGGCGATTGGCCTGGGAAAAGGAAAAGTTTTCCAAAGAATTTAAAAAAAGATACCAAAAAAGGGCGACAAAGATATTGCGAAACTGGAGAGGAATCACACTTCTAAATACCGTAAATAAATTAACAGCAATAATTATAAACAACCGATTCATAAATACTGTGGAACCAATGATAAGGAAGGAACAGCCGGCTTCAGATCAAACTGATTATGCATAGACCAAATTAACAGACTTAATCACACACATCTAACTTTTAAAACCAAACAAAAATAGTAGAGGGATAGTTCTGCAGGCCGAAGGATTTATGCAGTTTTGTAAAACAAAAACTAATTTTAATGGTTAGCTAAAGAAGGAGTTGTTAAGTTTTGTATAAAAAAAGAGTGAACATTGGGTAAAAGTTTTTGAGTGGATTAATTAAGTTTTGTGGATGAAACGTGATTGTAAGGCTCATTTTACATGGGAAATATTAACTTTTAACACATGAAACTTATATACAAGATCTAAGGAAGACCAAACTCTCGAAATTCAACAAAAAATGTATTTTAGCCGGAAATGGATTTATGCAGTTTTATAAAAAAACCTCTTCAATTGCCAAAATGAAGTCCTTATACTTCCATTTAATATTTTAAATGAGGGAACAGCCAACATACAGTCAACCACTAGGGATTTTCCTAAGCTGAATTTCAAAAATCTTTTAATTTTTATGACGAAATTCGCTAATGGCAACTAACAATTTATTCTATTTGAAACGTTTGTGCTGTTATGCGCAGATACATAAAAACGTTCTCGCAACTGAATGTAGGTATCCTCGATTATATATAAAGTGAATGAACTCTTTTAACCGTAAAAATTTCGATACTTTCAATACAACAACCGAAGCGAGAGTTAGTTGCCTTCGAATATAGTCAACAACCTTATTTATTCTAATGGGATTTCTATTTGGCCAATTCATTAGAGAAAAGAAAATGGAGCATCTAGAAAACGTTGAAGTCTCAATATTCGTAGAACTAATATAATTTGTACTTAAAAATTCTTTTTAAATTATATTCTATAATACAATTTACTATTTTTACTGGAAATTAACTACAGTTTTAGTTTAAAATCTGTCTAATTTGACGTTTCGATTTCCACTTAGGAACAAAATTGTAATGAAAGCCAAGTCATACAACAAACAAACTCTGACAATTGACAAGAAGAATGCCGAGTGATTCCCTGCAATAAGAGAGTCTGCGACCTCTAAGTAAGAGCTGCAAAAATTCCATCAGGAATGAAAGTCCTTGATGATGATGATCAGACTTTTCCACCTATAGTCGGACAATTTTCAATTAAAGGTGACTAATTTACAAATTGAACTAAACGAGAACGGCAACCATGTAAAATTTCATCAGTAAATTCTTACCGGGGTTATTTTTATTGTGTATGCTTCGCCCATGTAAATATGTAAATTTGTAACCCATGTAAGATAAATTTGCCCCCGTAACAATATAAATTGGTGCGATTCACTAGTGTATAGAGAGACAAGTTCATAGAATAGTTTGGAACATCGGTAAAATTATCAATATTTTGCTGGTCGATATATATTTACGTTTTTAGAAAGAATGTTAATTAGAGAAATATGATATCTTAGTTCATTGAAGTTTATGAAATATGATATCTTCCAGATTTTATACATATGTGCATAGGCGTAGTATATTATTGGGAATATATTTATTAAATATACTTTATTATTAACTTTAAAATAGTTTTGAGGTAAGTAAAGTAAAGTTGAGGCCAGTTTATTTTTTATATAGTATTAAACCCTTAACGGCCGCTCAATATACAAAGAGAAATTTGACAATTAATTTATTAGATTGGATTAAAAACACAAATTAGGAATAAATTACAACCAAAAAGATTTTTTTCTCTCATTTTTAAGGAACACTGTACAATTTTTAATAAAGGAACATATTGTATCTTAAACGTAAATTAAATTTTAAGGTAAAAATTTTCGAAATATTCGGGGTGTAGATGCATTCTACACTTTTTACATTACTTTTGTACATCCTACATTTTTGCACTATCGTCTCTTTTTATAATGTGGCCAATATTGTCGAATCTGGTTTCATCTGGTAAAGCAAATTTAGATTGACGCCCATGTACTGACACTGATGTAGCGGTTTCTTCACTATTATAAATTAAAATTATAAATCTATGTCGGCTCATGCTTTCTTTTATAATATGCACTTCTTTATCCTTTGACCAATGCATATCAACTTGAAGCAAAGTGTAAACCAGATAATATACAGATGTTAATAATTTTTTTAAATCTATATTATTCATTTCAAAATTGTGACGGTTATTCTCAATTACTTTTTTATCAAAAAGAGTGAAAAAACTTCAATATATGACTTGCCTACATGGTTGGCTTTTATAAATATCAATAATATAGCTCTAAATATAGCAATAATAAGGCTCTAAATATCAATCAGACTGATGTTAAATTACTACTGAGCACGAAAGAATATCCGTTATTACAACTTGAGATAAATTTGGATTTTGGTTTTTTCTTTGGACGTTTTATCTGTGGTTCAGAGGAATATCATAATCAGAATCGTTAGAATTCCCAATCACTTGTATTTCATACGTACCTGCAATATCCGATTTTATTGATTCTTCACAAATAATATTATCATCAATCTCTTCAAGAAATACAATAATATACCAGCAAACGAATAATAAACCAGAACAAGAAAAAGATGGTGCGACAATTTAAACAATTTAGAAAGCTAATATTGAAAAACAAACAGGCTTTAAAGCCTACAAACTAGAAGGAAGAAGAAGAAGAAGATCAATGTCTTTAACATCAGAAACTTTCTAATCTAATCTCGGCGGCAAATAAACCACATTAAGTGGCATTTTCACAATCTAAGTCTTCTTCTAACAAAGCTATTAACTCTTTAGTAGTTAGTGCCATCTTCATTGCATATTTCGAGAATTTACTGAAATAAACAAGTGCACTGCTATATAAACGCATTCATATGATAATAGTTTAGCTTACTTTATTTTAATTTATATGAACTTCATAATATATTTTCATATTTATATAAACAAATAAACACAAGCAAACTTTCAAATTAAGTTAAAAAAACAAATATAACGTTTACAGTACACAGCAATTCTATAAATAGAAAAATGATGTGTAATTAAAATTGCAGATTGTTTTTAGTCTAATGAAAAAAAAAAATATTTTTCCAAAGTTTTCTGTTTTTTGAAGCTCTGTATTAGATATTCTCTAATAAGAATAAAATTTTATTTTATTTTGTAAGACAACTATAAGATACCTGTTAAAAGAGACATAATTTAATAATTAAATCGGTCTTAGATTTAATTTTTACGTAATTACTTGTGTTTAAATAAATAATTAAATTTTTTTTTTGGTACGCCTCTGCAAAATTGATAATTTCAATACGATTTCGTTGAAAAGTTATCGTTAAGGGCTTCGTTAAGTACGATGTTGCCAAGTAATCACCTTCAATTAAAAATTGTTTTAGTTTAGTATATAATTGTTATATTTTATTTCATATCCTAAACCCATTATCTTTGGTGTCATTAAAATCAGTTTACTTTCGTATATTTTCACTAGGAAACCGTTATTATTCTCAGATATAATTATTTATTAGTGATAAATATTTTACCTTCTAAATTGAGAATGTTGATTTATTGAAGTAGTTGTATTTTGTATAATTTATACCAATAGATATGAGAATGGTAGTGCCAGTAGTAAGTTGTATTAAACCATTAAGCTTTAAGGCATGTACAGCTTGTTTAATATATTAATTCTTCGTTATTTTAGAATGAAATGCTTTTTTAAAGATTTAAAAACCTGTTCTATGGTAACTTGCCATGTAAGATTATTTCCCAACAAGTTAATGATATTGGTTTATTATATGTATTTCTAAGAAAAGTAGACTTATTATGAGCTATATTACATTGCGAGTCTGTGAAGAGCATAAACAAATTCGCAAAACATACTAAACCATAAAATTCTTAAAACTCATTTACGAATCGACAAGCTCCGCGAAAATGAGTATTTTGAGAACTTTATGAACTAAATTATAGTGTTTAAACCCTTACATTATCGGACTTGTTCAGCCTAACGTGACTCCCGGACTATTGCAAATTTTAGTATCTATTATAAATAAAAATGCCGTGACGTAAAAAAAATCTGAATAGGTAGATTTTTATCACTACAATAGCATACGAGGGTGGATTGATATAAAACTAGCCTTTGATAGAAAAAACAAGTTTTTGAATTAAATCGATTTATTTCTCAACATCCTCTTTTAGCTCTATACACTTGGTAAGACGATGTTCCAATTTTTTACCCCTTCCGAATAGTACTTTTGCTCGAGATCTTCAAAATATGCAAGTTTCAGCGACGACTTCATCACTTGTTGCGAAATGGCGTCATCCGAACGATTTTTTTAGGTTTGGAAACTGGAAAAAATAGCTGTCGGCAAGATCTGGGGAATACTGTGGGTGTTCAACCAATTCATGGCCCAATTCGTATAATTTTGCCACAGTGACGGCCGATCGGTGAGCCGGTGCATTGTCTTGGTGAAAGAGAACTTTTTTGCCATTCAAACCGGGGTGTTTTCCAAGTAGTCAATGTGGATGATGCCCTTCGCATCCCAGAAAACAGTCGCCATCACTTTGCCGGCTGAATGTGCACTCTTTGCCTTCTTCGGCGGTCCTTCGCCGTGTTGGCGCCACTGTTTCGACTGTTCTTTGGTTTCTGGTATGTAATAATGTACCCAGGTGTTATCAACGGTGATAAAGCGGCGAAAAAATCCTTCGGATCTCGCCTTATCATCGCAAAAGCGTCTCCAAAGTGGTCACACGTTTTGCATTTGACCGACTGTCATCAAATGCGGTACCCATCGCGCGGATAGCTTTTCCATGTCCAAATGATGGTGAATGATGTTGTTTACTGTTGCTAACGAAGATGCAACCTCACCATAAACTTCGTCCAGGTCGGCTTTGATTTTCACATTCGTTTTACCCTTTTTGTGGAGGAACTTAATCACCGAACGATAGTCGACTTTTTCCATTTCTCCGAAAACACAAAATTTGCTTGCTTTTGACGACTGTAAAAACCAAACTTACTGTTTTTAAAACTTAAAATTTTGACAGATTTATGTCATGAATGGCAAATATAAACACCGAAACCAATTCAGTATCAAGTAGCGTCATCTATCAAAGGCTAGTTTAATATCAATCTATCCTGGCATTTTAAACGAATAAAAAATAGAATTTTTTAATGTTTTTAACCTCTGGTCCAAATTTCTCCAAGGTGCTCACCGCATATCACATGTTTGCATTCTTGGCAATATGTAGTTGTCATTCGACGTTTTTGGCTTGAACAATACAAGCAAATTTTTTTTTTCTTTCTTGATATGTGGAAAATTCTGCAGTAGGTACGTTTAGAATGTTCACTAAAAGTATCCCTTAAAGCTGTTTTTCTTGATTGATGAGGAACTTCGGTCGACCACTTATGACCACTCATAGAATCTTTTTTAATATCCGGAAACTAATTGTCGAAAATAATTGTCAAAACGAAGTATTATCAGATGTCGCTATTGCGACCATATCGAAGCCATTATAGTGTTGCTTCTATTACGACAGGAAAGATTGTTTTCACCTTCAGAGCGTTTGTAAATAGCCGCTGCGAAGATTCCTTATTGATGCATTGCGAGACCGGACACAAACGTAGTAAGCAAGCGTAGACTTGCGTTTGCCCATGAACATGTTGGACAATAGACAGTTGGAAAAAGTATTGTTTATGGATGTGTATAGAATATTAATTTACGGAAAATATGGTCGGAATAAGAACTGGAAAACGTTATGCTGCTTGCACTCGGTCACACCATTTTGGTGCAACACGATAATTAGAGATCACACAGTATCTTGAAGAGGTTGGTATTGTAAAAATGGACTGACTTCCTCGAACTCCAAACTTAATTCTATTGAGGATCTATGGAACTTGTTTAAATCTCATGTAAGACGTCGTATACCTGCTAAAACAACGGAAGAGTTTTGAATGGCTCTCATTGAGGAAGGGACCACTTTTCCCTAAAGGGTAATTTGGTGTCATCCAAAACCGTGCTGGCAACACAATTTATTGAAAAGTGATACTTGCCTTTCATACTTGATTCTAAGATACCTCTATAATAGCTCTATGGAAGGTTGTCACTCCATCTTTTGCGTTGTCGGTCGATACTTCTTCTGCCGATTGGTGACTTATTTCTTGCTATTTTGACGACACTAATTCGCTAATTCTTCTCAGTACTCTCATCTCTGCCGTTTCCAGTAGCCATTGCGTTGTGGCTGTGTCGGTTATTGTTTCTGACGCATATGTCATTATTGGTCTTACATTGGCTTTATAAATTGTTGACATCATGTCGTTAATAAGCTTGTTTTGCCATATAGTGTTATTAAGGCATCCTGCCAGTCTATTTGCTTTTTATACTTGATCTCTCACTTCTTTGTCCAGCTCTCCATAGCTAGACAGTGTAATTCCCACATTCCCAGGTATTTTATATCCATTACTTGTTCAATACTGATGATATCAATTTCTATTTTATATCTGGTTGGTTAATTATATTAAATTCTTTTGCTCTTATGTTAAATCTGGGGACCAGTCTTTGCAGATTATCTTCATATCTTGAGCTATCAATATGTGGTCGTCTGCGTAACAGTATTTTTTTGAAAATGATATATCTTCGTATATGAACAGTAGTATTCAGTAGTAGAATTCAGTAGTAGAATTCACTAGTTTATCATTATATATATATATATATATATATATATATATATATATATATATATATAATATATATATATATATAATATATATATATATATATATATATATATATGCGTGTGTGTGTGTTGTGTGTGTGTGTGTGTGTGTGTGTGTGTGTGTGTGTGTGTGTGTGTGTGTGTGTATCTGTGCATACATACTTTGATTTGGTTTTGGTTTTCCCGGACACCCTGAAAGCCCCCATTCGGTTGAGTAAAACCTGTCTCAGACTCCATAATAACGATATGTTGAAAAGTTTACCAACCTAAAGTGTATTTTCGTACATATTTGAAAGTAATCGACCTTGAGTTGATGTGTTTAACGGCTTCTTAGAATGTAAAGATTGACGGGTGGAGCCGTGGTTAAAAATAAAACGAATCAACATAATAAATGTTGAAAACGAATTCTTACTCTGTTTTATTCCATAAATTTAAATATGAATTTACTGTAAACACTATTTATTACTGTATTATAAATTATATACTATAATACTATATATATACTATATATATACTATATATATATATACTACTATATATACTGTAAACACTTATTTTTATATGCTATTCGTTCGAGTCTACCTACATTTTGATCTTCTGTACTTGGTGATTGAGTAATAATTGAACGACAGCGAATTTAGAAATGGAAATATAATTATTTTCAACCAAACTGTTTTTAGTGAAAACTTAGATATTTGAAAATAGGACATTTACAAAAACATAGTTCTGCTATTTGCTGCAAACAAACTTCCAAACAATCATTCAAAAAGTTTACCATAAAAAATGTGCGCGTAAAAAATCTTATACTAACCAGCCTTTAAGACTTATCGTAATAATATCAAAAGTAAAATTGTTATAGGAACAAAGATAATATGCGTCTTATGACACAAAAAAATAAAGGACTCTTCCCATTCCTTGAGCTTATAAGAACATTATTATAAGGAGATTATCAGGACACTATCTGTTAAAGAATTTTTTTCATTTCGTTGTTTTGTACCATATAATTTCATACGGGTTTTTGGCACATCACAAAATAGATCTGGTGAGTAACTCCTTCGTTAACAATACTATCTTACTACCAACATTTTCCTTATGCCCCAGTTCCAAGATTAAGATCACTTTTTCGTTTCCTGTAGGTGTGTAAGGGGCTGTTTGCAGTTTCGAGCTGTTATCAACTCATAACTTGTAGACTTCAGAGCCTTGAGTGCATCTGTCTGTATATTTGCTTACTTACATTTGTTATATTTTGAAAATAAATACTTTCGTTAAATTGCGAACTTTTTTCAGCTGCTATTGAGTACAAAAATCTATTGCTTACAGTTTCTGCTTGAAATATTAGAGTATCTCCGAGGGTTATTGACAGGCTGGTATTAGGAGCAATAACCCCTATTCCTGCCTCTTTTGAATATTGCTAATAACATTTTTATAATTTATTAAAATTTATTTAAATGCACCAGAGCTTGATGGTCTTATCGGGTTTGAATTGGGTGCAAAAGATAGTCCAGATCGGTTGAATATTTTTTGCGAAATATAACTTTTTTTATTTTTTGAAAAATGAGGTAATTTCTTAGACTGAATGGATCTCAAACTTTAAGACTTATACTAATAATCTGTGGAAAAAAACTTAAAAAAATAATTTTATGTACACAAATTTAACAGGAGTGTTGTAAACAAAAAGTACTTTGCGTTTCGTTCGGCTAAAGTAAAAGGAGTGAGGGTAACCGACTGAAGTGCCAGACGAGCTCTTCAAAAGGTCCAACACCGTTTCAATATAGGTCGCTCAGAAAAGAAAGCTACCTACATAGCTTGGGTTATACTGGACCAAATTTGCTATTTGTTTTTTTTAAATTGGGGTTAAACGTGAAAATAATAACATTTATCGTATTTTCATTGCAAACTGACGGCAAAAAAATGCAACACCTAGTAGGACAAATATTTTTTTATATTTATTTATGGAAGTATACATTTTAATATTCTTATTATTTTAATGAATTTATTATAATTACATTAATTTAACAAATTTGATGAGTGGCTCCTCCTTTATTTTCTGTACACTCAGTTACTCTATCGGGCATTGATCGAATTAGATGGTCTATATCATATTGTCGAATACTCATCCAGGTTCTTCTTATGGCATGCCACAGATCTTCTTAGTTTACTGGAGGACGTGGCAATCGATTTAGGTTTCGACCTACCATATTTAGGTTTAGACCCACCATATCCCACACATGTTCGATGGATGACAAATCAGCTGATCTTTATGACCACTTCAAAGTCTCTATACCAGATTCTTGAAACCGCGAACTCCGTCGTTTCTTGCCAAGAATTCTTGCCCATGAAACCATGATCTCCATGGTTTCACGGCAATATGAGTTCTTGCGTTATGCTGTTGATAGATCGCATTTGGAGTGGTGTGTAGGTTGGGATGTAAAATCGGTTGCAGTACTTTTCGTTGTCTTACTGTATAATGTTTAACAGCCAGGTCTATATTTCGTCTCTCACCTTAAGAATCTCTCACCGTCTCTCTTAAGAAATGAAGACCTAGATTCATCACTGAAGCAAACAACATTCCATTGGCCATTCCAGTTTTATCAAGCTCTGCATCATTCTAAGCATCGACCCTTATGGTGTCAAAGATAACACCAAAAGCAAACGGTAAGCTCCCTCAGTCCCATTCGAAGTAATCTTTGATTAACCGTTCGTCTTGCGACTACCCTTCCTGTAGCTGAGTTGCTTAAATGACCAAAGTGTCGACGACCGCGAACTCTTGGCATTTAAAATTTGTTTTTGTATAAATTAAAAACATTTCAAAATGACTAAAAATTACAAATAAACTAAAGTTATATACACAGAAGTAAACTGTTTCATATTTTTTGTTTTTTCGAAAGAAAAAGAAATACATTTCAGTTAAAGAAAAGGTATCAAGATAAAAACTTTACCACATGCATAATTTTTAGATGTCTTCAAAGAAAAAACCTCGATTTTATTGTTTATTTTGCAACAACTTTTTGTGTATATTTTTTTTTCTGAAAAACTTGTCTGGTGACGTCAAAGCTTCAAAGTTTTTAAGTTATGAACAAAATAATGAGTTTCACGTTTTGATTGTTTATTTAAAAATAGTTCCACTAAAAAATTTATGAATCCCTAGATAACAGTCTTTTAGGACTATCTCATAGCACACATTTTAACTGTCAAAACTGTCTATAAGTTGAAACAATTCTCAATTTTAGTAACTTAATTGGTCTATATATGGAAAAATATTTTAAAAAACTTAAAGTATCAATAATCCAAGACATTAAATCTTTTTTTTGTCCTTGGTCTATATATATGGAACAATATTTAAAAAAACTTAAAGTATCAATAATCCAAGACATTAAATCTTTTTTTTTCTGTCCTGACAAAAGAGTAAGTTTCAGTAAAAACCTATGGCAAGTCCTGGACAACTCTAATAATACAATGATTGCCGTAGTAAAGCAACTGAACAAAGAAGCCATTTTATATATTAAATTACCAAATATCTTACTAAAGGAATTCGTAGTAACAAATGGATTATGATAGGAATGTTGTCTTTCTCCGGTGCTCTTTAAAATGTGTATATTTACATAAATGAAACATTTATAGAGTGTACAAGATGCTGCTTTGAGTAGGCGTACAATTAAACTAGGAGAATATTTTTTACACCATTCATTTCGCTGATAATCAAGAGGTTTTAGCCTAGGACACAAAAGACTTTGAATTTATGACTTGAAGGTCGTTTGGAGCTTCTTGTTCTTAGTAATTAACCTTTTATGTATATATTGTTTTCATCTTTTGCCATTTTTCTACATTCTGGCATAGGAAAACCTATGGTTGCGACAATGTGATCCAAGTATCTTGTACGGGAATGTCTCTTAAATATTTTACCTTATATTTTTTACTATATGATAAGTATTCGACAAGCGTGCCCAAAAGAGCATTTTGCTTTATATGTATTTGTTACTACAGGAACTCCGGCAACCGCGCGTTTCTCATATGTATGTCTTGATTTCCACGCGTTAAGAATTAACGCTTTTTTATATCTTCATTGTTATTTCACATTCGTGCGGAAGTTTTAATTTATAATGTCATTAAAATTATATGGTTCGCAAGTAATCAAGGAAATCTTTAACTTGGATCAACTATTTTAACTTTCAACAAGTTGGAGAAGTTCTTTTTTTATTTACCGTTTGATATTGAAACTGCAACCCATTAAGACATAGGAATCTCAAAATAATATGTAATCCTAAATCGTTTTACCATAAGGTGTCGGGTGTAATGTCTTTAATTAGTTGCATGCACAATTTTTCTCCATTGCTTCTTATTCTTTGCTTGGTTGCTTGTTCTTTGCTAATTCCCCTTGTCTCTAGGATTGAGGTTACATTATCGTCCCACGTCTTCATTGGCCTGTCCCTTGGTCTCTTAATTTGGGGCGTAGGAAATTTCGACACTAAGCAGGTAGCGACTAAAATTTAATGGCAATTTTCGACACCAGCCCCAATTCCCGCTTTTATCTTACAGGTGTATTCGACACCAAATAAATATAGCTGCGACATAAATAAAATACCATAATTAATTTATTTATTTTAATAAAAGTAATGTGCATTTTATTTCTTTATAACTGTAATAATATCTAAATATAATACAACTAGTACCTAATTTTTGTACATTTTACCGTTAATATACTTGTATACAATGATTTATTTGCTATTATGGGAATGATAAGATACAGCTTTTATAAAATCTAACCTACGTATTTGTTGGGATCGTAGTTTATCCATCATTTTCTCCAAAAATGCCAATTTAGCCTTAACAGTAGTATCTTTGATTTTTGCTGGTATATGTAAACTATTTATTTTGACATAAGTGTTTACTTGAAATTCTTTTAACTTTTCAATAAAAATAAAAATAGAAGGATGTGTTGAATAAAAAGAAGAATTAAATCTCGAATGAAGGGATTCACAGGCATTTGTGGTCCTCGCAATAGACGGATTCTGATTAGACCATATGTGTGATGGAAATAGAGCGCTATCGAAAATGCAATTTTCCAGTAAATAATTTGCATATATATCAAGTGTAGCGTTTATAGGTTTATATGACATTGATTGAAAGATTGAATTTTTTTAAAACAGTTTTGGTGTAATTGAAAACGGCATCCACTAATTTTTGCATTGGGCCACATATACAATAAAGCACAGTGAATTGCTTTTTCAAAGTCCACAAATATTTCAGTTGGCTCTAATGATAATTGAAATGTTTCAAAACTCTTAGATCTTAATAAAGAAAATAAATTTTTGTATGTCATTGACAATTTGTCCTTTAACAAACAGTATGGCTAAAGGAACATAATGTCCATTTTCCAAGCCATGTATAGTAAATAATTGTAGAAAATATTTGGTACTGTATGAAAATGTACCATCCATATACAAAGTTTATAATTTACACAACAAACGAATATTTGTCTCGCATGAAAATACAATTACATTTAATTCAGGATGATTTAAAAACAAAAAACTTTCATTGCGATAGGTTTTAGGAGAATAATTGCTATTCGCGTTATGGACTTCTGATATGCTTCTTGGTAACGGACCTGGTAACAGTTTCAAGCAAACACCGTCAGCAAATTGGCATCACACTCAGCAACAGCAGTTCTTGTAATTTTGGCAGGCTTTTCCGATATGTCCTCTTGGGCTTTTCTTTTACATGCATTGGTTACCATCTTTACTTCAAGCTTTTTTGGATCGGCTTCATGATTATGTACCAAATCACTTCTTGTGATGGTGAGGTCCTCACAGCCTATTGTAAACACTTTTGCGGAACACTGAGTGTTTCTTTGGATGCAGCGCCAAAATATCTCGCCGCTTTTTAACACTTTCTGTTTCGAGAACGAATGATGCTCCACCACTAATAAATCTCGACCACGGGAACTTTTTATCAAACTCATTTTTTAAATATCCGTACACGTGCACAAGTCAACATCAAACAAGAAATAAATTACAACTGAAATAATTTAGTCACAAGTACATAAGTGCCACGCCCACCGCCGTGACAATAAATATTGGGAAAACCCGCTTGTCCTGTTTGGGTGCAAATGTCCATCGCCGCTAATTACCTACTTACCTGCTTGACGCCGCGGTGTCGAATTTTGCTATAATAAAATTTGATCCTTCGATTACCCCAGGTACAAAGACAATTTGGTGTCGAAAGTTCGCCCGCCGTTAATTTGTCTTCTCGCATCCCATATTTAACTGATATTTCTTGATTAATCTTCTTCAATTTTCTAAATAATTGGTTGGACCTTGAGGTATTCTTTAACTGCCTCATTTCTAATCCTATCCAATGTGGTTATGCCCATTATTCTTATAAGAAAACCTTCCTACGCTCTGTATTTTCGATCTTAATTGATCAGTAAGCGTCTATTAATCGTCAAATTTCGTTTCATTAGTGCACTGTTCAATACTTGGAAATTTCGATTGAGTGCTTCTTATTCCTATTATCACAAGATCATCTGCGTATGCGCACTGTGAGATCCACACCGCTTCTAGATTTCTATGGCCGGCATAGTATTTCTGCTCTGGATTCTTTAATTATGTCATCCATGACGATGGTTAAATAGTAAGGGGCCTAGGACTCCCCCTTTAAGCAAACTCTCATTTATTTCGAACTCTTCGGATTTCATATTATCGGTTCTGCCTTGTTTATTGTATGTCTGTATACACTCATAATGGCTTTCCTGAGTTTGGTATTCACACTTTTCTTTTTTAAGCATATGTCATTATCACCTTTCTAAGTTAGTAAAGGCTTGATGTAACTCAGTGCTTGAGTTTCATGCGTTATGTATTAATTTATTGATAATAAAAATATGGACTTAAATGCTTCCTCCTTTTCTGAATCCACTTAGTGATTGTTCCATTTTAGAATTAACTTCTTGCAAAAGACGTTTCTCTAATATTTTCTACTATAAAATAAAAATAAAGACAATTATCACTAATAATATTAGCTCCCATAATTTCTCTAAAATCCTACGAATATTTGACGAGTAAAATAAAATTTGCTTGTATAGTAAATTTGCTAGAAATACAGTAGGAAGGTTAGATTAATTTTAACTAGTTCGGAACTGAGGAAAATATGTAGGCGCTGTTTGTTGAACGTGAACTTTGACATTTCGTGGGAGTACATACCTCCAAAGCTAAACAAAATAGTGGTCAAAAATTGAAATATTTTGATGCTGCTGTGGCCAATTTTAGTACATTATTATTTTTTATAAAGTGCAAAATACCATTGATAGAGGCCATGTGACTTTTTTGGATAAATCAAACAATGAACAACATGAAAAGTAAACATTATACATGAACACGTAAAGTGAATGAGTTGCTACGATTATTTACATAAAAAAACTTTCTACATAGACAAATACAGTAGATAGATTAATGACAGGATCAAACCACGAAGATAGTGTAGACCAGTGGTTCCCAACCTTTTTCGGCCTACCGCCCATTTTTTCAAAAACAAAATACTTAACACCCCCTTTAAAAAACTCTTCCATTCTTAAAATTAGTAACGCACTTTCATTCTTAATTGTTTTACCTTTTTTGGGTCAAAGGCTACCTTAAATATGATTCGACGGCCCCTTAACTATAGTGTATTTTTATGTATGAGAGAGTAATAAAACAATAAATTATGTATGCAAATCCCTAAACTGTTGATACGGGTGACTCAATGAAAAACAGATATTTGTCAACAAGTTTACAGAAGTATATAGGAAAACAATTTTAAATTGAGTATGACCACTAGGTATAAAGGTTGGAGCAGAAAAGAATACAATAGTTGTGAGGGTTACTAATCCTAAATAAGGTTGCCAATGTGGGAGTGATGGAGGTTAACAGGTACTAATGAATTTGCAAGAAATGTAATAGATGTTTATTTTATTGGTTATATATAACCAATAAAAGTTTAATAAGTACCTACCTATTTGCAAAATAAAGTTTAATTCTTTAGATAAAATAAAACGTTTTATTTTATCTGAAATGAGTGCATTCCACGAAGTAAAGGTTTCAACAATCAAACATTTAATTCTTTTTTTCCAGGAATCTACGACAGTAATTGACTAGATAATTACCTTCTAAACTTATTCCACAGAAAATGTGATAGTGGGTTTTTCCATTTTGTAGGAAGGTCCAAGTGGCGTATTCAAAATTCTTAACAGTTCACTAAAAGTAGGTACTTCAGTTGCAAGGTGCAGTTTATTGTGTATACTAGTGTTATTGAAAATTTGAAAGTGCCGTGTAAACGCCGAAAAATTGGTCCTTTAACAGTTAATGAAAAAACATTAATATTTAATTGTTTTAAATCATTTACAGACAAACGTTTATGTGAAAGTGTTGATGAGACCGTTGAGTTAGTTAGCAGTACACTTGGTGTTGGGAAATCTACGATTTACAGAGTTATTAAAGAAGAGAAATGTGGTAGTTTTCAAATGCCACGTAATGCTCCAGGGAAACCAAAATTTCAAATAGAATATCATTTTAAAGAAGGACTTCGACGGAAAGTGCATGAATTCTTCTTTAGACAAGAATTTCCAACATTGGATAAAGTTATTGTCTCAGTTCGAGATGATAAGGATTACCCAGAAATGAGTCGAAGTATGTTATGGAAACTTTTAAAAGAAATAGGCTTCCGCTGGAAAAAGAATCCCAGAAAGTCTCTTTTATTAGAAAGAAGCGATATTGTCATATGGAGAAGACATTTTCTAAGAACCATAAGGAAATGAGAAACCAAAAAAGAAAAATATTTCATCTTGATGAAACATGGATCAACGAGGGTCATACACCAAATAAATTTTGGCAGGATGAAACTGTTACAAGTCAAAGGCACGCTTTTGTAAATAACTTATCTACTGGTTTAAACCAACCATCAGGAAAGGGACGCAGGCTGATAATAGTACACATTGGCAGTTCAGACAGACGGTTTTGTTGAAGGTGGTTTATTAACTTTTGAATCAACTCGTACCGGTGACTACCATGAAGACCTGAACGCTGATGTCTTTCAAGAATGGTTCGAACAAATGATAGATCTTCTTCCTAAGAACTTTGTAATAGTAATGGATAATGCAAGTTATCACTCCAGACTTATAGAAGGACTGCCCACAACCAAGTGGTTAAAAAAAGACTTGCAGAATTGGCTGAGTTGAAAAAATATTACGTACCATCCCGGATCTATAAGAAAGGAACTTTATTCGTTGTGTGCCCTTCATAAAGAAAAATTTTAAAAATACGAAATTGATGAAATTGCCAAAAATCGTGGAATGACAGTACTTAGATCCCCACCATATCATTGTGAATTAAACCCGATTGAACTGGTATGGGCACAGATAAAGAAGTGAATACCACTTTTAAAATTCATGATGTTAAACAGTTGTTTTTGGAGGCCGTAAATAATGTAATTATGTAAGTATGTAATGTAAAACTTGAAAACTGGGAAAAGGCAGTAAATCACACTATTAAAGAACAGGAAAAAATGTGGAAGCTGGACAATATTACTGATAAAATGCTCGAGCCAGTTATTATAAATCTTGGTTCTGAAAGTTCATCTTCTGAATCTGATTTGGATTTGTAACAAGTAGCTGTAAGTTTTATATTAATATTTTTATTCATCTATTTAACATACCTTAGACGGTTTTAAAAACTCTTTTGTAATTTTTAAAAATTAAAAAAATGTGATTTTTTTAAAACCCTTTTTAATGTAGGCCAGTCAGTTTTAATATAGTGTGTGATAAAAGAGGTCACTTTTGTTTACATACACATAACACTTTATAACACTGAAATAATTCATTTATTTTTTACAATTATTCAAAGTAATTTTTCAATTAATCTTGAGCACGCCCATGGAGTGGTCGAAGGTACCAGTTAAAATTATGCTTATTACTCTCTCGTTCATAAAAATAAACTATAATCCAAGCGACAACAAATTTAAAAAAAATGTTTTATTCAAAAATACAGTATCCATGTATTGATCAAACTTTAACTTAAATACATATCATAAAAAACAATATAATAATAATATAACATTTTTAATGAGAAGGCTGAGCTTGATGTAATGATAGTAATCTGTCAATATTTGGTTCCATACTTGTCATCAGCAATCTTAAATCACCGCGCTCCACTATGGACAGTCTATTTCTCTTCTTATGTTAATAAATTGCTGACTATGCTAAATCCTCTTTTGGCTAAATACGATGAAGGAAAGACAATGAAAAACTTCTTGGATGCAGCCCATAAAGCTGGATATAATACTGAAATTTGACATTGCAGCCAAAATTCTTAATATCCATTTTTAAATTTCACTTTTAACTCTTCATTTGTTACAATTCTATCAATTCCTCCTGTAGTGATAACTCTGCTGTTTCTAAACTTGAGAACGGTTCTAGCACCCAATCTGGAATAATCAGACCAAGGATATTCTGAAATCTATTCCTAAAATCTTCTTGAAATGCGTCCAAGTGCTGGCAATATACCAGAATGTCTTCATCATTTGTCTCCACAGAGGAAAGATTTTGAAACTGATGAAATTGTCTCCATCCCAAATTGTGCCTATACAAATTAAGTTTTGACACGAACGAGGAAATAGTTCCTTTTGCTTTGATCAAATTCAAATTATCACCTTGTAGCTGTAGGTTTGTTTCATTAAATTTATCGTATAAATCAGTTAAATAAGCAATATCGTTTTTTGATTATAATAAATTGTCTCTCAAAGAATCATCTTTGCTTTCAAAAAACTCTAAAACTGTGTCAAAGAGATCATAAAATCTTTTTAGACAGGTACCCTTCGAAAGCCATCGCACTTCTGTGTGCAACAATAAACGATTAAAATTCTCGTCGTTTTCATCACACAGTTTTACAGAGAGTAACACCCTCGTTTGGCTCGGTTACATAAAGGCCGAATCCAGGATCTGCCAGCTTTGATAGGCCAGTGCCGGTCACTTCTAGAGGACATGGGAGAGGTTTCCTCCTCCTCATTACAACGGCGACACCGTCCACCAATCCAAGCAGATGAAGGTGTCGCCTGAGCCTACAGTGGCCGGTAAGCATACTGACCACCACAGTGCATCTTCTATGGTCTAGAAAGAGAAGTTGAGATGAAGAAACTTTTGAACGGCCCCACTATGTGGACCCTAGCCTGTCTCATACCTCCACAACTGGCCCAGGAGTTCTGGACCTCCAGAGAAGAAGCTCTTTGAGGCTACCCCGACCTGTACTGAACGGCACTCCAATCACAGGTCCGGGTCCCACAGGCAGAGTAGATGTGTCCTGTTTGGCCCATTCGTTCCTCTCTACACCTGTCTGTCACAGTACTCATACCAAGTTAACCATATTGGTCAGCGCAACATCAACAAGTGCTCTCTAGCATTTAGGAACGCTACTTTGGGCGCTTTAAAACTCCTTAGCGCTGCTTGAAGGTCAGAGCAGATAGAGGTGGTTCTGCCTGAGCAAGCCCTATCCATTATCTCTTGAGCACATACCAGGATCGCAAAGATCTCTGATGTATAGGAGCAGAGAGCTTGGCCAGATTTAAATCCGATTTCTCTACTATATACTTCAGCACCTGCCCGCCCACGGACCCATCCGTGCCCCAGGTGAACCCGCTTCGATGAATGAGTGCCGGCTTTCGTTCCTTTCACTCATCCCACTCAGGAAATTAAATCAAGAAGGATGATGAGAACTCAAATTAAGGGGCCATGCTGTCCTGTAGCATAGAGAGCACAGGACAACAATCGAGGACCAGTCTCCAAATGTAACAAATGCCCATTCATTCCCAACTAGTATCCGGAGCAGTTGAGACGATAGGCTGCCATTATAAATTCATGCTCTACAATAATATGTAGAGGAGGTACCTCCAACAGAGCCTCAAGAGCCGCTATATGAGTTGTTTTTGTATTATAATTTTGTGTAATGTGTATCGTAGTTGTGGAACGTAGATTACATGTTTGTGTATTGTATATTGCATATGTATTGTGTATAAATTATAGGTGATACGTCTTCGACTTCATATTACTCCTATTAGTGTCCATGTTTAGTGAACATGTGTTGTATGTTGCATGTGTATTTTGGTATGATAGTGGAAGATGTGTAAACAGGGTTTCTTATTTCGCTATTGCTGGTATATTCTTGGTATTACCTTTTTCTTTTAGTATTGGTCACAAAATCTGCTACATTGTATTGATTTTACTACACATTGTTCTTTATTTGGTAGGATAGGAACTGTTTCTTTGAGTGTTGTCTTTTTCGTGTTTGTTTCTTTCATGTATGCACCTTTGATACATCTTTACAATGTCCTCTGAGTTTGTTATCCCATACATTTGTTGAAATCTGTTGAAATATGATTTTTTTTGAAGTTTAGTTTGTGGTTGGAGTGAAAATTTAAAGCAGTTTCAGAACCTATTAAGAGAAGTTCATTTCAATAGATGAATGAGCAAATAAATTACACATTCCAAACCACTTATCTTTGTTTAATGAAACTAAAAATCTACGCAGATAAAACTATTGTTAGAATGAGACAACTAAAATATGATAACTCGCCATTCTATATTTCAAACGGTCAAAGTTTGTTATCTATATTTATTAAATGACACAGTTTCATATAGTACTTTCATCTAACAATGATTATTTTTGACGCCTTTCAGGGACAACTGGCATGCTCTCGCATGATATGATATCAGTTACATGTAACGGTTACATTGATTTACATTATACATATATAATTGCTAGCGATAGTTTCTTAGGACTTGCACCATTTATATTTTCTAAGAGGAATTAATTTTCTCGTGAATAATGGTAATCCGGATTATAATTATAATCGGTAAATACATACGATTATGAAATTAATCTCAATGACAATGAAATTAATGTTAATGGATATGTGAAGTTCGCATATCCATTTTATAAGTCCTGGTGATTGGCAAATTGACCAATCTACAAAAAAACTACCCCATCATCCGCTAGCGCAAAACTCACCCCAGAAAAAATACAGTTTACTAATTTTATTGGGAATAAGCCACCATTTTATTTTAAAATATGTATTTTGACGTTTCACTTGGGAAATCGTTCCTTTTTTATTAAAAAAAAAAGTAAAATTGTGGCTTATTTCCAATTAAAATAGTAAATTTTATTAAGATGCCACAGTAAAACAGCAGAAAAATATTAAGAATACAGTTTGTTATGCGTTTGTCAGTGGCGGCTCGTGGCTTGAGAGACAAGGTCTTCTTCTTCAAGTGCCCTGTCCGTTGCGAACGTTGGCTATTAACATGGCAATTTTGATCTTGTTTGCGGCGCTTCTGAATAGTTCGACCGATGTGAGCCCGAACCACTTCCGCAGATTTTGGAGCCACGAGTGTCTTCTCCTGCCTGGCCCTCGCTTACTGTCTATTTTTCCCTGGACAATCAATTGTAGCAGACGGTACTTATCGTGTCTCAATATGTGGCCTAGATATTCAAGCTTTCTTTGTTTAATTGTATTCACGATTTCTTTCTCCTTTCCGATTCTTTGGAGTACCTCTATGTTGGTGACATGTTCGGTCCAGGATATACGAAGAATGCGTCGGTACACCCACATTTCGAATGCTTCTAGTTTTCTCGTTAGCGTCTCCGTCAGCGTCCAGGCCTCCACGCCATACAGCAAGATCGGAAAAATGTAGCATTTAACTATACGTAGTTTTAGGGGAAGAGACAAATCCTTGCTTATGAGGAGCTTTTTCATATTGCTAAATGCTGCTCTAGCTCGTTCTATTCTCGCCTTAATTTCTATGGTCTGTTCCCATTTTGCATTTACGTTGGTGCCAAGGTACACATAAGATTCTACATGGTCAATTAATATGTTACTTATCCGTAATTGTCGAGCAGGTTGTTGCTTTTTGCTTATCAGCATCCACTTTGTCTTCTTGAAGTTGAGGCTCAGGCCGTATTCCTCACTAACTGAATAAAGTCTTTCCATTACTTGTTGTAATTCGTCTATGGTACTGGCAAGGATCACCGTGTCGTCGGCGTATCTTATATTGTTCGTTAACTCGCCGTTTATTTTAATGCCCTCATTTGCATTTTCCATACATTTGTTAAATATTTCCTCGGAATACATATTGAATAGGAGTGGGGATAATATACACCCCTGACGGACACCCCTTTTGATCTGCACGCTTTCAGTGAGTTCGTTGCCAATTTTTGCTCTTGCTGTTTGACCCCAGTATAGGTTTGCCACAATTCGAATGTCCTTGTCGTCAATACCTGTCTTTCGCAGAATACCTATCAATTGTTCATGATTGACATTGTCAAATGCTTTTCTAAAATCTACAAAGCACAGATACACGTCTTTATCAACGTCTCTACACCGTTGTATAAGCACCTGGAGAGCGAAAATTGCTTCTCTAGTTCCAAGTGCTTTCCGAAAACCAAACTGCGATCTATCAATATTTGACTCACATTTATCATATATTCTTCTGTGAATGATCTTAGTGAACGCTTTAGTGACATGATTGATCAAGCTTATGAGCCGGTAGTCATCACAAATCTGGGCATTTGGTTTCTTCGGGATTGTAATAAATGTTGACTGTAGCCAGTTCTCCGGGATTTTACCGCTATTATATATGTTGTTAAAAAGTACAACTAGATTGTCAAGGAACTGTTTGTCTGATTTACATAGGATCTTTAATATTTCGCAGGGTACATTGTCCGGACCTGCTGACTTATTGTTTTTTAGTGCTGCAATGGCATCTTCTATCTCCGATTTAAGAATTGAAGGTCCTGTTTCTCCTTCTCCATATAGGTGATCATCAGTCCTGTTAGATGCAAATAATTTTTCTATGTATGATTTCCATGTTTTTAAGATCGTTGATGGCTCCGAGATAAGATTTCCATCGCTATCTTTTATGCTGTTGGGTGACTTATTGAATTTCCTCTTGTTTGTCATCGATTTTATTTTTTTGTGCATATTGTAACTGTCGTATTTTCGTTCGTATTGTTCTATTTCCCTGCATTCGTTGGAAAACCATTTTTCTTTGGCTTCTCGAATTTTCGTTCTTATGGTTTTGTGGATCTGCTGGTATTTTTCTGCATTTTTATTCTTGAATTTACGTCTTTCATCCATCATATCCATTATCTCATCAGACATCCATTCTTTCTTTTTTCGTCGGTCTCGCTTTAATAGAGTCGCGCATGTTGTTTGGATTGCTTCCCTCGATTTATCCCATCTCTCTATTATGTCCGACGTGTTCTCGTTAATGTCCTTTATTTTCTTTCCTAGTTGTTCTCGTACTTTTATTTCGGTTTCTGGGTTAGTGAGTTTTTTAATATCGATTGTGTTTAAATTAGATCTTTTCTCGAGCCGTTTTACTCTCATGACCATTCTGCATACCAACACATTGTGGTCCGTAGGAACATCGGCACCTGGGTACGTTTTTGATGATTTTATCATGTTTTTATATCTTGTTGGTACTGCTATATAATCTATCTGATTTCTAATGATGTTGTCAGGTGAGTCAGCGGGGGATTTCCATGTGTAAAGTCGACGTTTGGGGAGCTTGAAGAGTGTATTACTTAACAGCAGGTTATATTCCTGGCAGAAGCATATAAGTCTATCACCTCTATCGTTTCTCTCCCCTAGGCCGAAGTTTCCCACGATCTCATTCACCTTGCCTCTGCCAACCTTTGCATTGAAATCTCCCATCACTATTGTTACTTCATGTTTTTTTGTCATTTTCATCAGGCTTCCCAGTTGTTCGTAGAATTCTTCGCTGGTTGCCTCATCTTTATCTGCCGTTGGCGCGTATACCTGTAATATATTAATGTCCACCGGTGTTGCTCGAATTTGTAAAAGCATCATTCTATCTGAATGGGGAGTGAAAGATTTTACTGCCGAATTAATATGTGGGGCAACTACTATTGCAGTGCCGTTTCTGTGATGTTTTGTGTTGTTTCCAGCATAGTAAACTTTATATCCAAGTATATCGCATTGTCCAGAGTTTTGCCAGTGTGTTTCACTTATTCCCAATATATCAATTTTTAATCTTTTCATTTCTTTTACAATATTATGAGTTTTGCCGCTCTCGTACATACTTCGTACATTCCAAGTTCCAATCCTTAGGTGTTGAGAACTTGCTTCCTTTTTTAGGCCGTAGGGATTTCGCTGGCTGACGACCAGGGAGGCCCTACTATTTGTTTGTGTGCATCCTCCCCTGCCGGATCTTGGGATCCGATCACCATGATCAGTAATGTTTTTGTTATCGTAGTGTATTGCCATGATAACTATTCTAGGAAATTCTTATGAGGTGGTTTTCCGTTGCCTTCCCCATCGCAGTACCACAACCATTCAAACTGCTCCAGTCATGCTTGTGGTAGTCCAGTTTCAAGCCGATCCAGGATCATTTCCTTTGCGCCTTGAGCTGGTACTGATGATCGCTGCTGCCCTTCATCAGGGTATCACTCGGTAATCACTCGGTGAAATTTTCGCCATATCTGGCTACCCTCACTTAGTTTAGCCTGCAGACCAATGCAGTTGCCCGGGGTGTGGCACGTGGAGCCATAAGTGAGAGTTAGGTGTCTTATGAGGACCAGTTATCTAGAACCATCTCCCGTCTATGACGCTCGATGTGGTCGTTCCAATAAAAGGTACTACCTCTATAACACAACCCTACACCCCAGACAAGGTCGGCAAGGTTTTTTTGTCTCCTCAGATAGGTATACCGTCTAATAAAAAGACTTGAATCATCATAGGAGATTTTTTGTTTTTTCCTATAAATTTAGAACCTAAACATGTTTATAGTTTTTTTTCTATTGACATTTGAGACAAGCTTGGCATTCATGTTCTCTTTAGCGTTTGGCTGTACCGGTTGTGTTGCTCTTGTTGGTCCAGTGTGTCTTTCCCTGACATCACCAGTTTCTTGAAAACACTGCCATAACCATCCTACAGTAAAGAGGTCGAAATACGTATATGCGGCTTGTCGCTACTCTATATCGAATCAAAATCTAATACCGTCATTTTGTTTATTTCTTTACTTCGTTTGGAGTACCAGAAATTGAATTCACTACGAATTTTGGCCATGATGAACGGCATTTGGAATGCAATCTTAGATTCCCTTGCCGATTTATTCATCAAGCTGTTTGCTTTGCATGTTTTAGAAAGCACGGTGGTTGAGATTTGAATTCGATTTCGTCAGGTAGAAATCGTATGATTTCTCTTTTTAGTTAAAATTTACTTGTTTTAAAGACCAACAAAAACACAAACCGATATAGTAAATGTCCAACCAATAATAAACAAATTTTATTTTAACAAAAAAACATTGCTTATTGAAAGTAAACGACTTTTATTTCTTGTTCCTAGGCCATTTTGATATGTGTATTTTTCCGATACACAATAAAAACTAATAAAATAAAAATCAAAAGAGGTGTTAGACAGGGCTGTGCCTTGTCGCCATCACTGTTTAATGCATACTCAGAGGAAATATTCAAAAAAACAGACGATGAAGTAGCAGAAATAAAAATAAATGGCCTACCCATACGTGAAATTAGATATGCTGATGATACAATACTAGTGCTATTATGGCTTGAGAAAACAGATGGCCCCAAAACTACCCAGAAAAATTAAAATTACCATTTATAAAACACTAATAAGGCTAGTGTTAACATACGGGTCAGAAACGTGATCACTTACACAGAACGACCAAGAACTGCTTAGACGTTTCGAGAGAAAAATTCTAAGAAAAATATATGGAGGAGTCCAAGAACAGGGTTTGTGGCGTAGGCACTACAACTTTTTGGGGAAAGTTTTGGGGAACCTGACGTTGTAAAATGTATTAAATTAGCACGCCTTCGATGGATAGGACATGTAATTAGGCGAGATGAAGATGCAACGATCAGAAAAATTTTCGACGAAGAGGACCAGTGGGAAGACGATCCAGAGGAAGACCAAAACTTAGGTATCAAGATAACATAGAGGATGATCTAAAATCCATCGGAGTTAAAGCATGGAGAAGAGTTGCCAGAGACAGGGGCGAATGGAAGATTGTTCTGAAGAAGGCTTTGGCTCATGACGAGCTGTAATGCCACTGATGATGATGATGATGATGATGATGATGATGATGAATGATGATGATGATGATGATGATGATGATACAATACTAAGAGCAGAAAATATTACATATCTACAAAGATTTTAGATAAGGTTGAAGGCAGTGAGTGAAGAATTTGGTCTGTCACTAAACATAAAAAAACAAAATTCATGGCTATATCAAAGAAAAATATTAGATATAACAATCTACACTTAAATAATAAGACGATAGAACGAGTTCAGAGTTATAACTATTTAAGGGCAAACATTAATGAAACAAACGATTATACCAAAGAAATTAGAGTTAGAATAGGAAAGGCTAGAAGTGCGTTCAATAATATGAAACAAATATTATGTTTTAGAGACCTCAGCCCTAAATCTTAGAAAACGAGTACTAAAGTGTTCTGCATTTTCTGTTCTTTTGTATGGTGTGGAGACATGGACGACTTTAAATAAACAATGTTTCAATAAATTGGAAGCATTTTAAATGTGGACATATCGAAGAATGCTGAGAATCTCCTGGACAGACATAATAACCAATGAAGAAGTACTAAGAAGAATAGATACTAGAGGGAGATACTAGATTCCATCAAAATAAGAAAAATACGATATCTGGGTCATATAACGTGTGGTAACAGATATGAATTCCTAAAACTAATAATGCTGGGAAAGATTCAAGGAAAGCGTAGCATAGGTAAAGAAGAATGTCCTGGCTGAGAAACCTCAGAGAATGGTTTGGATACAGCTCAACTGAACTCTTTCGGGTTGTAGTGTCAAAAGTTAGAATAGCAGTGATGATTGCCAATCTCTGTCGAGGAGATGGCACACAAAGAAGATTTTTCCGTACGCCTGCAACACATTATAATGGGTAATTTGCGAGTTTACTATATATATATTTTTTTATAAACCTACGTAACGGTTCATTATTTTTGTACAACTAAAGCACACATAAGATTTGATCAGCTATTACACGTTAATATGAATTCGTTTAATGTTTTAATCTTTTTTATGTACTTATAAAATGTGCTTGTAAAATGTTCAAAACATCCCAGTTTATTTCTATACGAGAGGTCTAAAATTATCTTTTTGAATCTGGATCACTAACTAAATGAATCGACCTTTATTCTCTTTTGTTTTTTTGTGTAGCGTCGTCTGGGCAAGGTCGTACCCAAAATAAATTTGAAAAGGGGTAACATAGTAATATCGAAAATTAATGGTAGATATTTTTAAGGAACTTCTTTAACAATTGATTTTGAGGTAAATAATTCTTATTAATTTATCTGTATTTTTACATTTAAACACTTGTGTTTAACATTACACCAGTTTATCTGGTAAAAAATAATTGATTTCACGTAAAAATCTTATACATATATTTGAAGTTTCTAAAAGGTATATAAGGGGTAGCTGATGAATAATCCGTGATGACGTACAGCTGATTTTGATGTGTTTTTTGTTTTAAACAATCTGAAAAAGTTAAAAAGTAACTTTTTTGCCTGTCAAACGCTTATGTAAGTTATTAACATTTATAAATTACTACAAAAATAAGTGGTTTTTGTAATTATCTCGGTCAATTATTATTATCGAACACAGTAATTAATTAAATCTAGCCCAAGTACTTTCGATCAATAGATCATCTTCAGAGGCATTTCGTCAGTTGTGGCCTATCCGACATGAGCAGAATGTCATACATGTAAATTTGGACATAACAATACAATACACAAAGACAAACAAACACTTTAAAATTTTTAAAAAGGAGAAGCTACATGTTATATAGAAGCCGGTTATATATATATATAGAAGCGGAGACAGAATGACAGACATTCTGTCTCCGGCTTCTATATAACATGTAGCTTCTCCTTTTTAAAAATTTTTAAGTGTTTGTTTGTCTTTGTGTATTGTATTGTTATGTCCAAATTTACATGTATGACATTCTGCTTATGTCGGATAGGCCACAACTGACGAAATGCCCCTGAAGATGATCTATCGATCGAAAGTACTTGGGCAAGATTTAACTAATTACTGTGTTCGATAGTTGCCTTGTATATCATCAAAGTTTAATTATTCGACATTCAACCTTATATTGAATTATTTAAAGAACTTTTTTTAGGCAAAAAACTATGTTTTTCCGTTTTTAAGATAGTTATAAAAAAGAAAACAAATCAGTTGTATGTCTTTACGGATTTTTGATCAGCTCCTCCTCATTTACCTTTTAAAACATTCAAATATCTGTTCAAGATTTTTTCAGATTTTTTATTATAATGGGCCATACCCATTGTAGGCATGATCCACTCATCGCCAATATACAAATTAGATTGAAGAAAACAAAAACATCAAAAACAACTAGCAGGTACGACCTTAAAATACTAATTGATAGACTCCACTAATATAGGTTGGCTACAATCATTGCAAGTTCGTCTCTATCTGCTGCTTTTCTTAAAAGCATCTATGTGTTTAACCCGGTCCAGTCGCCAATGTTTTTCAGCTAGGATATTTGTCGTCTACCAGGACAGAATATGTTCGGTCCATGGTATTTTCAAAATTCTTCTAATAATCACATCTCAAAAGCTTCTAGCTTTCTCATTAAGTCAACAGTCCAAGCTTCGACACAATAAAGGAAAATAGAGTGAATATAACATTTTACCATCCGATATCGGATTTGCAGATTAAGTCTTTGGTTACTCAGAAATTTCCTCATCTTTAAAAAGATTGCTCTTCATTACTCTGTTCTTAATCGAATTTCTGATTTTGGGCTTAGATCTTCAGTAATCCAGACTCCTAAATACTTCATTTTGTCCACTTGTCTGGATTTTTTATCTGGATCCTTCTAATGACTGTACCACTCTTACTGATAACCATGGTTTTTGTTTTCTTGTTTGTTGTTAAACCAAAATGTTCCCCAGTATCACAAATTGTGTTTAGCGTCTGCAGATATTTATAAATACAGTGTCTTTAATATGGGTGTGAATGAACGAGCAGATTTTTTGGAAAAAACTACGCTCGAGAGAAACTTTTGTAGACCCAAAACTATTCCGTGGTTTTACTAAAAATGCCACAAAAAAGAAGTGGCTGATATGGAATCATCAAAAGAAATTGAGAGCCACTCAAGGGCAAATCCAGACTAAGAAAATAATTGATAAAAAATTCTCTGACATTATGATAACCCTCAATAATCCAGAGATCAAAACGGTCACGGAAATGGTGACTGGACATTGTCGTTTAAAAAAAACATATACGAACTCGGTAAGATAGATGAACCATGGTGCTGAAATGGAAGAAGAGACTGCCATAAACATCCTATGACATTGAAATGCTAAGTGATATGACGCAGGAATTCAATGGTGACCTGAGTATTGACCAGAAGAGATTCTAAAACCACCAAAAACGAAACTGTTGACCTTCGTTAAGGCCACAAGACTTATTAGAGTTTAATGGAAAAAACAATTAACGAGTCTCGCCTGAACTAAGAAGAGGAGAATTTCTATTGCTTACGATATTTTTTGACTAAAAAACTTTTTGCATTTGTTTCTAAAACTAAAAGTTTTTTTTATTTAAAAATACATAAACATATATAGGAGACATTCAGCGCATTTCAATAATGAACATAAATACCCATAAATCAGTCAAGAACGAAAAAGGCTAAACAATCTAGTGAATATCTAAAATAAGACAATTCAGAAGCTTCCACAGTTAGTTATTTATAATAAATATTTATATTGTTTGATTAATTTACGAATATCTGAATTGAACTGACCTACAAAAATCTTTAAGAAATTTTTTTCATTTATATATAAAATTTCACCGTCTAGACGTACCATAACGCTCCGTGATCTTTAACCCTCGAAGGGTATTATTGAAGCGTAAACAATTGTATAGAAAGTGTTAGCGAACTTTGCAGAATATGGCACCCTCTAAAATTAATTACTCATGACATATTTAATCCCGACACGTCGAGCGGTGGCTCAGCGCTACTGTCAAACGGTGTTAACAATGAAATCTGTGCTTTTGTTAAATACAAGACGGAATGATGATAAACAACGATATGGACAAAAGTTCGTTCACATCCCACATATATATAAATTTTAAGTTAAATAAGTACTGAAAAATATTGTCTTAAATGACATAATAAGTGGTCGCTTCGATATCTTGGTTCTAGTAATTGTGGATAGAAATCATCGAAAAATAAATAATATTGTTAAATCACATAAAATTCCGCTTATCTGGTGATTAAAGCTAATAGGGAGATTCTTCTTCTTTTTCACGTGCTATCTCCGCGATGGAGGTTGGCAATCATCATGGCTATTCTGATCTTAGATGCTGCTGCTCTGAATAGTTCAATTGATGTGCATCCGTACCATACCCTCAAGTTACGCTACCATGAGATTCTTCTTCTTCCTACACTTCTCTTGCCCTGGATTTTCCCTTGTATAATCAATTGAAGTAGATTGTACCTCTCATTACGCATAACATGCCCCAGGTATTGCAGCTTTCGTGTCTTGATGATTTCCAATACTTCCATTCTTTTGTTGATTCTTCTCATGACTTCGTTGTTTGTCACATGCTCGGTCCATGATATCTTCATGATTCGTCTATATACCCACATTTCAAATGCTTCCAACCTTTTAGCAGTCGACGCGTTAAGTGTCCATGCTTCCATCCCATAAAGCAGAGTCGAGAAAATATAACACCTGGCCAGCCTAACTCTCAAGTCCAATTTTAGTTCTCTTGCACAAAGTATAGGGATATTCTACCCGAGTGAATTATAAGACCTCAAAATTCACAAAAAGAAATTAAAGTGCCTTAAATACTTCTTATTTAAGCATAACTTAAAGCTTAAACTTTTTCTTTTTCTTGATGGAAAAGTCCCCAACTCTTAAAACTTGGGATATAGGTTCCTCTTAGTATTACGGTTGGGTACTTCGATACTCCATTTATCGGTTTATGTAGTTTATGTAGTAGGAATTTCTGATAAATAATTTTAATGAAATCGATTGCCAGTCCGATATTTCTCAGTTTTTTTAATAGGCGTGCCTAATCTGAACAAAGTCCTTCAGGACAACTGGATTGTAGGTTTCACATGGACGATTTGGCTTTATAAACACTCCTGGCAGCCTGAAAGATCTTTTGTGTATCTAAACATATATATTTTGTCTAATACAACTAGGCTTCTAAGACAGCCTGTTATTTGTTGCTGTTAAAATACATGTTCCAAGTGTTTATGGCGTTAAGGAATAATTTATGCAGTTGAACAAGGTTTGCATACCTTGAATTATACTTGGAGAATACCTTACATACAAAAATTTAACAGACCAAATTGTCCCACTTCTCACTCTCCCCGAATATTAAATTAATTAAATACAATATACTTCTAAATTTAAGATTATTCTCAAAAATAAAAGCTAAAACTCCAAATTCACTAATGAGTAACATAATTTACCGAATAAATTGCAGTCAATGTCAAATTTGTTATATTGGTCAAAGTCAACAGTGGCTTAACAACGTGTCACTCAACACAAAAAGTGACTGTAACATAAAAAAAACTCTTGTGCCTTGTGAACCACCACTTGAAGACAGGACATAAATTTTACTTTAATAATGTAAAAATCTTGAGAACAAGTTGATAATTGGTGAAAAAGACAGCTAATATTTGATTTCACGCAAACAGCGCCTTTGTATCTGTTGATACGTATTTCGACCTAATAGGTCTCATCAGAACAGTTATTCAAAGGTGTTCTCAACGTGACAGATCAATATTTTCTGTCTTTTAAGAAGCAACACTAAAATGGCTTCAATACGGACGCAATAGCGACATCTGACAATAAAATCGTAAAATAGTTTCGAAACACAATTCAGATTTCCGCTTTTATCTGTGCTTTCTAAAAATTGCAAAGGAAAACAGACGTTGATAAAGGTGTTAAAAGAGACGTGGGGAATCTAAAATTTGCATTACAGGACACATCTTTTCAACTAAGCAGAAATCCTTAGCGAATTGGTTTCTAGTACTCGTACAGAGTAAATCCGAAAAAAGTGAAAAAGACAGCAAATATTTGATTTCACGCAAACAGCGTCCGTATTGAAGCCATTTTAGTGTTGCTTCTTAAAAGACAGGAAATATTGATCTTTCACGTTGAGAACACCTTTGAATAACTGTTCTGATGAGACCTATTATGTCGAAATACGTATCAACAGATACAAAGGCGCTGTTTGCGTGAAATCAAATATTTGCTGTCTTTTTCACTTTTTTCGGATTTACTCTGTACGAGTACTAGAAACCAATTCGCTAAGGATTTCTGCTTAGTTAAAAAAATGTGTCGTGGAATGCAAATTTTAGATTCCCCACGTCTCTAACATCTTTATCAACGTCTGTTTTGCTTTGTAATTTTTAGAAAGCACAGATAAAAGCGGAAATCTGAATTGTGTTTCGAAACTATTTTACGGTTTTAAAGTTGATAATTATTAGAAAAATCGGCTTTTCCTTGAAATGGTACACATTAAGATATATTTGAGTCTATCAGTTATAAGACTGACATCAACCGTTTGAGTAATATATATTATGATAGATCTTAACCTTTAAAAAACAATACTCGCTTAATCTTTTATTATCTCTACCTACAATTTTATTGCATTTTTCAATATCAGTATTACAATAATGATAAATGGACGAGAGAAGGCTAAGAAAAAGAAAGAATAAGAACCTTTATACAGCCTAATATTTATCGAAGAGAATATTAGTGGGGACAACAAAAATTTAAAAGAGATCATGTTTAGAAAACTTTTAGTGTATTTATTAGTGTATGCTTTATAATTTTTATTTAACCATTGTCATTATATTATTTTTGTTATTTTGTCATGGGGATTATTGTGAAACATTAGCAGGGAAAGGCATTACAATAAATCCAGTCAAGCTCAATAACCTGCGGTATGTAGATGATACAATAGTGTTTTGCAATAGCATAGAAGCAAAACTTAATGAACAAAATAACGAAAACAAGTCGAATATATGGACTGGATATAAACACCAACAAAACCAAGCTAATGATCATCAGCAATAAAGACATAACTGAAGCAAATCTGTACGTGAACCAAAAGAGAATTGAATACAACTACTTGGGAACTATAATCAATGAGTCGTGGGACAATACCCAAGAGATTAAATGTCGCATTGGAAAGGCAAAAAGTGCATTCTTGACTATGAGCTCTGTGTTCAAGAGCCATGACTTCACCGTAGAAACAAAAATAAGGCTCCTTAAATGTTACGTGTACTCAGTGCTTCTGTACTGAGTAGAAAAGTGGACATTGAAGACAAAAACTCTATCAAAACTTCAGGCTTTTGAGTTATGGTTATACAGAAGGATCCTGAAGATAGCATGGACAGACAAAGTCACCAATGAAGAAGTACTGCGGAAGATGAACACAACTGCGGATTTGGTCAACATTGTGAAGCACCGTAAGCTGCCGTACTAGAGACATGTAATGAGAAATCAAGGCAGATATGAGCTACTCCAATGCATTTTGCAAGGTAAAATTGAAGGAAAAAGGTCCCAGGACGAAGAAGAATATCCTGGATTGCTAACCTGAGAGCATGGTATAAAAAGACCTTAACACAGCTATTAAGTATAGCAACCAACAAAGTCATCATATCCAGAATGATCGCCAACGTTCAGAGAGGACAGGCACCCTAAGAGGAAGAAGGAAGTAAAGATGGATGTGATGATGACTACCTCCATATCACTGCGAATTAAACTAGTATTTAATGAAGTAAAAAGATATGTAGCAGGCAAAAACTTAGCTTTAAAGAGGCTAAAGTGAATAACTTCATTCGTGAAGGGTATAATCAAGTCACTCCAGAAAAATGGAACAACTACGTGAATCACGTGATTAAAGCGAAACAAAGTATGTGAAAAATCGATAATTTAATGGAAGAAATAGAATCCGTAGTGGGTAACATTAACAGTGGTAACAGTACCGACAATATTAACAGTAGTAAGAGTGAGGACAGTAAAACTGAACTGTAAAAAAACATTTTAATTGTCTGCAGCTTATGTAAGCAATTTAAATTATATTTAACTTAATATAATTTGGTATGTATGTTCATAATTACATACATACATACATATTTATAATTCTACCTTATTTTCCATTATTAGATCAATAATTAATTATTTTTCCTGGGTACCGGTATCAATTTTTTATTGTACTTAAGCTAACTTTACTTTCTAACAACTAATTATTAAATATATTTTAAACTTAAATTAAACGGGTGTTTAGTACTGCTGAAAAGATAAACGACAAAACAAGGTATTACGACAACGAACGCTGATGTTTACTTTTTAGAAAAGAAAAATATCAGTTGTTTAAATTATATGTCTTGGAATGGTGTTCTTTATAAGAGTCTGTATTGCAAAGTGACGGCGAAACGCAGTATAGGTTGGGGGAGGTGACACCATCACGCAAATTCTTAGGAGTGCTATGCACAAGGATATAGGTACACACCAGAAATATCTGTCTGAAAGCGCAAACACAGTTTGGTTTTTCAATATTATACAGGTCTTTTTTCGTAAGTAAATGGGTTCACTGTACTTAACAGTTACTAACTGAATCCCGTACTTTGTCTAATATAGACTGCAATGGTATTTTTGCAGCTTTTTCACATTTCAGCAGGACAATATCCATTCATTTTGTGACTTCCATGTGTTTTAAGTGATCTAATATTTTTCCCTCTTGTTCTAATATTACCTGATCTATGACATGTATATTAAATTTTTTTGGCAGTTTTTACCCTTCTTAACCATGAGTATTTACAAATGAGGAAAAAGTTTGCTTTTCAGTAGTCATTTTCCACCCCTGAAATTCCTCAAATATTTGAAATACAAGTGTTTCACTAGCAACTGCCAAGGAATGTTCTGTTTGGTAATGGGTAATCAGATGTTTTGACGATGGTCCTGTAAATTGACACAATGGTACTTTAGTTCTTTATTGATTACTGCATGTTGTGATCTTCGGTGCATAATTAATTTTCTTTGTCAAATTCAGCATGTCGGCATAACATTGTTTGCAATTAAATTTTTTCCTAGCAGGAACTAAGTCTTACAATTTCTCAAAAATTAAACAAAATAATAAGTAAGTAGGACAGATAGATAATAGGGTGATTCCCTATTATCCTTTACATATCTATTGTGAACTGTTTAGCCTATTTCTGTCGTGGCATATTTCTCCACTACTCAAGAGACATGTAATTAAGTAGAAGTATATAGCAAAACAATATAAGATTTGTAGTCTACCTGCATGTTTTTGTTGTATATGCATTCTGAAACTATCAAGCTTCACAAATGTAACCCACATTCTTCGCATATAAAAGTTCCATGTCCACCTTTAACCTGTGGTGCCAATATATCAATTTTTTCTAAAAGAATATATTACTTCTAAACACTTAAACGTATGTTAGGTTTGGCACTGTGTTCTTACCAAGAAAAGAAATTTGTTACTTACCTGAATGCTTTCTTTTTACATGTGCCCTTAAATTGGACGTTTTGGAAAAGCTCCGGAAAGCTTTGGAAAAAATGTTACGAAAAATATAAAAAAAAAACTAAAATTCCTAAAGAGCTACTCCAAAAATAAATCGTATTAACAGTAAATGACCAGTTTAAAAACAAACAAAATCAGAATGGCTAAAAACAAGGTTAGAAGTTTAAATAAACGTTCGCACAGACAATCTTAACACGAAATGCCCAACTGAGCTTGCGCGAAGCTTTCCGGCCGATATTACTGGCGTGTATCTAGTACTTAGATCCTTGTGTGCTATGCACCCTAGGACTCTCCGGCTACGCCTATGTATAAAATAATAATTATTATGGAAGGAATTAGCGACAGAAAAAAACTAAAAAAACTCCAGACTCGCATACTAATATTTATTATCGTAAATGGAAAGAAACCTAAAAAGCTCAGATAGGTAAATGATATTTTTAGAATTGGAAATTATCATTCTTTGTAGAAGTTAATTTAACACACTTAGCAGAAACGATATTATTTAAGATAACAGTTGATAATAAATGTAAAATTTCTCATTAAATCTATAAATTTAAATATGAGTTTTCTCATTGATTTATGATTTATGTTGCCTTAAATATTATTAACATTACGTTTTGTTCCTTTTTTAATGTACAGTTTTTTCTTTTTATGTAGCTATTATGTCTTATTTCAGCTTTTATTATTTAACTAATATTCTTTTATTATTTTCAGGTAAGACTTTAATGAACAATAATTGGTGTTTACGTAAGTAGTCCATTATATAACCCCAAATCAAATTCAAAAACGCAAAATCAACGTACTCCTACTATTTAAAAAGTATTGGCAATATTGATATCTTTTTGTTTCGAGTAAGATAGGAACCCTCATTAAAATATGTTATTTTTTTTATTTGTAAAAATATCAATCAGTCATTTAATAACTTAAACTATTTGACCGATCGGGGGGAAATTTCGCACAAATTTAAAAGAGGGTATTTATTACGTAATTATTTGTATGTATGTACAGCGTTAACAGGCCTTTTAGGCCCATTGCTGGATGGATAATTTCCATCGTTTTCTATTCTTAGCTAACAGCTTCCAATCTCTGATTCCCATCTCTCTGACATCTTTCATCAATACATCTCTTAATTTCTTTCTTTCTCGGTGTTGCTCTTTTTTTTTGCCCTCAGGTACTCTCCAAGTAATATTCTTGACTAGTCTATCACCTCGCATTCTTTCTAGATGACTGAGCCATTCTAGTCTACGTTTTTTCACCACTTGTTATTTTAGGGTTAGCATACAAATGATACACTTCTGCATTAGTTCGTGTTCTCTATTTTCCCTCTACTAATTTTCCACCAAATATTCTGCGAAGTATCTTTCTTTCCCATGCTTCGAATGTATTCTGTATGGTTTTTCATTCATAATTCATGTCTCGGCAGCGTATAGCATTGTGGGTCTAATTATAGTTTTGTATACTCTTATTTTTGTATTACGAGATATATCTTTGGACTTAATTATTTTGCTCATGGCTCCAGCACACCTGTTGCTCTTGGTCAGTCTCAGGTTGATTTCAGTTTCTTCCTTACATGTCTGATCAATAAGAGTACCTAAGTACATATATATTCATCCACCTTCTCGAATTCTACAACTGATCCTTCCTCTACCTCCAATTTAAAGGATCCCCTGGTGTTTATTCCTTTTTTGCTCGAGATCTCCATGTACTTCGATTTATTAATATTAACTTTCAGTCCCATTTTAGAGCTTTCCCGAATCAATCTTTTTGTTATATTTGATAGTACTTTTCCATTTCTTGCAATGAGAACCACATCATCAGCGTATGCTAAGCATTGATGCTCCTTGTATAAATCAGTTCCGGACCTATTTATCCCACTAACCCTTACAATTTTTTCTAGTACTATATCGAATAGCAATGTAGACAACGGGTCTCCTTGGCGAACACCTTTTTTCCCTTCTTCATTTAGCATATCTTCGAAATATTCTTTCCACCTTTCACATATTAGGTCTTCGTCCACTATCAGGTTTCCTTGCTTATCTTTTACATTTATCGTTCTTATCTGGTACCTAGTTTTAACGTATTTACTTCTTTATAAAAATTTTGTATTCCATTTTTCTTGTAATTTTCTTCAATGCGTTTAATTTTATCATGCATATACTTTCGTTTCCGCTCCCTTAGGATTCCCTTTATTTTTTTTTCGTTGTTCGGCATACCTTTCTAGGTCTCTTGTTTTTGCGATCGTAAACTTTTTAATCTCAAATCTGATCTCTGTTTTAACTCTGTTCTGCATTCTTCATTGAACCAGTGGCTTTTTCTAAATATTTTTGTTCTTGGTATGTTCTTCGACGTAGCTTCTTTTATAGTGTTTTTCATTTTCAAGAACTTTTGTTGTATGTTCTACCTCAAATTTTCGCAGTTTTTCAAAGTTAAATTTACGTTGCACTTTCTTTTTCCATTTAGGCTTTTTAATTATTGCTTCTCTCATATTAATTTTAACCAAAAAATGATCTTAGTCTACGTCAGCCCCTCTGCACGTTTTCACATTTGTTATTAAATTGGCAAACTTTTCTAGTATTAAGATGTGGTCTATTTAATTAGTTCCATTTGATCTCGGAATTTTCCACGTTCCTTTATATATATTTTTTCTCCTAAAATGGGTACTCATTATCTTCGTCCTGTTTTCAATTGCGAATGTTATTAATCTTTGTCCGTTATCATTTGTATTCAAATGTTTATTTTCACCCCCTGTTATGTGTTTATATATATCTTCTCTTCCATCCTTTGCATTGGCGTCGCCTATAATAAATTTGACTCTAATTCTTCATAAAATTCGTCTTTCACTTCTTCTTTTTCTTCTGTTGGAGCATGTATATTTATCAACGATTTTATATTCTCTTTCCTTTTAATTAAAATATTTATCAATTTTAATTTAATAAAACGGAAAAATAAAGATATTCTGGATATAAAAAAATGATAGAAATATTGCTTATGTAAAATATAACGGAAAAAGCTTATAGACAAAAAATCAAATTGTGATCATAAATTATTGTTTAACATAACGCAAGGTAAAAATACGAGTACTTTTTCATCTATTCGTCATCTAGTAACACCCACCTATGTCTTAAAAGCTTCAGATATATGCAAAAAATTTTGCCGTGAAATCGATGATTTTTGAATAACCAGACTGGGCTAGGGCTAATATATTTATCTTTAATACTTGAGTATTAATACCATTTCATTATGAGCTTATCGTGTCACCATATTTTCTACAAATAAAAAACAAACCAGCAGTTTACTCGAAGATAACATTGGAAAACAAATAAACATTTTTTAATATCCATTATGGAAATAGCATTACCATAGTTTACAATCACTTTACGATTTATTATATAAAGTTAATCATAATGTATCGGCCTTGAAGAATATCACTGAATCTTACAAAAAAATCAAGATAAAAGACATAACCAATAAGATACACGTCTAGGAGGAATCACGTTGGAGAATATTTTAACTATATACTTAGTAAACAGGTTCTGAAAGTTTGATTAAAGTTGCTTTCAATAATTTTATAATAGCCTTTATTAATTCAATATCATGTAACGTAATATTCTAAAAATATTCTATAAATATATTAAAATAAACACATTAAGAATTTCTATAATCGAGACTAAACCAAACCTAATGTTTGAAAACGAAAATCTTTTCTATACAAACGAAATCAAATTTCTGTGATATTTGATCCACAGTTAAATTGGAAATGTCATCCAGCTGTTAGTTCTTTCATGTCAAAATAGCGTTAACTTGTTAAAATACCTAGCTCACAAAACTTGGGGTGCCGATGGTAAAACACTACTCATGTTATACAGATCCTTAATTCGTTCCAAAATTGATTACGGATGTGTTGAATATGCCTCTACAGTCAGCCTACAGTTTGCAGACGATCAAGTCCTTATAGCCAACGATAAAGAAGACCTGACATATATGGCCAGAAAACTACAGGAAGAATACAAAAAGTGGGGTTTAGAACTCAATACACAAAAAACAAAATATCTCCCAATAGGCGCAGAACTATCCAACATTCAGATGGACACAACCGAAATTGCATTCTGCACTGAATATACCTACCTAGGAGTTGATTTCGACACCACAGGCACAGACAATAGGGAAATTAGAAAACGAATAACCCAGGCCCGTAGAACAATTGGATGCCTTAACGGAGTTCTTTGGAGCTCAGAAATTGGTAAAAGAGGAAAATACAATATATATGAATCTCTCATAAAAACCAGCTTAACCTATGGTACAGAGACATGGAGACTAACAGAAAGCAATAAAAGAAAACTCGAAGCAACAGAAATGGATGTATTTAGACGATCACTTCGAATATCTAGGGCAGACAGAATTAGAAACGATGAAATAAGGAATCGGTATGGGGTAGATGGATCACTGGCAACAGACATAGAAAGGAAACAACTTATATGGTATGGCCATGTTCAAAGAATGCCAGAAACAAGACTACCAAAAATCGCCATGAAATGGATACCACCAAATCGTAAGAAACGAGGAAGACCAAAAAGAACATGGAAGGAGGGAATAACAAAGGCAATGAGCTCCCGAGACTTGACCGAAGAATAATGGAATGATAGAAATTCGTGGAAATTAGGCATCGGACAACGATGCAAGACGTTTTGAAAGCTATATATATATATATATATATATATATATATATATATATATATATATATATATTATATATATATATATATATATTATATATATATATCTGGTGCGCCCACACACCATACTGCGCCGCAGTATTTGTTCGGTCCATGTCAAATCAGTTGGACAACAATACTCGGAGACATTTGAAATAAACAATGGACTAAAACAGGGAGATGCACTTTCACCACAACTCTTCAACTTAGCTCTGGAGCACATAATCAGACGTGCAAGAATCAAAAAACCGAATACAGTATTTCATCGAGAAGGACCAAACTTACTACTGGCATTTGCAGACGATATAGATCTAATAGGAAACACGCGATTAAGGATGAAGGAGACTTTCGTAAGGTTTGAGAAGGAAGCAGAGAAGATGGGGCTCCAAATCAACGAAAACAAGACGAAATATATGTATATGAGCCGCAATAACCAAAGCAGAGACAGAATCGGTCAGAATATTACCATCGATGACTTTAACTTTGAGCGCGTTAGGGAATTCAAGTATCTTGGAACAACAATAACTGAAGACAATAACGGATCACAAGAAATAAACAACAGGATTCAGGCCGGCAACAGATGTATTTTTGCCCTCCAAAACCTTATAAAATCAAAACAACTAACACGACGTACGAAGATACAGGTCTATAAAACAATCATACGACCCGTTGTGATGTATGGAAGCGAAACATGGACGATGACAAAGGCAAATGAAGAGAGACTACGTGTTTGGGAAAGAAAAATCCTAAGGAAGATCTTTGGTCCGGTGCTTGATGAAGCATCAGGACAATATAGGATAAGAACTAATAAAGAGCTTGAAGAACTTTACCCAGACGCCAACATCATAAAAGAAATAAAGTCCAGAAGACTCCAATGGGCAGGACACCTCAGAAGACATTCTGACGAACGAACAGTAAGACTGGTGTGGCAGGAAGTCCCAACTGGAAGGAGACCACGCGGACGCCCTCGTCTCCGGTGGCGAGATAATATAGCAGGAGACCTAAGCACTATGGGCGTGGAGAATTGGATGGAGGTTGCTCAAGACAGAAAACAGTGGAGGCATGTTGTCGAGTTGGCTAAAACCCACGAAGGGTTGTAACGCCACGGAGTAAGTAAGTAAGTATGTCAAATCAAACAATCATTTTAGCATCTCTGGCTTTGTGTATAACTAAGCGTAAAAAGAAACCTAAAATAAAACGTAGATTCTGGTGCAAAGAATCCAAGATTTTGGTGCAAAATAAATCTCGTCTGCCCCTGCACCCGATTTACTGGACTGCACTGCTAATTTTAATTCTGTTTTATAGAATGTTCTAAAATTGTTAATATTTTTTCTTACATACTCTTCATTCGCATATTTGTTTACTTCTTGGAACTTTAAAACTAGAATGTCCATTGCCTGTTTTCGGGCGTTTCTATCGTGATACGTTTTTCCTTTTATTCGCTATAAGCATTCTTGTTTTTTATATAATTTAAAAAACTCTCTTAAAAAATTCTCGCTAAATCAAGCCATTTCGATTTTCTATAATATGATCAAAGCAAGTGTGTAGTTAAAAACGCAGTTGAACAACGCCGCTGTATCGTGAGTGGCCGCCTTTAGGCAAGCCCCTCTTTCGTTTATCGGAGATGGAGATTTTGAGAGGTGTTGCCAATATCATTCTACTAGATGTTTCTAAAATAACTAAAAACTTCTGAAATAACTACAAACCATTAAGTTTATTTTTGTTATTAGTCTGTTGTAGTAGATTGGTAAATACAATGAAAAATATAGGCAAATATTCGATTTATTTAAAGATACGAAGAAGATATAACTCTCAAAAAGATCCGCAAATCGGATTATTACACGGCGATTGGCAACATTGACTTTGAGCTGCGCTCTAGACTATGGTGGGTTCTAAAATGAGACGGATAGTTGAACGATATTTTATACAATGTCTAACACCGGGTATGTATGTATGTATATTGGTTCACTATTTCAAATTCAGTTCAAACAGACATATATTAAATTGTGTGATCCGTTTTAAATTCGTTCACATAGTATTTCGTTCACAATTCTGTATATTATATAGGTATATATATATATATATATTATATATATATATATATATATATATATATATATATATATATATATGAATACGCATTTGCCAGCACTTCTTCATCTTCTTCTTTAGCCTCAGGTAATCCAACTTTGGTCATAGGCCTTCCCCAAATCAATCCAGTGTCTTCTATTTTGCACCGCTTGCTTCCAGTTGGATCCTCCGGTCTTCTTAATGTCATCAGCCCATCTCATTTGCAGTCTTCCTCTGCTTCTCTTTCCTAACCATGGCGGCCTCCATTGTTGTATTTCGTGGTTCCATTTCTTATCCTTCAATCGGGCATTGTGTCCTGCGAAACTCCATTTTAATTTGGCAGCATGTCCTCCTGCGTCTTTTACTTTAGTTTTGCTTCTAATCCATTTGTTTCTTTTTTTCTATAAGGATAGAGAGGTATTATGCGTATAGGGAGGATACAGTGATTGTAAATTCTGGTTTTCAAATACTGTTCTATTTTAGTGCTTTTCAAGATTCAACTAAGATTTTCAAATCCTGCTCACGCTAACCTTTTCTTCTGGTAATTTCGGCAGTTTAATTTTCTTTGTTAACTTTCATTATCTGTCCCAGGTAGATGTATTCGCTTACTGTTTCTAAATTTATGTCGTTTAACGTTATTTCTCTAATGTTTGGTGTATTTGTCAGTATTTTTGTTATCTGGTATTTTATCTACGTTTATATTATTATACTTTGCAAAATTAATATAAAATGGATAAAAAAAATAACAAATTGCGTTGTTATCAATAGGTCCTCGAAGACACTTCGTCTCAGGACCATATAACCTATGTAGGATCGGCCATACGTCTCCATGTTACCAATTCCAACGGTAACTTAAACATCTTAATTTGTAATTATAAATAATGTAAAACAACTATAAATTTGTAACATTTAAAGGGTTTTGACCCATATATTTTGGTGGCTCATAGCATGTATACTCCGTTTTCACTGATGATGGAATTAACATTCCGAACACGTTCTGTAATGTAATTGTGATAGCCCGTTTGGGCATGTTATTATATACCTTTTATAAAGGATTTGAAATAAAAATTTTTTAATTAATAAGAATATATGCTCCATATTTGATCAGTTCGTTAAAATATAGCAGTACTCCATGAATAAAATGTAAAATAATCGATAACTATGGTGGCACCTTTAGCTTTAAATGGTGGCACTTGTGTATAAATGTATTGGAAAAGCTGATTTTAAACATATACAACACATGTACAGTATTGAAAACAAAAAATTACAACAACACTCAGTTATAGTCAAAAAGGCAAGCGAGATATGGGAAGACCACGAAAAAGATCATAATAACCTTGCGAAGACGTAGCACGCAAAGCCCAATTCCTTTAGGTGAAGACGATTCGTTTAAAAATATAAATTACCCACCATAAAAAGTTCATTGGATTTTCCGGAACCCCGAACTTACTTTCTCTACATTTACGCCGCCAATGCTTGCCAAATGAGTGGGTAGAATGAATTAAACGTCGGTGAAACAGGTGTTCTCATATGTAAGCTTTTTTTCAGATGTCAACGACACTGTTTTCTCTCTCGTGTACTCACTGAATATGGCCAATGACTATTTCACAATTGCTTTTCATAAATTTAACCGCGAACACTTAAAGACCATTAAATATTTGTATTGATTTCTACGGAACTGACTTCCTTAGAAATGTGAATATCTAACAGAAAATTTACATCGTCATTACAGAGTTAATTGCTCTTTACCATAGTCGTCAAGTGCTTTATTTCAAGTTGTCTTAACTTTATAACCTAGAATTAATAAAATGAGAAGGTCTAGAGTAGGGTTCCAAGGAAAAAATCATAAATATCATAAAATATAACGATTGAAACAAAACTAAGCTAAAAAACTTTAAAAAGACTAAAAAAAATGTGGCTAATGGAAGTTGTAAAACAACTCACAACGAACATTTTAAGCTTTAGTAAATCTTTCTATGCTAATTTTTGAGCAAGATATGGAACTTTTAATAACATGTTCCAAACCTCGCAGCGAATGAAAACTAATGCATACGGAAAACCCATGTAGATTCAGAGAAGCATATTAATTTATCATTATAAATAAAAAAGGTTATAGCAGTTTATAGTCAAAATTTTCGTTAAAAAGTGGAGAATTATTTTTTTTTTAACACAAAACCACATAAACCTCTCAGGGTTATTAGTGGATATGACAAACACAAGATAGATTACATTAAATAGAATTGATTAACTTAATGTCTTTTCAATAGGTTAACAATGATTTTTTGGTAAAAACTGTTTTAAAATTATCATCTGTGCTTCTGTGGGATCTTCTTTCTTCCATGAATTGCTGACAATGAAGCAGACTATCAGGAGTTTTAGAAGCATGGGTAAAGATTTGTTAATAGTTAGAATAGTGGTAGAATTTCCATGAATAGATGTTTAATTATTGTGCAATTTGTAGTTTTTGGGATACTTTGTAAGTATTAAGTCAATAGTTAATGAGTAGCTTGTCCATGGGATTTAGTTTATACTTAGCGATACATTGAGTGGATTTCTATAGAAGTAGTGAGCTTTGTTCGTTCTATGAGGGGTTTAGAAGCTTTAGTCGTTTTGTTGAAGAAGAAGGAAGACCAGGGTTGCAGATGTGAACGAATACAGAATGCCGTTTCTGGGATGATATCTTTGCAATATAGTTCAAGGATAGTTGCAGTCGTCTTATATGTAATGGCGGTTCTCCAGTTAGAACTTACATACTACTAACCGGACTAGTTTTAAAAGCACCCAGTGCTAATCTCAAAGCTGTAGATTAAATACTGTTTAGTTTTTAAAAGTTGTTTTACATGCATCATCGTAACATATACAATCATAATCGATTTTAGTTCTAATGAGCGATTTGTAAAGCCTAATTAATATTTTATGACATTAATATTACCTCATATTTTGTTGGATAATATTTTAAGTATATTTAATCTCTTTTGGCAGAAAAGCTGTAGTTTCTTAAAAAGTTCTCTCAAAAGTCAGATCTAGAAAGTTTGTTTCTTTTTGTTTTTGACTAGTTTATTGTGAGGTGAGTTTTTAATTTTATTATCGTGATTTTTCAGTAGAAACTACTACTGTTAATACATTGATTTAGTTTTGATTTTCTTGGTACCACAACAATATTGTTTGTACAGTAGTTACAATTGGGAATCAAGGTCCAAGTATTTTCAATTTTTTTAAAAATACTTTGAATTTTTAAGTGACTTGGTCTATTGGGATATCTGGCGTGTTCTATTTTAGTTCGACTATACGAGAATTAATGTTTGAAGTCCTTCTATAGTGTACGCAAACACGACTGTATCATCGGCACATCTAATATTGAATGAAGTGAACTCGCTAATTAGGTGTAACATTTATACCAGTGTTTTCCAAAGTGCTGGGTCGTCATGGGGTACTAGGGGGGTCGCCGAACATTTCCAAAATAAGACAAAAGCACCACTTTGTTAGATCATGTATTTTTATTTTAACAACGCCGTAAATAGAAATTAACAATTAATTATCAGACGAAATATAAAACTAAATATTCAAGTCCGTAAAAATAAAAGAGTAAAACAAAGCCAAATATTATAATGTTAATGAAAGCTATGCGCCCTGTGAACCTTCTTCTTCTACTTTTTGTAGATCTTTCGATCTGTTTAATTCTGAAGCTGCCTCTGGTTAATTTCTTGGGAGGTAGATTGCCAACTATCCCTCCATCTTTTAGGTGGTCTTCCGGGGGGTCTTGAACCGGGCGGATTGTTTTCTAGGGCAATTTTTGGGAGTCTATTCTCATCCATTCGTCTTACATGGTTGTACCACATCCTCTTGCGCTGCCTTCCCCATCTTACAATATCTTGAATTTTGCACTGCTCTCTAATGTTTGTATTTCTCACTCTGTCTCTTCTTGTTTTCCCCATTATTGTTCTTAGGGTTTTCATTTCGGCAACCCTTAGCATCTGTTTCGTTTTGTTGGTATCTTCGCGCACTTCTATGCCATATGTCATGATCGGTCGTATGCAAGTCTTATAGATTCTAATTTTACTATCTGTGCGCATATACGGATTTGACCAGACTATCTCCCGCAGACATCCTGACAGTGCAGATGCTTTGTTTATTTGACTCCTCAGGTCCTTTACTGGGTCGTGGGTGCTTGATATATCTATGCCCAGATATCTGAATTGCATCACCTGTTCTATGGGGTTGTCCTCAACCACTAACTTACATCTGAGCGGATCTTTTGCTATTGTCATACCCTGTGAACCTAATCTTTCAAATCTAGGCTGTATATTTGAGACACACAATTATATCATTTTCAAGTACGAGACTTTTTCTAACTCTTGTTTTAATGGCAGTCATAGACGAGAAACTTAACTCACACAAATATGATGTTACAAATGAAACCAAACATTTTACAGCTTCACTCGCCAACTGGGGATATTCCTGCATCTTTTCGGTCCAAAATTGGTCCAAGTTCTGGGAAAAAATTAGAGCTTCAACATTCCATCACTTGATATTTCAATAAGTTTTTCTTTCATGTTTATTGGTATTTCAACGTGCTGAAAGGAATCAGATAAAAACGGATTTAGTATCCATCTGCAACTGTCTTAACTGTTTTGAATTTCTTCGGGGAAATAATCACAGAGCTGCTGTTTTAAATTGAGCAAAGTAACATGCATGTCAGCAAAAACTTGTTCAAAATTTGTAGCACTGTAATTGGATACATTTTCCATAGTTTTCTGAAGGCACTGGAATGAATCGAGTTGTTTTTTGCCAAGTGAGGTCGACCATAAATCGATTTTTCTTAGAAACGCCTTAATTTTATCTGTGGCTGTAATTATATTAATGCTGTAAATTACTGTTCAAAATATTTAATTGCTCGAAAATATCTGCAAGGAAACCTAGTTTCAGAAGCCAAATAGGATCGGAAAATTGATTTTCATATGGGGACTTCTCATCTTTTAAATAGATTAAAAGCTCTGCTCTTACGTGAAATACTCTTTTTAAGACGTTGCCCCTTGAAAGCCACCTTACTTCGGTGTGATAGAGAAGATTTTCAAATAAAGCACCCATGTCTTCGCAAATTTTTCTAAAAATACGGGTCTGCAAAGCTTTTCCTTTTATGGAATTTACAACTTTAATGATGGTTTTCATAACACAGTCCATTTCAGGAGGTAAAGCTTTGGACGCAAGAGTTTCTCGATGTAAAAAAACAATGTCTCCATTTGGCATTTGGCATTATTTCTTGTAATTTGACGACAAGACCAGATTTATGTCCTGTCATAGCTTTAGCGCCATCTGTGCATATAGCAATACATTTACCCCAGTCAATATCATATTTACTTGTACGTTTCACAAAAGTGTCGAGTAAACATTTTCCAGTGGTATTGGTCTCCAATGGGGAACAAAATAAAATATCTTCTTGAATGCCATTATTTGTATCATACCTTGCAAACGTAATGAATTAGGCACAGTTAGATATATCTGTGGATTGGTCCATTTGACGAGAGAAGTACGTGCATTTATTAAGATTTTCCACAACTTGCGCTTGAATATCTTTTGCCATATCACTAATTCTTCTTTGGATAGCATTATTTACACCCATTATATGTACCACTTCAACAGCTGCTGGAAAAATCAGATTTTCAGCAATTGTGTACGGATTACTAGTTTTGGCAACACGATAAGCAACTTTATAACTTGCTAATAATGCTTTTTCATTAGTAGTAGTTGCCAAGGGAAAACTGTCTTGCTGTTTGTGAAGGACGTTCAGCTTTCTTTCAAAGAATTCTACGTGCTTGTCTTTTTTATCTGGATGTTTGCTATTTAAATGTCGAAGTAACTTTGATGGCTTCATGCTTTCTTTTGACAAGACTTGTCCACAAATAACACATTGTGGTTTATTGGAAACAACGGTAAAACCATATTTAAGATATTCATCCATGTAGAATCTGTTTTTCTTTTTATTGCTGCTACTGCCACTTTCAGACGTAGTTGGTTCTGCACTTCTTTTTAAAAACTTATCCATAATTTATAATTTATCTTAGACGTAAATACGTAAACGAGAATACGGGAAGTCGTAAAATATTTACTCAGTACTCAACACCGCGTTCGCCACTATAGGCTGTTTGGATTCGAACTAAGAACTGAGGTTTCGTTGCGCATCGCCGCTTATATAAAGCCAAAACGAGGCTACGAGAACGTTCTAGAGTGCCATCTAGTAGCGAGCGCTTTCGCGATTATCATGGAAGAGTTTTGCGATGTAGACACAAGCTGATATGTCGCGGTGTACAATGTGCAGTCGACTTCTTATTATTTATTTTTATTGTAAATGCTATTCTGGCAGAAGTACCTACTACTAATTACTAGTGGGACAGATCGCAATCATTAAAATAATTGTATTAAAATAAAATAATTGTTTTTGATTTAAACTTAAACAGTAAAGTAAAATTAAATTTGAGAAACCATCTGATAATTGTAAATTAGGCACGCTATTTCTGTCAAACAATATTGAATAAATGAGTGGGGGGAAATTGGGGGGTCGCGTACAAATTTTTTAGCAAAAATCGGTCGCGGTTTAGATAGGTTTGCGAAACTCTGATTTATACAATGCTTGCGAAAGATTTTTATATGTATATCCGTCTAATAGCTGGGATCTCCTTTATTTCTTTTTAAAACATCTGTATCAGTAATAATCTCTCATGTACTGATAAGTAACAGTATATTCTTTAATTAAATATAATTTTCTATTAATAGCGTAGCCCTATAAAGTCATACTCTCAGTGCCATACATTTTATATCACAAACTTAGTAAAGCAGTACATGAACTAATACAAAAAAGCATACAAAAAGTCGGCCATTTTTAATTCAAACAGACAACTACTGTTGATTTGGTAAAAGCGCCACGAGTGATATAAACCTTTAATAAAAAATCCGCCTTGACCATGACAATTACACACAGAACACACAGAAGAAGTCAACGACATTAAAACTGCTTACAAATAGTTCCATAACTCGCTGCTTCATATTTGGACACAGCCCGTACGCCAACCAACTACAGCAAGTGGAATAGAGGTATCTCTGTACCGGGTGATTCACGTTCAGAAAGAATTAATTCATGTCAAACGAAAGATTATTGTATAGTATGTACATTAAAATAAGAGGGAAAAGAACAGAATAATAAACTGTCTTAGTTGTACTTTCTATACAATATTAGGGAGAAAGCAATATAAATTAATTATAATGTGATATATACACCAGAAAAAATGAATAGAAAACATTAGTGAATTTGCAGTTCTTGAGGTCATATGTTAAGGACCGTGCTAAATTAAAATTATATCAAATCTGCTCTTTATTAAAATAACATTTATCAAATCTGATTAAAATATCATCATCATTATCATCATAATCAGCCCGTTTTAGGTCCACTTAAGGACATATGTCTTCCCTGTTTGCATTCAGAATGCACAGTCTTGTGCAGTATGGATCCAATTTTTCGGCATTGTTCGCATCGTGTAGGTGATGTTCCTCTGTTTCGCTTATCTATTCTTGGTCTCTATTCGGTTAACTTGATTGTACACCTTCCATCCTCAAACCTGCAAGCTCTTTTTTCCATAACATCTATAACTGTGGTTATGTTTCGTTGGCATTCGTTTCTGTTCATGTCTTTTATTGTTACTTCTATCAACGCATGTCTATTCTTCTTTATTACCGCCCTTATTAAAAAGTTCTACTTCGCCTTTCTAATTTTAAGTTGTTACTGGGCACGTGGTTTGTCATGTATTTTGTTGTGGGGATATTTATTCTCTGCAAAACGAATTCTCTGCAGACAACGTGGTTGTTGATTTCACCTAGTTCATTTCCTATCAAAACTATGTCATCAGCATAACTCGGGGGGTGCAATCTTTTCCCGTCGACACTTATCCCTGTACAATCCAACTGAACTGTTTTAAAAGCATGTCGATCCTCAGACCTTTGTGTGTACTAAAAACAAAATCTTTTAGCCCGTATGAACTTATAGTATAACTTGTTTTAAACCACGTGGGCAAGTCCCACAGAAAGAAATTATTTGCTAGTCTATGAAATAATATACTTGTTGGCGTTCTAATCTGTCACAAGAATTCTTGACTTGAGTAAGTACAGATTGTACCTTCAAGAGTGAATTCTGGTGGCTCTTACACGCAGTACTTTGAAACGATTTCTAGAAATCTTGTCAGCAACTAGAGCTAATTTCGTCCGCCGGTACATGTGAATGCGTTATCGAATATATCCCATGATGAAATGAATTCTTCAGCTCTGTTGCTTCGTTGTTCAGCACTTTTCCCGTTTTACGGGAAATGTGGAACATCGTACCTAGACCACATACTGAGAAATAATAAGTATTAATATGCTCAACTAATAGTGAAAAGAAAGAGAGGATAGGAAGGAAAATACTATCGTGCTAAGAAAAACATCCGACAATGGACAGAGCTAAATTTTAAACAGCTCATAAGAACAGCTGAAGACAGGGAAGAGTTTGCAATTGTAATAGCCAACCTCCATTAAGAAGAAGGCACTTTAAGAAGTAGAATTAATTATTGGTGCAAAAGGAAGCATGTTTAAAAAAACTGATCATCAAAATAGTCTTTAAAGTAGAGCAATGGGGACTTTACTACTGCTGGCGGCGGGTGGATAGGAGTGTTCCTTCTGATTGAATGACCTCTACTTCTAGATCCTTCTGCGAGTAGCTGTACATTTTATCGACTTCTCACGAGCTCTCATTGAACTTGTAGAAGATGAACCTGAAGTCGGAGGTAATTCGGGCTCATCAGCGCATGTCAAAGGCAAAACCGAGTCTTCTAAATCGTCTTCATCTTCTACAACTTCAATTTCGGAATCATTACCATCACCAATTAGTTGCGGTACCAATTCACTCGACAGTTCCATTCCTTAATGAAAAAAAGAACGCGCAATGCATGAACAAACTGACACACGATCGTTTGCTATCGTCCTGGACCCAAAAAGTTAAGTTAAAAAAGCGGGGGAATTATTTGAAATACACGATCGTGCTCGTCCGTCTCGAAAGGGATAGATAGTCATATCTATACTCTATATCTTAACGGATAGATAGTACAACAAGAAGATTTTTTTCTGAAAACGTTTATAATTTTTAATATCATTGGTTAAATTAATTACTATTTAACTGGGAATAAGCCACAATTAAAGATAAAAGTACGTTTATTGAACTAAGTTAAATAGTAATTAATTTAAATGCCACAAGAAAATAGCTTCAGAACAATATCATTGGTTAAGAAAAATGTGACTTATTTTCTAAGCAATTTTGATTTCGCTTAGATGTTGACAATTTTTTAAAGTGCAACTTTTAATTATTAAACGTCTATCACAAACTTATTTATCTAACGTATTCGTAGCATGGAGATGTAAGGAACTTTGTAGCAGCACTTTATGTAGTTACGAAAAGATTTGTACAGTGTGATGAAATTAACTTTTACCCAAGGTAAATTGAGCTCAGCTAAAGCATTTCGCCATTAAAGAGGAATAATTTTAATTAGATAGCTTCTACTTTAAGTGTTCACGATAAAGTTTCCCATCACGTTAGGTAACTATTAACAAGTTTAATAGAAACAGTGGTATGAAATAAAAATAGTCAGACAATAACTTGATGTTACAAAGTAAAATAAGTCGAACATCGAAGTAAAACATTTTTGATGTAATTGGTATAAATAATTAAAATTATATTTTAAAAATCAAAAATGATCAAGGTCGAAATGTTTTCGAACTAATCAGTTCATCTTCAGTGAACTTTGTAGTACTTGCATAGTAACCACAAAAATCAAATAGTGGTTGGGTTTAAATTGATTAAACTTACCATACTTACCATACTGTAAGTATTTTACCATACTTTCGAACCTCAGTTTTTCCTACCAAATTGGACAGCTTTTTTTGTGTCAAGAAAATGTGTTCTGACGCCAAAATATCACTTGGTAATTGAGGACTTGCTATAGAGCTGTTACTTACGCCAGATTTATTAGTTTCAATAGTATTGTGACATTCTGTAAAGATCGCCGCCGAATGTTTTCCTAAAATACACCACCTTAATTTATATTTGAAATCTTTGTAAAAGTGGTGTACATAGTGAAAGGGAAAAAACTAGTTTAAGAAACCTCAATAAAGAAATAAAACGAAGATGTAAGACCGACAAAAAACAGTACTATCAAAGTATATGCAAAGAAATTGAGAGACATGGTCAGAATAATCAGCCGAGAGATCTATTTAGAAAAATACGCTACCTGACAAGAGACTTCAGAGCCAGAACTTGGGCCATTGAAGTTAACACTGGAACCCTGAGAACAAACAGAGAAGACATAGCAGAGACATGGAGATCGTATTGCAGGGACCTATATAAAGATGATCAACCCCAAGAGCTTGTTAGCAAAATCTTTGACGAGGTGGAAGAAGAACCTGATATACTCGAAAATGAAGTAAGACAGGCTATCAACAAGCTCAAATATAACAAAGCACCAGGTCCAGATATGATAACAGCAGAAATGCTTAAAGCCACAGAAGAAACCGGCGTAAAGTTACTTCATCTACTCTGTAACCAAATATGGCATTCCAAACAATGGCCTGAAGACTGGACAAAATCCACAATAACGACCATACATAAAAAAAGGCAGCTTCCATAAATGCGACAATTATAGAACTATCTTTCTTATATCCCATGCCAGCAAGATAAAACTACATATAATCAATGAGAGACTGAAAACATTCCTTCAAAGAGAAATTCCACAAGAGCAAACTGGATTTACCAAAGGTAGAGGCACTCGAGAACACCTGCTGAATATAAGACAGATAATCGAGAAATCTAGGGAATTTAACATCCCACTATACATATGTTTTATAGATTACCGTAAAGCGTTCGACAGGGTCAAGTGGAGACACTTATGGCGAATACTAAAAGAAGTAGGCGTACCACAACATCTAATTACGCTTATAACTGAACTATATGAACACACTACTGGATCAGTTAAAGTGCTTGACACACTTTCGAACGAGTTTCATCCAGAACGGGGTGTCAGACAAGGATGTATACTATCTCTACGATTATTCAACATATATGGGGAGTATATTATGCGAAGAGCACTTGAAGGATGGGAAAAGGGCATCTCAATAAATGGTCATAAACTAAACAACCTACGTTTCGCAGATGACACAGCCCTTCTTGCAAATAGTCAAGCAGAGCTGATGGAACTTATACGACTGATCGAAAACGAAAGTCAAATATTTGGTCTGCAATTAAACATATCAAAGACAAAGATCATGATAGTGGATAGACTACACAACAATCATCCACACATAACCACAATTGACCGGTTCGAGGTTGTGAGCTCATACTTATATCTGGGATCATTAATCACAAACACAGGGTCATTACAAGAAGAGATTAAACGTAGATGTGATCTAGCAAAAGTTGCCACAACAAAAATGACCAAAATATGGAAGGACTGTCAAATTTCAAGAGCGACAAAGATGAGGTTGATCAACTGCTTAATATTCCCAATACTGACCTACGAATGTGAATCTTGAACTCTGAAACAATCGGAGAGAAGAAAGATACACGCCACTGAAATGTTCTGTTGGAGACGAATGTTACGAATTCCTTGGACCGACCGTAAAACAAATAATTCAATTTTAAGAGAGCTAAAAGTTAGCCAACGACTCTCTAATAAAGTCCATCTCCAAAAATTAAAATATTTTGGGCATGTTATGAGAGCAAACACAGAAAACATGGAAAGACTCATAATACAAGGAAAGGTAGAAGGCCGAAGATCACGAGAAAGATACCCAACAAGATGGATAGATCAAATTATAGGAATATGCCAAAGACCTATGCATGAATTAAAAGAAATGATCAGAGACAGAGATCTCTGGAGACGGACAATACACGACATCACGTCGACCATTACACTCCCCCTGGGGGGTCAGGATTGAAAAGAGAGAGAGAATTTATATTTAAAATCTATTGGCGGAGAATGATAATTTGCACCACCCATTCCTCGAATATATGAAAAACTGCTCTCTAGCACGTCTTGATTTAACTTCAAAACCTCAACGTTAAAATTATTTAACGTTGTATTTTGCTTATAGGTAACGAAGTATATACTAAAACAATTTTTAATTGAAGGTGATTACTTGGCAACATCGTACCTAACGAAGCCCTTAACGATAACTTTTCAACGAATCGTATTGAAATTATTTATTTTACAGAGGCGTACCAAAAAAAATTTTAATTATTTATTTAATTACTTAATTAATTAATTTAATTTACTTAAACGCATAAGTAATTACGTAAAAATTAAATCTAAGACTGATTTAATTATTAAATTATCATGTGTCTTTTAACAGGTATCTTATAGTTGTCTAACTAAACTAAAGTAAAATTTTATTCTTATTAGAGAGTATCTAATACAGAACTTTAAAAAACAAAACTTTGGAAAATACTTTTTTTTCATTAGACTAAAATCAATCTGCAATTTTAATTACACATCATTCTCTATTATAGAATTGCTGTGTGCTGTAAACGTTATATTTGATTTTTTTTTAACTTAATTTGTAGTTTCCTTGTGTTTATTTGTTTATATTAAATATGAAAATATATTATGAAGTACATATAAATTAAAAAGAAGTAAGCTTAACTCTTATCATGTGAATGCGTTTATATAGCAGTGCATTTGTTTATTTCAGTAAATTCTCGAAATATGAAATGAAGATGGCACTAACTACTAAAGAATTAATAGCTTTGTTAGAAAAAGACTCAAATTGTGAAAATGCTGACTCACTTAATGTGGTTTATTTGCCGCCGAGATTAGATTAGAAAGTTTCGGATGTAGAAGACATTGATGACAGACTTTAAAGCCTGTTTCTTCTTCAATATTAGCCTCCTAAATTGTTTAAATTGTCGCACCAGCTTTTTCTTGGTCTGCCAATACTTCTTCGTCCATTTGGTGACTTATTTCGTGCTATTCGTACAATTCCATCCTCTGCCATTCTACTGATGTGTTCGTTTCACTCCTGTTTTCGTTTTGTCACCCATCCATTTATGTCTTCTATATTGCATGCTCTTCTTATGTTTTTGCTTCTCTTCCTATTCAACAGACTTCTCCCTGATATTCGTCAGGAGTATTTTCATCTCTGTTACTTCTAGCAGTCGTCTTGTTTTAGATGTGTCAGGTCTTGTCTCCGCCGTGTATGTTAATATAGGTCTAATTGCTGCTTTATAGATTCTTGTTTTTGTGTCTTGTCTTAGGTGTTGGTTCTTCCAGATTGTGTCAGTAAGATTGTGCCGCTTTACTTGCTTTTCAGCTTTGCTGTCGTACTTCTTCTTCAACATCTCCGTAACAAGTTATATCTATTCCCAGATATCTAAACCTTGCTTCCGGCTTTATTATTTTCCCATCAGTTTTGATTTTACACCGTAGTGGGTATTTAGATGTTGTCATACATTTGGATTTTTCTGCTGATATTATCATATTGTATTTCTTAGCTGTTGTATTGAAGATATGTGTTAATCTTTTGAGCTCGTCTTCTGTCTCGGCGAGTAATGCGGCGTCGTCTGCATAACATAATATTTGGATTTCTTTGTTCCCCATTCTGTAGCCATGACCTTTACGTACTGCTTGTATTATTTTGTCAATTATTATATTAAAGAGAAGTGGGCTTAACAAGTCACCCTGTCTGACTCCGCTTTGTACTGGTATACACTGTGTTAGTTTTTCATTTATCTTTGCCTGTATTAGATTATGGAGGTAGATGCTTTCGGTGATTTGTATAATTTTGATTGGTATGTTTCTTTAATACAGTAGGTGTAAGACGTCTTCGACTTGGATGCGATCGAAAGCCTTTTTCAGGTCTATAAAACATAGATATGCTGGTTTATTGTACTCGATGGCCTTTTCTGTGTGTTGTCTTAGTACAAATACGGCATCTACGCAAGATCATCCGGATCTGAATCCTTGTTGTTCATCTGATAAAGTTGTTAGTTTATTGATTTTGTTGGTTAGGACTTTTGTGGTAAGCTTAAGTGCTGTGTTCAGTAGATTTATACCTCTATAATTGTTGGGGTCTTCTTTATCTCCTTTCTTGAACGTTGGTATCATTGTGCTGTGCTTGTGGTATCTGTGCGTCTGGTATCTTGCAGTGCAATATTAGTTTTTGTATAAGTTTTGTCAACTCTACGTTTATACTTGCTCCTCCGTATATTAGAAGCGCGTTGGTTATTCCGTCTGGCCCTGGTGACTTTCTATTTTTGAGTGCATTTATGACTATTTCTACTTCCTGAAAACTGATTTCTATTTCGTGTCTTAATTCAGGTAGGTTATCGTGTTGATTATTATTTTCCTTTACTTTAAACAGTTCCGTCAGGTGTCTTTCCCATTCGTTTGCTGGTATATTATTCTATTCCTTGAAGACATTGATGATAATATTATTTGTGAAGAATCAATACAATCGGATATTGCAGGCACATATAAAATACAAGTGATTGGGAATTCTAACGATTCTGATTCTGAAGCTATTTTCTTGTGGCATTGTAAATTAATTACTAATAAACTGGGAATAAGCCACAATTAAAGATAAAAATACGTTTATTGACGTTTCAATTTCCACTTCGGAAATCGTTCTCAAAATACAAACAGTAAATTAAACAAATTTTGTTTTTTGTTACATAGTGAAAAATTCTTCTAATAATTTAATTTTATCTGACTCATTTATATTGACAATTCAGACATACATTATGCATTTTAAAGTAGACGACTTTAAAATGATATTGCCAATATTGTTGAGTTGCGCTCCTGGGACGACTTTACTTATAAGATAGTTCATTCGATTACATGAAATCAACTTTAACTTGAGAATATCCGTCAGAAAAAATCATAGCATGTAATTCGTCTTTAAAAAGACAAACACATGACATGATGACAGTAAAATTCTCCTGTTAGTGATTCCATAGTAAATTATGAGGGAAAACCAGGAAAAAACCTCATAATACTATCCCGACATTGTAAGTATTTGTTCGTGAATTTAGTTTACCTTCAACAAACATCAAAATTCTGATTTTATATGTTACGTTATTTAAAAAACATAAATGAAGTATCCTCTATATGTTACTGACTTACTAATGCTGGTATTTTCTTATTAATAACTTCCTCTTTCAATATTGGTAACCAGATCCTACTACATTCTGCCGAAGAATTTGCGACACAATTGGCCTCATTTAACATAATTAGAGCCGCTTCTTTGATTTTTCTTTTTTTACCATCCGTTTCTTTTAGGACTACATTCTTCAAATGTAGTCCTAAAAGAAACGGATGGTAAAAAAAGAAAAATCAAAGAAGCGGCTCTAATTATGTTAAATGAGGCCAATTGTGTCGCAAATTCTTCGGCAGAATGTAGTAGGATCTGGTTACCAATATTGAAAGAGGAAGTTATTAATAAGAAAATACCAGCATTAGTAAGTCAGTAACATATAGAGGATACTTCATTTATGTTTTTTAAATAACGTAACATATAAAATCAGAATTTTGATGTTTGTTGAAGGTAAACTAAATTCACGAACAAATACTTACAATGTCGGGATAGTATTATGAGGTTTTTTCCTGGTTTTCCCTCATAATTTACTATGGAATCACTAACAGGAGAATTTTACTGTCATCATGTCATGTGTTTGTCTTTTTAAAGACGAATTACATGCTATGATTTTTTCTGACGGATATTCTCAAGTTAAAGTTGATTTCATGTAATCGAATGAACTATCTTATAAGTAAAGTCGTCCCAGGAGCGCAACTCAACAATATTGGCAATATCATTTTAAAGTCGTCTACTTTAAAATGCATAATGTATGTCTGAATTGTCAATATAAATGAGTCAGATAAAATTAAATTATTAGAAGAATTTTTCACTATGTAACAAAAAACAAAATTTGTTTAATTTACTGTTTGTATTTTGAGAACGATTTCCGAAGTGGAAATTGAAACGTCAATAAACGTATTTTTATCTTTAATTGTGGCTTATTCCCAGTTTATTAGTAATTAACTAACGATTCTGATTATGATATTTCTCTAAACCACAGATAAAACGTCCAAAGAAAAAACCAGGCAAAAATAGTAAATCTAAATTTATCTCAAGTTGTAATAACGGATATTCATTCGTGCTCAGTAGTAATTCAACATCAGTATGATTGATATTTAGACAATATAAAAGCCAACGATGTAGGCAAGTCATATATTGAAAGTTTTTTCACTCTTTTTGATAAAAAAGTAATTGAGAGTATTCTATATTTTACAAATATTTATGCATCCCAGAATAACCGTCACAATTTTGAAATGAATAACATAGATTAAAAAAAATATTAGCATATGTCTATTATCTGGTTTATACTCTGCTTCAAGTTGATATGCATTGGTCAAAGGATGAGGATAAAAAAGTGCATGTTATAAGAGAAAGCATGAGCCGACATAGATTTATAATTTTAATTTAGAATAGTGAAGAAACCGCTACAGCAGTGTCACTTAGTACATGGACGTCAATCTAAATTTGCTTTACCATATGAAACCAGATTCGACAATCGACATTATAAAAAGAGACGATAGTGCAAAATGTAGGATGTACAAAAGTAATACTATTTATTTATGTAAAAAGTGTAGAATGCATCTACACCCCGAATGTTTCAAAATTTATTTTACGTTTAAGATACTATATGTTCCTTTATTCAAAATTGTACTTCAAAAAGTCTATTTAATAAATATATTCCCAAGACCACACTATGCCTATGCACATATGTATATAATCTGGAAGGAATAAACTAAGATATCATATTTCTCTCACTAACATTATTTCTAAGAACGTAAATATGTATAGACCAGCAAAATATTGATTAGTTTACCGATGTTTCAAACTATTCAATAAACTTGTCTCACTATACACTCGTGAATCGCACCAACTTATATTGTTACGGGGGCAAATTTATCTTACATGGGTTACAAATTTACATATTTACATGGGCGAAGCATACACAATAAAAATGAACTGGGTAAGAATTTACTAATGAAATATTACATGGTTGCCGCTACCGTTTAGCTCAATTTGTAGATTAGTCACCTTTAATTGAAAATTGTCCGACTATAGTAGACAACATTCCTTTTTGAGATGGAATAAGTCCTTTGTGTTTACCAACCCGCATTGAATTGACCATTTCTGACATTTCATCCAGTAGATGTGCCTGTTTATCTAAATCTGTACCATATGCATTTCGTGTTCCAGTAACTATCTTTTGGCATAAGTCCAGTTTCTCCAGCATAACTGATAAGCTTTTGCTACAGAATTTGACAATAATTGAACTGCCGGTCTCACTCTTTTCCTCATAGAGCCTTTTAAACAGAGATGATGCAGGGTCAATTTATTCGCAATTATCAATTCTGAAGTCGATATATTTAGTAGCGCTTCAAAGTAATCATTGTTGATTATCATTTTCTATAAAACTAAAGAGTTCGCTGCTTAACTGATATTAGAAATAATAATGAAGAAAAAATGGAATATTTTGACTGTAAATAAAATAGCGAAAAATAGCAAATACAGCAGTGAATAAATTACGAAATTGACTAGCTTTACCTCATACTGTTGTCTGTACAAAGAATATAGAATTTTACAATTTCAAAAATAATTGTTAGACGTTAGGAACAGAATGAAATAAGAATTAGCCCTCTACCCTTTTTTTTTGGCAATTCTATGAGCATTCAAAGGTCGTGGGATAAACTAATTAACATATCTCAACAACAAATTAAGCGATCTAGGCCTACTACAGCTCATTCGATTCGTAATTTTATAGGCTTGAAAAATACGTATTTTGCACCTATAACGCTCATAAATGAACAATAACCAAAAATTTCTTTTTGAATGAACTGGGGGATTGCTCCTGAGGTTGCCCTTTATGCCTAGGCCACATTACATAAATTCCTGGATTACAGTGTAAAATCACCCTTTTTTACCCCACAACCTGGGCTATTCCGAATTTCGTTGTGGCGAGTTAGGTTTTGCCTCTTATAACTGTCACATTCTAGTCTTATGTGTCTATGAATATTTATTTCATTCTAGTCTACTTATATCTTTCTTACAGCCTATTAACATTGTTAAATTAACATATTTTTTATTTTCATTTTAATTTGACTTTAGATTTAAAAATTACGTATAAAAAATCATTATGACTTTAGATACTAATTTTATTTTGTTTATATAGATAGTTTTAACAAGCACTACCTCGAGTTTATATTATCGTATTCTTTTATTTAAAAGAGGCCGTACGATTGGTAGTAGGTAATACTTCCACGAGCGCGCTGATGACGCACTTGGTACGACCGGTCACCTGGTGCCTCTGTGGCGTCCTTGACGATGGCGTTGTCCTCTCTAGAATAACTCTACGATGACCTTCTGCTCCGTGAATTTTGCCACTGCCAACATTGAACTGCGAGTAGTCAGCCTATAATACCAGAATTCCCGCTGCATGAACAATTTAGACTATTCCGTAAATTTTGTTTTTGTTGTCTTTTATCGAAGCATGACAAATTTTTTTCGTTTAAAACGTTTTGAATTTGTATGAGCTGACCACATACTGTAAAATTATGGGCGACATCCAAAAGTAATCCATAAATTATCATTAATTTATCATATTTTTTAAAGAAAATGTTACACTGTGGGTACTACTTGCATTTTAGATAAAATAAATACTTTAGTAAATGACCATTCTCCTAGACACAAAGGATTTGCTTGAAAATTTGGATTTAGGTTCCTCTTGTCCTCTACTCCAATTTTGAACTTACGCTAGGCCAAGCTTAAGGGTTTCTTTTACTTGGGTGATGAAAGTACCCCTTCCCTGGGGTAAAAAAAACATACATTCGAAATAAGTCTGTAAGTGGATAAATTGACTAATTCTAAGCAACTTTTATGCTATAGAATTTTTTTACGAAGTTAATACTTTTTAAATTATTTGCGAGTGAAACTTTTATTTTTCAAAATAAAAACCAAGCTTTCAGGTGGTTTTTCATAAATAACTCAAAAAGTAAGTACTTATTTATCGAAGAGTTTGAGCTCATAAAAATAGGTTCTTATTTGTCAAATTTCAGTTAGAATATTTCAACGTGAAATAACCGAAAAATTAAGCACTTTTCGGGGAAAACTCATCAAAACTTTTTGAAAGTGTTTAATAAAAGCTTTGTTCTAGCATCTACACTAAACGAGGTACGTTCAAAATAAAATTGGGTCACTTTTTTTGTAAAAACGTCGTGACATGTAATCAAGCAGAAGGTACTGGGTTTTTTCTCTGGTGGTGGAAATACTAATTTCAGGGATTTCTTATGTATTTATGTCGTTCATTAATAATGAAGATGCTATATAGTGCCCTTTTAGTAGTTGCCTTGTTTTTTATTAATTTATTCGTTATATCCTTCCATTTCAATTAACGCATTACACGCTCCATTCGGATCAATAACAAAGGAGATAGGATGCGGCCTTTTGGAAATGCCGCAATTAGTGTTTTTCTGTCTCAACATATTCTCTACCTCTTCTCCTTTTCAATGATGTCTCATACGTAACGAGCAGAATGAACCTTGGTATTCTCTTATGGGATTTTACATGGGAAATGAATCAGAAACGGTATAGCAGCCTTTACAGGTATAGCATTTACAGAATTGTATTTAATTATTATTTAATTTTACGTAATTCTGTTTAACTTGATTTAATTTTATTTAATTCTTTTTACCTTTATTTTAATTTTTTTAATGCTATTAAATGTTACTTAATTTTATTTAATTTAATTTACATCAATTACTGTGAAGTAGTAAAATTTCCGATTAAGAATATTTGATTCATCAAGTTGTAAAATAAATTAGCAATAGAGCAACCCGTATAGTTTCAAGAACAAAATATGATTAAGATATCAGATGTTGTTAGTTCAGATTTCTTTCCTAGATGGTGTAGTTACCTTACTGGACAGTGTGACTTGTCATCCTAGAATTTTATATAGATAGAGATTTACGGAAAAACTCTTCAAATATCTGCCTAGAATTATTTTCACATATATACACCGTGTCCGTAAAGTATGGAAGAAATTCTTGTTTAGCTAAACAGAGCATTTTAAAAAATAATCCTCAAACACGTCGATTTTTGATTTTAATTTACCGTATTTTAAAATAATATTCTAATATACAGGGTGAATTACTTTCGAGTAATGACGTCACCGTCATTTTTTTTTAATGGAACACCCCCATTTTGTCTCAATCTTCGGATTACTCTATCTGAGCTGATTCCAAAACTGTATCACATTCCAAAAATACAATAGTTTTGTGTGTGTTCATAAAGTAACGCGTTAGTTATATTAGTTAGTTATGATGAAATACATGACTTTATAAACGTTCGAACTGCAGCCCTTGCTGTATTTGACAGTAACCCAAATGTTGTACAAATTCTTATTGAACCTTGGTTATTGTGTCTTGACAAATATTGTTTATTGCTGTCCGAATTCTCTGTTGCAATTCTTGAATATTTGCTGGTTTCGTTTGATACAAAACATTCCTCAGATGGCCCCACATAAAATAATTCAAAGAACTGAAATCTGGTGACTGGTGGAGAAGTATTTTTGATATTGTTAATTTAACTAAAGCGTTACTTTATGAGCACACACAAAACTATTGTATTTTTGGAATGTGATACATTTTTGGAATCAGCTCAGCTAGAGTAATCCGAAGATTGAGACAAAATGGGGGAGTTCCATTAAAAAAAAATGACGGAGACGTCATTACTCTATAGTAATTCACCCTGTATATTAGAATATTATTTTAAAATATGGTAAATTTAAATCTAAAATCGATCTGTTTTACGATTATTTCTTGGTCTGTTTAGCTTAAAAATAAGTTGTTCCATATTTTACGGTAAGTTGACATATCAAAGGTTTCCAAGGTTCCATTATCAAAAATACTTATTGTCTAGCGGACAGAATATGAAAGAAATTATTTTTTATCAATTTAAAAGAAAGATAGTAGGCTATGTTTTTGTTAAATGTCATTATTTGTAGTAATTTATTGATGTTCAGTGACAGTTTAGTACTACAATATTTTTGGTATTTGTGAATGTTTTAATTATTGCTTAGATTTAATTTGCAGTAGAAATGGAGTTAAGTGTAAAGCAAATCATTGAAATACTTATGATGATTGGGTATGGAGACAAATCGCGAACTCAGATGGAAGCATGATACTATGACTATAAGATAAGATATTGCGCATGTTTTTGTGACGTCATTGGAGACTTGCACGTTCGAAATGTCAGTTTTTGTATATATCAATAAATAATCTTTAATAAATAGTTTGAAATTATCCTTATGTGTACGATTATTGTAATTATTAAACCTCTTAACTTATTTTCGTCTAGTAATTTCATCACCGAATGCATACAAATCCCATTTAACTTTAACAAGAATTCAAATTCTAGTCTCCAATGACGGCATGCGCGAACCCGACCGATTTTGAGCTACGGGAAGATCCTATCTTGTTATTCATAGTATCATGGATGGAAGTGTGCAATTTATTTAATGATAAATATCCAGAAAGACCTATAACGCGTTCAACAGTCAGTAAGATTGAAAAGACATTTCGAGAAACTGGTACGGTTGAAAATGCACGGAAATCAGGTCGTCCTTCTGGAAATGCTGATACAGCATTAGATGTTTCACTTAGTTTTGAAGAAGATGCGCACACTTCTGTGCGTAAAGTTAGTCGCGATATCAGTGTTAGCAAAACAAAGGTACACAAACTATTAAGGCTTGAAACATGGCATCCTTATAAAATAAAACTTGTGCAGGACTTAAACGAAAATGATCCCGATAGAAGAATGCAATTTTGCGAAGCAATGATGGATAACTGCCACCGAGACCCACTCTTGGTACAAAACATTATTTTTTCTGATGAGGCCACTTTCACGTTAAATGGCGAGGTTAACTGTCAGATTTGTAGACACTGGGCAAAAGAAAACCCCCACTGGATGCGTTAGCATCATACACAATACTCGCAAAAGGTAAATGTATGGGCTGCAATTTTAAAAATCATATCATCGGACCCTACTTTATCGAAGGTAATTTAAGGCAACGTACCTTGAGTTTTTAAGGGAGTATCTCGTACCTACTTTACGTAATTTGTTTCCCAGCAGACGTAATCCTGGACGTTTTGATGAAAGTTTATGGTTGCCACAGGATGGTGCACCTCCACATTATGCTGTATATGTTACTATGCTAGAAGGTACCTAGATAAAATTTTTCCGAACAGGTGGATTGGTAGACGTGGGCCTATTGAATGGCCAGCAAGGTTACTAGATTTCAATCCTTTGGATTATTTTATGTGGGGCCATCTGAAGAATGTTGCGTATCAAACGAAATCAGCAAATATTTAAGAATTACAATAGAGAATTCGGACAGAGATAAACAATATTTCCCAAGACACAATAAACAAGGTTCAACAAGAATTTGTACAACGTTTGGGTTACTGTCAAATACAGCAAGGGCTGCAGTTCGAACATTTATAAAGTCATGTATTTCATCATATTCTGTCCGCTAGACAATAAGGATTTTGGTAATATTGTTAATTTCACTAACGCGTTACTTTATGAACACACACAAAAGTATTATATTTTTGTCCACCCTGTACCAATTTGAATCAACATGTGATACATTTTTGGAATCAGCTCAGCTAGTGTAATCCGAAAATTGAGACAAAATTCGGGTGTTCCATTTAAAAAAATGACGCTGACGTCATTACTCGAAAGTAATTCTCCCTGTATATTAGAATATTATTTTTAAATACGGTAAACTAAAATCAAAAATTGACCTGTTTCAGGATTATTTCTTAAAATTCTTTGTTTAGCTGAAAAAGAATTTGTTCCATACTTCACGGACACAGTGTATATATACCTGGCAATACAAAAATATTTCAGTTAAATTTCTTTTAACTTTAACCAAAACTAAAATATGATTTTTTTTGTTACAGGTAAGACAAAAGTCTAGTATAATATTAGAAGCAATATGGCTTTTCATTATACATCATTGTGTAATATTAAAACCTAAATGGTGAGTATTGTCTAGTATTGTAATTTAAACTACCACCATTTGCTGATATGCATATTTCTGCCTCTTGGCGTCCTAAAAGCGAACTCATGATAAGCTGTAGCGAAAGAAAACATCCGTCCCATATGCGGGATATTTACATCATGAAACGGAACGTAATCGGTGTGAAGTTTGTTCTATTGTAGAACTAAGCGGACAACCGGTATTTTGTTTAGTGCTAAGTGCTACTAGTGCGTCTGCTGGTGAATCCCGCGTATCAGACGTTAGTGAAAACAGTCCCCTCGTGATTATTTTTTCCTATTTTAGTTCTAATAACGACAATTTGTTTAAAAAATAATTGGTTATCTAGTATATTTCATACCACAGCTGCTTCTTTAATCTATCTAGTTGTTTTGTTTTATTAAGTATTTTTGTTTCATAGCACGGAGGATTTGACGTATTTTCCGTTGTGTAAAAACCAGATTCTTTGTCGAATATTAAGTGGAACATTTTGCAGTAGCGAATGCAAATTGCTATTTAAAAAACTCATATGTAGCATTCACACAGCCGCCAAAAAAAGTGCCAAGATAGTTCTCAACTTCTTCTTCTTCTTCTTGTGCCACTCCTATAGGAGATTGGAAATCATCAAGGCTATCCTGATCTTGTTTACAGCTGACCTAAAGAATTCATTAGTGGTACAGCCAAACCACTCTCTCCAATTACGCAACCATGACATTCTTCTTCGGCCTGGATTCCGTCTTCCTTCTATTTTTCCTTGCATTATATTTAGAAGTAATTCGTATTTATGTCCTCTTATCAGGTGACCCAAATATTCGAGTTTTATTGGTTTGATTGTTGACGAAATTTCTGGGTCTTTTCCTATCCTTCATATTACTTCAAAGTTTATGACTCTTTTAACCCAACTTATCTTCAGCATTCGATGGTAGCACCACATCTCGAAACTTTGAATATTTTTTATGTTGTTCTGTTTGAGAGTCTAGGCCTGTGTCCTCAAGTGCGACTAGTGCGCGCGAGACACATCGCCCTGCCCCTCATTTTTCCTATTGGTTTCTGACCTGGAAATCCCTATTTATCGCTACATCAGCGTGTACAAAAATAAGCGATTTTCAGGCCAACCAAGCCAGTCCCTCACTGGCTCTCTGAGTCCTTAGTGCTCTCGGGGCTCTGCTCTTGTTTTTAGCTTTATCCTTCCTCTGTGGCTGAGTATTTTATTCGACTGAATAGTTGGTGTTTTATTTCGACAACCTTAAAATTGTCATGTAAGAAATATCTTTCCTTTTTCAAGGCAAGTCACCGAAGAAGACGGCCTGATGTATTATTTTCGACGTATTGTCATGTAAGAAAATATCTCGTCTTTCTTAAGACAAGCCATCAGGAGACAAAAATTTTGAAATCCATAACCTGAAAATGGATTCAAGTAGAGGAGCTCACGATGTTTTCGAAGCCCTCTACAGAGCACCCAGAGGCATTAGAAGGCGTTTAGACCCTTATTTGTTCCCCCGAGGTGACACCTGTACATCGTATAATAGCTTGTTAAATCGGTAGACCCTTAGCATTCTTAATCGTAAAGGGATGCTTATATCTCTTTTGCAGAAGAATTTCCTAATCTTTATGAAGGTGGCCCTGGCAAATTCGATGTCTTTTTATTTTATTGTTTTGGTCTTCAGTTTCGTTTATTAGTCCCCAAGTATTTGTAACTTGATATTTTTTCAATTTGAATGCCGTTTATACTAATATGTGCTGGTTGTGTCATGTTTTTACTGAACACCATATACTTGGTTTTTTTGATACTGATATGTATGCCATAATTGTTGCAGGTAATATTTATATTCGTAAGTAATCGTTGTAATTCTTCTACTGTTCTTGCAACTAGTATAGTGTCGTTTGCGTATCGAATATTATTTACAACCTCTCCATTGATTACGATACCTTCGTTTACTTGCAAAAGGGTTTTCTGGCAGATGCTTTCACTACAAACATTAAATAGTAGTGGTGACAAAATGCATCCCTGTCATACTCCTGTACGTATTTGTATTGCTTGTGATATCTCATTTTCTATTTTAATGTTAGCTTTCTGATTCCAATATAGATTGAGAATTATTCGCAGATCTTTATTATCTGTGTCATTTCTTTCAAGAATGTGTCTTAGCTTATCATGGCGTACTGTCAAACGCTTTTTTAAAATCGATAAAACATGCATGTACTTCCTGATTAACATCTAGGCATCTTTGTGTAAGAACATTCAAACCGAAGAGAGCTTCTCGAGTACCTAGTCCTTTTCTAAACCCCATCTGTGTATCACTAATATGTGAATCCAACTTTTGATAAACCCGGTTGTGGATGAGTTCAGATAATTTCAGCTATATATAAACCTAACCTCACTTTTCAACGAAGATGCGAAGAATGACTTATGTCAATAATTTTATTCCTATTTTTATGTGTAAAAGGATTTAAGTGTGGCATATCACCCTTTCCCTGGCAGACGCGCTGAAGTTATAGACATGTATCTTATATTTTTACCAATCCTATGTAAAATATTTTATTGCCAAAAAAGTTATATCTTTGACTTTTTTTGACAAACTTTTTCGCGTGTATTTATACACGAAAATCCAATGCATTTGTGTAAGTCTGACTTTTGTGTGGAATGTGACTTACCCCTTTAGACAATTATTTAGACAATTATTTAGACAAATAATTAGGTTGTTATACATTATATAGTTTTTAGAAAAGTTTATTCTTATTTTCTGTTACATATCAGCATATAAGTACTTTTGAAATCGATAAACTACATTTTGAATCTAGTAAGCCTTTATTAAATCACCCTTTCAAGGCATAGAAACCAGAGTTTCAACTCCTCCTTAGCAATGTTCCTCGTTTAATTGGATATTCACGTGTTTCTAGTCTTATGTACATAGTAAGTGAGACTTTAAAGCAAACTTCTACATGATACACACACGTCGTTTTTTTTATACTGTTTCTGGTTTAAAGTTTGCTAACTTTAGAATCCAAAAATCAGAATTAAGAAATTTGTGGATAAATTTTGTTAAGACAACAAAAGGAAATTTTATCACATAGCTCAAACAACTTTGGTAAAGCGTTGTCGGTAAATATTTTTTTATATTATATGAAAAACAATCATCTTAAGTAGGGAGTAACCAAATCAAAGGTGTGGTAAATAAATTAAAACCTATTTCCTTTTTTAAAATATTTCATCTATGAAATAACTAAGTACAAAGATGCAATGTATCGCGATGTTTTTGTAGGAATAATATCTCTTGGAGTTATAAGTGCAAATATGAGCACAAAAAGCAAAAATTTCCGATTCTTTTCAGATTTTGTTAAAAGCACAAGGTTTGCGACTGGTGCATATCGTGATTGTTGATACAAGGTACATCCTGAAGTGACTTCCCCAAAGAAAATAGACTCCTGGAGAATGTCCAATACAAAACAGGTCCCGCCTGAACTATTAAATAATAAGTGATGGATTCTACCGTTACATGATGGAAATTCATTTTATATAACAATAAAACACTGAAAACTTGATTTCAAACTGCCACAAAATTTATCATATCTTATTTATCACTTGAGAAAGATACTCAGCCGAAACAGCTGTAGTGATAGAGAGAAAGATATAATAAATTTTGTAGAAGTTTTGAAAATAAAGTTTTCAGTGTTTTATTGATATACAACTACTATTAGTTAGATTGCCCGTTGGCAAAAGAGTTTATGAGACACTCCCTCTAAATATCACTGGGAGAGAAGGAAGGGCCACTTATCCAGTTCCATGTTAACTTACAGAGGGATTTTGACCAACAAATTCAAAGTAACCCATGAGTGGATTCCATCTTAAAACAGGAACAGAGCCTCGGCAAAGGTCTCCCAGGGAATAGGAGCCGGCACCAGACTAGTCTGTGACTTTCATCCTTGTCGTGTTGTTCTCTCGATTTGGTTTGTCTTATCTTTTGTTTGGTTCCGTTGTCCTGTTTTAGGTGTAACACCTCTTCAGGAAGTGGTTTGTTTTATTGGGTGTCGGCTCGGGTAGCTAAATTATGTCTCACTGGTGGTTTACTTCGGTGGATGATGAAAAGAATGGAAATAATGAAAAGCCTTTCTCTGCAACTGGAGAACTGTATGTGTACAGCCTAGGATAGTTGCTCAGTTAATATTTTAGAATTAAAAGGAGCTGTAACTACAATAAAAAAAGAACGCTATCAACGCGCAAGTAGTACCATGTCGAAATCATCAGCTTAACCTCGCTTTTTCACGCAGTTGCTAAGTTATAAGTGTATAAGCACTTGGTGCTATTGAAGAAGTAGTATCGTTTTTTACACCGTCTAGCAAGCGGTTCGCAACATTGAAGAGTCTAATAAAACACTCCCCGCAATAACATTGTCAAACGAGATGGGTTGATCGACATAATGCTGTTATGAAATTTGCAGCTGATCTCGGAACTGTTTGCAAAGTTCTTAAAGAAATACAGTGTTGAAGGGATAGAATAACGACTGCTAAGGCCAATATTCTCCTTCGAGCTCTCTGTAATTGCGAGTTTATTATTATGCTGTGTACACTGAGTGTCATTATGAGCATAGCATAACCAGTCAGCCAAATCTTACAAGACCCTAGCTTGGACGTCGCGATGGCAAAAGCAAAATTAGATTTGATGCTCAAGGTGTACGACCACATGAGAACTAATGCTGATAGCTAGTTCACTCGTATTGTCGCAGAAGCGAAGGCAGTTATGGAAGAGTTAGGCAGATATAGTTAGCTATAACATATTGGAAAATAACTGTTTTTTATTCTAACACTGAACGATCTTACGACTGACATGAGGTAACGTTTGCTGAAGAAAATATGTATCATTAAAATTCATACTTTTGTTCTCACAACTACTAAAAAATGACGGTAATGATCTGACACATACATTTAATCTATGCTTAACTAAACTACCATTCGTTGAAGAAGAATCACCATTTGTAGTTAAAATGAGACTAATGGGACAGATTCTTCTATACAAAACAATAAGTATAAACACTTTTAATGATCGTGATTCTATGATGTAAGCGTTGTCTGTTTGTTCTAAATCTGACTATTCTACTTTGCCACTCTGTACAAAATATTTGCTTGTCTACCTGTATCTATTGCTACAGTAGAAGGAAAGTTTTCAACATTATGGACATGGCTGAGGTCGACAATGAAAGAGGAACGACTTATTGGCTTAGCTCTGTTGAACACTGAACCTGACATTGATTGTCCCATTGACGATGTAATTAACAACTTTACCAGGAAGAATAGATGCATAGAACTTCATTCAACTAAGATACCCTCATCATTTAACTTCTTCTTCTTTCAGTGCCTATTCGTTCCGAATATTGGCAATCATTCTGGCTATAATTATTTTATTGACTGATGCTTTAAATAGATTCGTTGTTGTTGTGGAAAACCATTTCCTCAGGTTCTTCAACCATGATATTCTCCTTCTCCCAATTCCTCGCTTTCCGAATACTTTACCCTGTAGGATTACCTTCAGTAATCTGTATTTAGTGCTGTTTCTCATTATATGTCCGAGATATTCCAACTTTCTCCTTTTAATGGTATACATCACCTCTCTTTCTTTGCCCACTCTTCGTAATACGGTCTCGTTGGTTATCTTGTCTGTCCATGATATCCTTAGAATTCGCCTGTATAGCCACATCTCGAAGGCTTCAAGTTTTTTCTCCATTGCTTCAGTTAGTGTCCAGGATTCAACTCCGTAATACAATATTGAGAAGATATAACATCGTAGGAGCCTTACTTTTATCTCCAGATTAAGATTGTGGTTTTTAAAGAGTTTGGCCATGTTATTGAATGCACTCCTAGCCTTCTCTATTCTACATTTTATTTCCTGTGAGTGATCCCATTGTTCATTTACTATTGTTCCAAGATAGTTATACTGTTTTACTCGGTCCACTGGTGTATTATTGATAAGTAGTTGACCGTCTCTAACATTATTTTTGCTGATGATCATAAATTTAGTTTTTGTTATATTTACTTGAAGTCCAAATCTTTCACTTACTTCATTTACTTTGTTTATTAGTTGCTGTAAACCGTTCAAACTGTCTGCAAAAATAACGGTGTCGTCTGCATAACGAATGTTGTTTAGGCGTTCTCCATTTAGAAGTATTCCATGTTCGCATTTTTCCAAGGCTTCACTAAATATTTCCTCTGAATATAGATTAAATAATATAGGTGAAAGTATACAACCTTGTCTAACGCCTCGTAGCATCTGGATCATTTCCGTTGGTTCACCTCCAAAATTCGTTCTTATTGTGGCTGATTGGTTCCAGTATAAATTTTGTATTATACGCCGATCTTTATCATCCATTTGAGCTTTTGTTAGAATATCCATCATTTTTTGGTGTTGAACTGTATCAAATGCTTTTTGGTAGTCCACAAAGCAGGTGTAAATATCGCAAGTCATATCTCTGCATCTTTGAAATAATACTTGTAGACTAAACAGTGCATCTCTTGTACCTACGCTTTTCATGAATCCAAACTGTGTGTCTTGTATTCTCTCTTCGCATAGCTTGTATATTCTACGATGTATAATTTTAAGAAAAAGTTTTAATGTATGGCTCATTAGACTTATTAGCCTATATTCTCCGCACTTTTTTGCTCCCTGTTTCTTTGGTAAGGTAATAAATTCTGAAAGTAGCCAATCTTTTGGGATATTGCCTGTGTCATAGATATTATTGAAGATTTTACATAATTTAACTAAGAGACCCTTAATTGTAACTTTTTTTTCTGCCATCAAGATGGCATTGTCTTGTATATTTGTATAATCAGTTTAATTGCATGTGACTTGATAATTTTTTTATTACGATAAAAGTAAAGGTAACTCAAGATATTTTTAGTGCCTCCTCCTTGAGTTTTTTTGTATCTGCCACTGGTTAGTAGGCCTAAAAAGAAGATCAAAAGCAGGAAAATATAATTTAATCAATGATCAGAAATATTTCTGTTTGAATACCTTTAACCGGAACTACAATTTGCAGAACTGTTTAAATATGTTTTGTAACCCAGTTTGAAATTTTACGTATGAAATGGTTTCCATTAAAATGACTGCATTAGATCATAATACAACACAGCAACTTTAATCAGCAAATGGAGAAAGTCAACGTTCGTGGGTTTCTACTGGTTGTTGAATATGTATTTTATTTTAATTAATACTCATGTAACGATTCATTAAGTTTTACTTTGGTTTATTTAACTATACGGGATGTTGGAACGTAATTATAAATATGGAGTTATATGAAAATATCAGTTATTAAAAATAACTCACAACAATTTATTTATCCGATGACCAATATGCAATTATTTAATCTGTATTTAGTTTATTCTACACCGTATTTTATCATTTTAGTACTGTTTGGGCGTGGAGGAATTAAACAAAACTGTTACAGAGATTAGACACCTTATATTTGTATATGGGTGTTTCTTTGGAGCTGTATTTTTTTAAACTGAAGTAAAATTAGAGATCAATTCTATAAACCGCCACGAAATTGACTTTATTTGACAGATAATTTTTAATTGAGTAATATTTGCAATGAGGGCATAATTCAAAAACGGAGGACATGAGAAGTAGAGGACGACCACGAAGGAAATGGATTGATGGTGTGGAAGAAGACCTACAGATCCTAAGGGTCAAAAGATGGAAGTAAGTTGTCAGGAATCCACAGAAGTGGCGACTTCTTCCTGAGCAGGCCAAGATTAACAACGGATTGTCGAGCCACTTATGATAATGATGATTATTTGTAATGATCACCTTTTGCAGCATTTGGGATTTTCTTCTTCTTTAAGTGCCGTCTCCCAATCGGAGGTTGGATATCATCATCACTATCTTTACTTTATCTACTGCTGCTCTGAAGAGTTCTATAGAACTGCATTTAAACCAGTCCCTTAAATTCTTCAATCATGACACTCTCCTTCTTCCTATACTCCTTCCTCCTCTTATCTTCTCTATATTATCAGCCTTAGCAGTTCATATCACTGTCCTCTCATTACGTGTCCCAGATATTGTAACTTTCTAATTTTTATTGTGTTTATTATTTCGCATTTTTTACCAATTTCTCGCAATACTTCCCCGTTAGTTTTCTTCTGTGTCCATGCTATTCTAAGCATCCTCCTGTAACACCACATTTCAAAGGACTGTAACTTATTTATGTGCTCTTGCTTCAATGGCCAGCTTTCAAATTCATCTTGCAGTATCGAAAACACGTAGCATCTCATTGATCTTACTCTCAGTTCTAATCTAAGATCTTTGATGCAGAGAATTGTTTTCATTTTTACAAACGCATTTCTTGCTTTTTCGGTTGTTTGATCATTATTGTCTGAAATCCAGGTTCGTAGGTATTTGTATTTATTAACCCTTTATATCGGTATATTTCCCAAATGTATATTTGTTGGTATATTTGTTTGCTTTGTTATTATCATGTGTTTGGTCTGTTTTATATTAATTTTTAGTCCATATTTTTCACAGAAACTGTTTGTTTTGTTTAGCAGTAATTAGAGTTGTTCAGCAGAACTTGCCATAATCACGGTGTCATCTGTATATCTTATGTTGTTAATAGATCTTTCGTTAATTATTATTCCTTCACTTTGAGATAGTAGTGCTTCTTCAAAAATGGCTTTACTATATACATTAAATGGTAATGGGGACATAATACATCCTGCTTAACTCCTCTTCTGATTTCAATTTCTGGACTAGGTTCGTTATATATTACGACTTATGCTATTTGACTCCAGTAGAGGTTTTTTATTATTCGTAAGTCCCTATGATCTATGTTTTTTGTCTTTAGAATTTAAACTAATTTTTCATGACTTAGATTTGGGGTCATATATTGGTAATGACTCAGTAAAAGTTGTCTCAATCATCATAGATCGCGTGATCAATTAGGCCAATTTACTGATCCAAACGCAAACAAGCAAGCAATAGTTTAACTCAGCCTAAGAGACTGCACAATCGTTTAAGTATGATATTAGGGTGACATAATTCATTGGAGCGAGGAGGATTAACTCGAGTAATCAGGAATCACTCCACCTTGCCTCAATGCTCCAGACCATCCACTCTCCACCCCCGATAGCGCTCTGATGCGCTGTAGAAGCTCTCGTTATCAGCAAAGTGCTTGCCATGTGAGAGTCCTGGGTACAAGTCCTCCGATACGAAATCCTTCCTTGAACAATGCAAGCCAGCGTAAAACGTTCTATACCCGCTATCTCTGGTGACTTATCATCGATCTGTATTGGTTACACCCAGTTCGGTGACTCGGCGCTCGAGAATGTGAGCCCCTCTTGTCCGTTTTTTGGGTTTTCTTAGTATTTTTGTGTGGCTTGCGTTTTTGTTAGTGTTTTATAAATTTTTTGGTGGCCGAAGCCATTTTCTGTTTTTTTTTTTTAAGTTTTTCTTGAGGCCTGTCTGAAACATATCATGCCTTAATATCTCTCGCAGGATCCAGTATTTGGGTGGTCTTCGAACTCAGCGAATTTTGTTCTGACTTTTTCTTTATCATATCCAGTACACTTATTTGTTTTAGATATCTAAATAGGAACCGTTCAGCGACGTATCTGGGCACGTTTGCACCTTCTATAAGGCAGTTGTATGCTGCTTGAATGTTCTTTTTCTTGCTGGGACTTGTACGCCCCCATGCAAGAGACATATGTGATTATTGGTAGTATGATGCTGTTTATCAATCTTAATTTTGTTTTTATAGCTTTTTTAGTTTTTTTTTCTCCCTGCAAGTCCTCTTATTACGTCTATGGCCGTTGTTGTTTTCTTGACTTTCGTGTTAACATGTGGTGTTAATATTAGACCTTGGTCCATTGTGACTGCTAGGTATTCAGCTTAGAATTTTTTTGATAATATGGAGGTCTTGGTCATCAATTTACACCTAGTTCAAGACACCATAATTCTTACGCTTTAGAATTAAATGATGTAGTAAAATATCCGTGAAAATACGAATAAATAAATTGAATAGTCAAAAGGTTCATACAAGTTTCGAACCCACGGTTGTCCGAACGAAAGTTTATAAGATAAGCGATTTGTAACAATAAGACTACCAAAGATATTGAAAGAGAAGAGAAGAATTGAAATAATATTAGTCTCTTAAGTGTGAATCATAAGTGTGTTTGATAAATTTCAATTACAGACAAAGAGAATATTCCCACCACGATAGAGAAGCTGGTTGAGAAACACAGAGAGAGAGAGAGATAGAGAGAGAGAGAGAGAGAGAGAGAGAGAGAGAGAGAAAGAGAGAGAGAAAGAGAGAGAGAAAGAGAGAGAGAGAGAGAGAAAGAGAGAGAGAGAGAGAGAGAGAGAGAGAAAGAGAGAGAGAAAGAGAGAGAGAAAGAGAGAGAGAAAGAGAGAGAGAAAGAGAGAGAGAAAGAGAGAGAGAAAGAGAGAGAGAAAGAGAGAGAGAAAGAGAGAGAGAAAGAGAGAGAGAAGAGAGAGAGAGAGAGAGAGGAGAGAGAGAGAGAGAGAGAGAGAGAGAGAGAGGGAGAGGGAGAGAGAGAGAGGGGGGGCGCCAACAATTTTTCGAAGAAAAAGTAGTAAAAAAGAGACTGAATGGGAAGGAATTATTAAATTAATAAAGAAGTTAAAATAAAATTAATTATTTAAATATAAATTAATAAAGATGTGACGTTTATAACGTTACAACCTACTACATTATCGGGGAAGGCTTGAGTGTTCATAAAAATATAAAACTGTTACAAGAATAACATGCCGGAAAATAATAGTTAACATTAAATCGAAGCCATAAGGGTAATTCAATCATGCAGCAAGTGAATTGAAATCGTTAATAATTGAGTGTAAAGATCAGTAGTTCTAGATGGAAGATCTCTCTGAGGTTCGGGAGATACTGATCAGAGAAGGGTTTCAGTTTCAGACCTAAAAGGTTAACACGTTGCATGCCAATCGCGCCTATGAGCGTCAAGATATCGCTTTAGTCATATGCTGATGACGCACATGTGAGTTTTTAAGATATCTATGTTTTGTATTGTCTAGCATGTGTATAAAAGTTGACTTTTTGGAAGAGTTGGTAGAGGAAACTATCTGTTAACCTATTTATCAAGCGGTTCTCAAAAACATTTTCTACCTTTCCGTCTACTACCAATAGTTCCATAGTTCCCGTTACTATGGCTAAAGTAATTTAGGTATTCTCGGTTTACTTTTTTTATTAGCCTGTCGTTTATATGAAGTTGTTCCAGAAGTGACACCTTGGTCCTGCCAGACCGGCCACGGCATTTTTATATATATAATGAAAAATACTCTAAATAATCACAATAATAATATTAAAAAGGGAATCATTAAATCCTTATACGATAGAGCCAAAATTACTTTCAAGAAAATTCGTTCTTGGAGGAAAAACATTTGTTAATATCTGTTTTATTAAAAAATGATTATCCTTTATCGTTTATAAATAAGAAATTTTCAACAATCGACCGAAGAGAACAGAACAACTTCAGGAAATAAATTCAACATTTCAACAATATTCAAAACAACAAACATGTTGAGATCTATTTTGTCCAAAACCAAACTTAACAATGAACAAGAAAGGACAAAGAATTGCATTTATAATATACCTTGTGAATGCGATCAGTTTTATTTAGGTGAAACATCAAGGTCATTAGATGTTAGAATAAGTGAACATCAATCTTATATTAAAAATAGAGAATTTGATAGATCTCAAATATGTAAACACGCATGGGATAATGAACATAGGGTTCAATGGAACGATTCAAATATACTGATAAAAGAAACTGATGGTAAAAACAGAAAAATCAAAGAAGCTGTTCTAATTATGCTAAATGAGACCAATTGTGTCGCAAATTCCTCGGCAGAATATAGTAGGATCTGGTTACCCATATTGAAAGAGAAAGTTATTAAAAAGAAAATACCAGTATTAGTAAGTCAGTAACATATAGAGGATACATCATTTATGTTTTTTAAATACCAAACATATAAAATCAGAGTTTGGTGTTTATTGAAGGTAAACTAAAGCATGATCAAATACTTACCATGTCGGAATAGTATTATGAGGTTTTTTCCTGGTTTTTTCCTAGTGGATTCACTAACAAGAGGATGTTTTCTGTCATCATGGCATGTGTTTGTCTTTTTAAAGACGAATTACATGCTATGATTTTTTCTGACGGATATTCTCAAGTTAAAGTAGATTTCATGTAATCGAATGAATTATCTTATGAGTAAAGTCATCCTAGGAGCGCAACTCAACAATATTGGCAATATCATTTTAAAGTCGTCTACTTTAAAATGTGTAATGTATGTCTGAATTGTCACTATAAATGAGTCAGATAAAATTAAATTAGAAGAATTTTTTACCAAGAAAAAAAAAACAAAATTTGTTTAATTTACTAATGTTTGTATTTTGAGAACGATTTCCGAAGTGGAAATTGAAACGTCAATAAACGTACTTTAACCTTTACTTGTGGCTTATTCCCATTTAAATAGCAATTATTATAATTGTAATGTTTTCTATTAAAATTTCCAGTAAATGTTTTTTTGACAATAATGACTTTCTACAATTTAAAAATCAAAGACGCACATGTGAGTCTCTTAGCATATGGATGAAACATTAATGATCTAGTGCTAACGACGCCTATGAGCGTCACGCGTTAAAAAAGACAAAATTTCGCAAAAACTTTATAAATGTATCCTGTCAACAAGAAATCAATCACAGTTATAACGATTTACAAAAAAAAATACTCTCAGCACCTATCAATAGCATACCGTTAGGCTTTAAGCATGCGACGTGTTAAAAGTCCATTAAAAATATCTACTTAATGGAGAAATAATAAAAATATTACCACTAAGTGCATAAAACGAATAAACTGATCCGCAACTAAAAATGGGTTACTTTTCTGAATAACGGAAAGCAGCACATACAATCTGAATTTCAAAAACTAATATATCACAATAAAGCTATATTCCGTTGATTTGATAGATTATTCGAAGCCAATGTTGCCGTTTTCATTATAGAAATTTCTCTTTTTTTATGTGTCTTAGAATGAATATTGCATCTGCTGAAGATCGAGCTGTCCTGCTCGCCTTATAATATTGTTTTTCTAATTCTGATCTAATAATCCTAATTTTTTCTTACTACCGTTGTGCTCCCGTATCCGCGAGTAATACGTTCCGAATAATATCGCGTTTTCGTGAACCCTCATACTTACTACATTATCATAATACACAATGATATCATAATACACATTATTATAATACATAATAACGGAATGACTTACGGAGATTTCTCGTGTCATCATGCCCGGTCACCATTCCAGGCTATGCCCTATGATGAGTCGACCTGTTTTTATATATATATTTTTTTTTGAGAGAAAGACTAGGTACTATGAACTAGGTGTGACCAGGGAAGGAGCTAACTCTATTACGATTTTGTAGAGCTACAATAATATCTAATGACTAAACATTACCAAGAAGTTCTATTGTCTTCTTTTTGCTTCCATCCGTGGAAGACATCATGACATCTCTAGTAGAATGTGGTTTTTTCATTATGACTCCTAGGTTTTTTATGTTTTTTGAGTAATTCTAATTATCGATCTTCAGGTGTTTCTCTCCTCCTCTTGAACCCAACTGATTAGGTTTTTTCCCGGTTTACAGCTATTTTCCATTGTATGCATGAGTATTCAAGTTCATTCAGGACAATTTTTAGCATAAAGACTGATTGATGCTTGAAGTGGGGGTTTATACTGGTTAACCAGTTATGGATGGTTAGATTTCTGCTCGTTCGTTCTAGGGGTTTAACCATTCTTTTAAAAATCTCTGTACTTTGTTTTGGATGACCACTTTCCACTAGGCAGGAATTCATCAGATGATGAGATAAATGAGCTGTAAGAGATATGAGAAGAAAGCGAATTTAATGGAAAACTCGCCTTAAGTTCTCTTGGAGCAAATATTGCTGAAAAAGTTAAAAACTGAATTAGATGATGTTAAAAAAATTGGTGATTACGTTTTACTTTTCTATGAAGATCATGTTTACACTGAAGTGATAACAGCAATAGAAAATGATCGAGCTGTTATGGCAAATTCGTTAAAGTTTTGGAAAGGGCCAGAAAGACGCCACGAAATATCGTGGGACAATGTAATTGGCGCCGTAAACCTCCCCAAGAAGATTTCCAGACGAGAATTGTATATTGTTCCAGAATGAGACAAATTGTACTGGGATTAGTTTCAAACTTTGTATTTTTACTATTGTCATTATAATAAAGTTTTTTCATTTAAAATGTAGCAATGGTCTTTACTTTTATGCTTCTTTCATGAATGTAGCTAGGGTTAAATTAAATAAACTGGGCCGACGAACATTTTTTGCACTTAATTGGCGCAAAGTTAAAAATCCTATAGGATTACTATGCACCAGCAAGCATTTCGTTACCAAATATTATTAAAGTATCGAGTGGTGCAAAGAATCACTTTTCTAGGTTATACTTTGCACCACTAATAAAACTAGGTTGTTCTCTTAATTATGTAATATGCCTATAAAATAGCTATAATAAGAGCTATATTACAACTTGTTAAATAGGTATTTATAATAAAAAGTTCAGATCTTCTTTCGAGTGATGTTATATCCACACTAGACAAAAAAATAAAACTGAAAAAAAAATGGTGCAAAGTAACCCCGTTTTACGGTATCACAATGTCCCCAAATCACCTCGACGTCGGTTATTTTACCATATCTATATCATTAGAAATTTGCTCTGATCTTCTCAATATAGATTTTGGTGCAACGCATAATTACTTTGACTATATTATCACCTAGCTTACATTTGAACCATTCAAACTGTGTTTTTGCATTTCTAGCTTCTCTTATTGGTCCTGATGATTTCAACACAATATTTGTTGTACACTTTCTTCACTTTGTGTTTTTGTCTTTATCAAGATAGTATTTTGAAATTATTGTTCTTTATCTTCTTCCTTTTAAACCTCCCATTACAGTCTTGTTCCGATTATTTTTCAGAAATGGTACATTCTTGTTCTAGGACATCATCAGATACATATTCCTCAAGATGATGGTCATTTGAGCAGCTATCGTCGTCACTCCATCTATATTCTGCTCCTGTTCGTTCTCTATTTGATTGTTCCATTCCATATTTAGCCATACGGCTCATACTCCCTCTAAGGGGAAAATTAACTCATCCCAGATACCTATGGTATCAAAAGGATTGAGCTCTGGTGGGACTCTTTCCATGTTATCGAGTCCTAGGTGACTTGGTACGTCGGTGTATCTCCTAAAAATTTTCGCACGCATCTGGACGTCGAAAGTAGCACAGCTTTCTGCATGATCTTATATAGATGTTCATTTAGACCCAGCTTTTTTAAGTTTTCTAGGGAGGTTCTTCGGAATGACTCCAGTGGTAGAAAGAATAATAGGTATCGTCTGGGTACTTTCCATTCTCCATTGTCTTGTTATTTGTATTTCCAGATCTCTGTACTTGGCGATCTTTTCGTTGTACTTAACACGCAGATTATTGTTGTTAGGTATCGCCACATCGATTAGAGTTGTTTGTCTTGTTAGTTTATTAACTAGCACGAGATCTGGTCTTGTATGTACTACAGTTTGGTCTGTGAGCACAGTACGATCCCAGTATAGCTTGTAGTTGTCATTCTCAAGCATACTCTCTGGAACGTGTTGATAGTATGGGAGATGGTTTGTTTGTAGAAGTCCCAGTTTAATAGCTATCTCTTGATGGAGGATCTTCCCTACTGAGTCATGCCGTTCCTTATATTCAGTTGCAGCAAATGCCTGGCAGCCTCCGGTAAGATGTTGGATCGTTTCTTGGGCTTGACATCCATATCGGCATTTGTCGTTTTGGACCTGAGGGTCTTTGACAATATATTTCAGGTAATTTTTGGTTGGTATAACCTGATCCTGAATGGCGAGTAATGAACCTTCTGTTTCAGGGAACATCTTTCCTGATGTCAGCCAATAGTTCGGCGCTATATTGTCGACATAGTCTTGACTGACTTCATTCGGATGTCGCCCGTGCAGATGTTTACCCATCCAGATGCGCATTTTTTCGTTCTTAGTAAGATGGTTTATGCGCACTTCTTGTTCCCTCAGGTTGATCGGTGTTGTGTCATCTACTGCGCAAATCGCGCGATGAAGAGTAGATGTCTCCGCCTGTACCTGAAAATAAGTTCTTAAATTATTAATCTGTTTATCTAATTGCTCGCTTATATCAATAAGTCCTCGTCCTTCTAAATACCGTGTTAATGTCGTTCTTTCTACTGCACTTCGAGGATGGTGTTTTTGTGCCTTTGTGAGATGTGTTCGTACTTTTCTCTGAAGACTTTCTATATCCGTTTTAGTCCACTTAATAATGCCAAATGAGTAGCTAAGCGCGGAAAATGCGTAGGTGTTTAATGCCTTAAACAAATTTTTACTATTAAGATGTGAGCGGAGTAGCTGTTTTACCCTTCGTATGAACTCTGATGTTAATTCGATTTTCATTTGTTTATGGTCAATTTTCCGCGCTTGCTTTACTCCTAGATATTTATACATGTCATTTTCGCCCATAGCCTCGATGTTTTGGCCATTTTGCATATCGAATCCTCCGGGCTGAACCTTTCCCTTGACTATATTTAGTACACGACATTTGTCTAACCTAAAGTGCATACTGATATCATTTGAAAAAGTTTCTATAGTTTTTAGCATTTGATCTAAGTGAGTTCGAGTGGAAGCCATTAGTTTCAAATCATCCATATACAACAGATGATTAAGCTTCGCCACTACAGTGTTGTTGTTTTTAATGCTAAAACCTGAGTCAGTGGAGTTCAATAGCTGGGATAGTGGGTTCATCGCTAGACAGAAACACAAGGGACTTAGCGAGTCTCCTTGGAAGAGGCCGCGGTTAATTGCGATATTTTCCGTTTCGATATTGTTTTCACCAGGTATTTGGAGGTGAGTTTTAGTCTTCCAATCTGTCATTATATGTCTTAAGAAGGTAACTATATTATCATCGACTTTATATATTCTTAATATATTTACCAGCCATTCATGCGGCACTGAGTCAAAGGCTTTCTTATAGTCAATAAAGGCAGTGAAGAGGTTCCTTTTTTTGGTGTATGCCTGGTTAGAAATGACTGAGTCGATAATAAGTTGTTCTTTGCAACCCATGGAGCCCTTAGCGCATCCTTTCTGTTGAGGTTCTATGATATTGTTTAGAGCGCAGTGTTGGTAGATACGCTGGGCTACACAGGATGTGATCAATTTATACAGAGTTGGAAGACACGTAATTGGGCGGTATTTGGCTGGATCTTGGGTGTTATTTTGATCCTTTGGTATTAAATAAGTTGTTCCCTGAGTTAGGAATGGTGGTATTTCCTGCGGATTAGAAATAACACGATTAATTAATGTTGACAGGCACTCATGAGCACTCCAGAACTTCTTAAGCCAGAAGTTTTGAACTCCATCTGGTCCAGGAGATTTCCAGTTATGAAGCTCTTTGATGATATTAGAGACTTCTTCTGTGGTGAAGGGTTCATAAACAGTTGTGCGGTAGTGTTTACAGCTGTGCGTCGTATCTTTTCCATTCCATTATTATTAACATTCCATTATTATTATTTTTTTTTTCAAAATTAGAATCGCCGAATATTACTTTTTTTGACGGGACAATGCTGATATCTAAAACAAAAATAAAAAAGAAATACTTACAGATTTTTACGCGCAGATTACAATGGCAACAGAATACAGTCCATGTCTTACACCCACACAAATCAAGCGACAGTCGCATACTAAAACTAAAACTGATTCTTAAACTATGCCCTAAAAGTATTAGGAGGTAGGCAACTATTCATACAATATAGTCCGATTCGATGGATTACGTATGTAATCCGCGCGTGACTGGAGGATTCAAAGTATTAAACGTCATAATGTCGATGATTATAGATTTAACTGCTCGGGAACAATATGTCCCTACTCGAAACAACACTCGCATGTTTTTTTCATGTGCATTATTTGTTTTCTTTAATTTATATTTTGTTATAAAACTTCGTAATGTATTTGGATGACAATGTTTAATATTGTAAAATTAATATCGTACATCGTCCTCAATTTTTATAGACCGTTTATAAATGGTAGATTCTGCATGACTAACCATTCCGCATATGCACGTACTACTTGTCTATATTATCCACCTTATAAAATTAGAAATCTGCATTTTATTGCCTACGTAATAACCATTGAAGATAATAATTATTTATGCAATTTACTTAATTTGTTTACATAATTTTGCAAAATTTCCACTTATGGTTATTGTACCGAAAGATAACCATCAATCAGCTACTTTCAACATCGTTATTTAAAAATTTATCTTCAGAACTAAGAACAACTACGCAACTATTCATTCGTAAATCATAAATATTACAAATTGCTTGCATTGTTCTTTTTTAAGGTAACCATAAATATTAAATTCCCGTTTGTTGACATTTGTAATATTTATTTTATTTCTAATAAATAAATACTTTTAATAATTATCTACAACAAATTATTTCATTGGACATTAGGTTATGAATAGGTACTAAAAGTTATTAAAGTAAATTATTCTTTGCAAATACTATTTGATGTGTACACTAATTAATAATAGTCTTTGTATAAAGGGCAACTATAAGAGACAACTTTCATTGTATAAGAGTATGTATATTACGTAACAATTAATTTTTTCACTGTTGTTTGGATATTTTCATATTTTACTTTTTTTACTTTTATTACTGCATTATGTGATCTTATTTTTTTTTTGTATATTCAAACTACTTATTTGCTTTAAAAGATATTATTTTCTGCTGTTCAGTAAAATCTCATTGTCAAACATGCTAGCGCATGTGTCTGTTTTAAGTTCAAAGAATTTGACGTCTTTTGTATCGGAAACTATATCGCCAGCACATAAACCGCTGTAAAGTATCACATTTCAGTGACCATTAAGTAAGATGATCGCCATTCAAAAGCGCCATACAGTAGCGCTGAAAATGGGCATTAAAATAATCTCAAACAAAACCAAATTTTTAGTATTTAGTCGTGACCCAGCTCAAAGAAAATGTTGTACAGGTAACAAGAGAGAGGAGAGAATCACTGCTAACACCAAACTTAAAATGGAAGAAAGAAGAGAAATGCTAAAAGGTAAGAGTATAGAACAACAAAGCATAAATAAAATCAACAAAGAGGTCTCAAAAGCAATTAGAAAGGACATAAGGGCATATAAAAATGAGAAAATCTCGCAGACAATCGAGCACAACAAGAGCATGAAGATATTAAGAAGGAAATTGACGAACAGCAGAAAAGAAATCATCAGACTTAAGGGAAAGAATGGCAAACTAACGTCCAACAGAGACGAAATGCTAGAGATAGTAGAAGACTTCTATAAAACACTATACACAAATAAATTGGACTTAAACCCGACAGAACATACAGAACTAAAAATTATAAATCAAGGTTCAGAAGATATTCCCGACATATCAACGGCTGAAATTTACCATGCTCTGAAGAAAATGAAAAAAAAAAACAAAGCACCAGGAGAAGATGGAGTAGTGGCGGATGCGCTAAAAATCGGAGGCTCTGCTCTCATCAGGATAATCAAGCAGCTCTTCAATATATGCTTAGAAAACCAAGCAATACCAGCTGAATGGAATAATTCTATAACGCTCCTTATGCATAAGAAAGGAGATCAAACAGACCTCGAAAACTATAGGCCAATCAGTCTTGTAAGTCACCTGTATAAATTATTTGCTCGAATTATCACTGCCAGAATTGAGAACAAACTAGAAACATGCCAACCAAGAGAACAGGCAGGTTTCCGCCCTGGGTATGGTACAAATGACCATCTAACTTGTCTAAAGGCCCTAATTGAAAAAACTATAGAGTACAACCGGCCACTAGTTCTAGTATTTGTGGACTATAAAAAAGCCTTTGACACTATCGAGATGGTAGCTATCTTAAGAGCTTTGAGAGATTGTAGAATCGACTACCGATATACCAGCATTATTCAACATATATATGCAAATGCCACAACAGCAATAAACCTCCACACCCCTACTCAAAAAATAAAACTAAAAAGGGGAGTTAGACAAGGAGACAACATGTCACCAAAATATTCAATGCCGTAATAGATAGATAGATAGATAGATAGTTTATTTGACTGTAAGTTACAACTAGGTTTACAGCAAGTCAAAACTAAAATTATAAATATTAAATATTACAAAAAATGAAAACAATACATTAAAAATATTTAAGACATTAAAATACTTAAAAAACGTACAATATAGACAAATAATTAAAATATTACTAAATTTGGTTATGTTGCAGCTTAGACATTCACAGATACACCCTCGTAATATTCACCTAATGTATAAGGACACATGGTCACTAGGTACTCTTTGACTTGGTTTTTAAAAGCTGTAGTTGAATTAATGTTTTTAAAATTGCATTGCATTTAAAATTGCATTTAAAATTGCATTGCATAATGCAGCATGCATTCCAGATGTTAGAATGGGAAAACAGAGGTTTGAGTGTCGATGGCGAAAGGCTGAACCACCTACGATTTGCAGATGACATAGTTCTAATAACCGACGACTTAAAGGAGGCCAACGAAATGCTACAAGATTTACAACGAGTCTCCCAAAAAGTAGTGCTGGAAATAAACTTTGCGAAAACTAAAATGATGACCAACTTAGTACCTAGTGGACCATTGAAACTAGAAAACTGGCATATTGAAACGGTTGAAAAATACATATATCTGGGCCACGAAATACAAATAAGTAGAAACAAGAATTATCTAGAAGAATAGCTTTAGGATGGGCAGCCTATGGCTAAAAAACGTGTTTAAGGAAAACATCCCAATAAAGCTAAAGAGAAAAGCATTTAACCAGTGCGTACTTCCGGTGCTCACTTATGGAGCTGAAACACTGACTTTGACTAAAGCATCAATAAAAAAGTTACAAGTAGCACAACGAAAAATGGAAAGATCTATGCTTGGCGTAATTTGAGAGACCGAATACGAAATGATGAGATACGGCGAAGAACTGGAGTGGAAGACGTCATAAAACGGATTACGAAGTTGAAGTGGAAATGGTCAGGACACGTCGCAAGACAGAGAGACAACAGATGGACAAAGAAGATTTTAGAATGGCGGCCAAGGGCAGACAAGCGAAATCGTGGAAGACCACCTACCAGATGGACGGACGACATTAAAAGAATAGTGACAAACTGGATCGCGGCTGCACAGGACAGAGAAGAGTGGAGACATCTTGAGGAGGCCTATGTTCGACAGTGGACAAATTTGGCTGTGTGATGATGATTAGTCGTGACCCACATCCCGATTCAGGAGTCCAAGTTGAGAAAGTTCACAAAATGACATATTTTGGAACTGTGATAACGGAACAACTAAATTCAGACATAGAAATAAAACGTAGAATAGCAATAACTAAAACTACTTTTATGAAAACGAAGTCATTTCTTTGCAATAACCATCTCAGTTTATAACTAAGGCAAAGAATGGTTAACTGCTATGTTTGGTCCGCACTTTTGTATAGTGCAGAAGTGTGGACTCTAAAAGTATCGATCATGAACAAAATTGAATCATTGGAAATGTAGGTTTATAGACGAATGCTGAAGATACCTTGGACAGCAAGGAAAACTAAGGAAGCAGTACTAAGGAGCATTAACAAAGATAGAGAACTGCTAAAGACTGTTAAACATCGAAAAATGTCTTATCTGGCACATATAGTAAGGGGAAGTCGATATAAAATTTTACAACTGATCCTTAAAGACAAAATAGAGGGCCGTAGAGGTGTAGGAAGAAAACAAGTTTCTTGGTTAAAAACCATTCGTGAATGGACTCAGATACCAAATGCAAGACAATTATTCCATATTGTAGAAGATTGAGAAGCCTTCGCAATGGTGATCGCCAACGTCGAATAATTCTGCTATGGTACGCGAAGAAGAAGATTTATTCTGACACACACACACATAAATACAATGCATGCAATTACTAATCATTGCTAATAGAGTTCATTTTCGGACAATTATCAAAGTCAAAGCGACTTTGACCTTAACGTGGCGTGGGTGTCTAAGTATGTAGCCACTATAAGGCATTCTACATGTATATATATATATATATATATATATATATATATATATATATATATATATATATATATATATACATTATAAGCATTCCACTATTAGAAAATAGTGTGTGCCTTAAAGGGTTAAACATAAATTTAAATGTACAGGATGATTCACGCAAGCCTAGCATAGTCCATAAGCTTTGTTTTTAGTGGAACACCCTGTATCTTTTTATATTTTTAAAAGCTGCTTAACAACCTGATGTGAATGAACCATATTCTCTAGGGTGTATTATGAATAATACAGGGTGGCATTTTGAAATTTTAAAGTGTGTAAAACACTTACATAAAAGTAATATTACCTAAACTATAAAATAAAATATAGCTTCATAGTAATAATTTATACACTATTTGTTTTTCTTGCTAAACATTATCTTTAAGTAGTTTCCTAGAACGTCAAGTTTGTTTAGAAATACGTTTAACGATAGTTAACTATTAAATATAAAAAAGGTATAAACCCATGAGCACTTTTTTTAATGTATGAAACTTGCCTGTCTAATAGTCTTTTTATACTTAATTTAGTATCTTAACATTGTCGCAAATACAAATTATAATTTTATAATATTAGTGAACATGTCAAGATTAGATGTGATTAAAAAAATTAAACGGGAAGTATCGTCTCACGAACATCCACTTTTAATCAACTTCAGTTGCTTTTCATACATAATTTTATTGATTAGTTAATGGTTTTAAAAAGTTGATATTATTTTATGCACGAAAATAAGAAATTGATCTAAAGGTACTTCACTCGTTATTCGTCTACTGTTGGCCAATAAATTAACGTGAAATACAGCGATACTGTTTAATTTTCCGTGTCACCACTGGATTGTATGAAAATATATATTCAGGTTTTACTTACCCTCAACTTCACTTTTGGATTTGGCCGTTGGTGGCTTTTTATTTTTAGGTATGAAAACTACTCCTATTAGGGATCGCCACCCTTATTATAAATTTAAAGCGGGTAATTGATTCAAATCAACTTTCAATGACGTGAATAAATTTTAAATTAACATTAAACAACGCAGTTTAAGCTTTTATCGCAGTTTAACCCCTAAAGCTCACCTCTAGATTAGTTATAATTAAAATAATTTCATTTTATATCTACCTTGTCTACACTGATTTGTATGTAAATTTGGATATAGGGTCTCTCTTCTCTTTGTCGAACCATTTTCCAGCTACTCCTGAACGTAGGTCTCTCCCAATTGCTGCCATCTTTCTCTATCTTGCGGCAATCTACTCCACCGTTTACATGCCACTGCTCTTATGTCATCTACCCATCTTTTTTGAGGTCTTCCCATGCTTCTTTTTGTCGTCCTTGTTCTCCATTCTAGAATTTTTCGTGTCCACCTTTTGGCATTATATCGGGCTACGTAATCTGCCCAGAGCCATTTCATTTTTGTAATTTCTTCCACAACATCCCTAATCTTCGTTCTACGTATTATCTCGGTGTTTATTTTAACAGCACCATCTTAGATACAGATGCAAGTAATGTGGGAATTGGAGGAGTGCTGTCTCAGATTCAAGGAGAACAGGAACAAGTTCTTGGATGTTTTAGTAAAGTTCTTTCAAAACCTGAGCGGAATTATTGCGTCACGAGACGAGAACTTCTAGCAGTAGTGAAATCAGTAGAGCACTTCTATCAATACCTCTATGGAAGGAAGTTTTTAATCCGAACCAACCATACCGCCCTTAAGTGGTTGATGCAGTTTAAGAATTCAGATGGCCAGATAGCCAGATGGATCGAACGACTCCAAGAATACGATTTCCGGGCATTAAGATTGAGCACCGGGCCGGAGTTAGCCACAGAAACGCTGATTCTCTTTCCAGAAGGCCATGCCCAGCAAAGTATTCCCACTGCAATAAAACGGAATCCAAGGAAGCAGCAGTGCTAAGAACAATGATGGTCAACGACGACTGGGCGCCTACCAAGATAAGGGATGAACAAGAGAGAGATCCAGTTGTACAGAAAATTCGAAAATGCAAAAAGGAAAACCGTAGACCACCTTGGCAAGAAGTATCAAACCTATGCTCAGTAGTTAAGACGTATTGGGCCCAGTGGGACTTATTTATCATGGAAGATAGCTTGCTCAGAAGAGTCCTGGAAAATGATGACGGTTCAGAGAAGAGAAGACAGTTGGTGATGCCAAAGAGCAGAATAGCCGAGGTACATCGTCAGTTACACGACAGTCCATCAGGAGGGCATTTTGGCGTAAAAAAGACCCGTCAGCGAATTCGGTAACGGTTTTGTTCGATGAACAGTTCAGACGACGTAAAAGGCTGGTGTAAGAAACGTACTATTTGTGCTACGAGTAACGGGCCTTACCGAAAAAGGAGAACTCCTATGAGACAATATAATGTTGGAAGTCCGTTTGAAAGAATAGCTTTGGACATTGCTAGGCCATTTCCAAAAAGTGAAAATGGAGGCAAGTACATGTTGGTAATGGATTACTTTACTAAGTGGGTCGAGATTTACGCACTTGCAGACCAGAAGGCCGCCACCATTGCAGATAAGTTGATCCAAGAATATATCAGCCGATTTGGAGTGCCTTTGGAGATCCATAGTGACCAAGGCAGGAACTTAGAAAGCGAACTATTCAAAGGAATATGTGATAGACTAGGCATGAAGAAAACAAGACTACAGCATATCATCCGCAGTCGGATGGTATGGTAGAACGGATGAATAGGACCGTTGGCAAGTATTTGACAATGATGGTGTCCGGTCATCAGCGAGACTGGGACCAATATCTTCTGTTCTTCACACTGGCTTCCAGATCTGCTGTTAATGAATCAACAGGCCAGACACCAGTCAGAGTCCTATTCGGACGCGAGATGCGACTACCTTGTGATCTAGAGTTTGGGTGTCGACCTGGAGAAGATGTAGCAGGTGAAGATTATGTTCGAACTACGAAGAAGAATGGCCGATGTACACGACTTGGTCCGTTCCCACCTTCAGATCGCTAGCGACCGAATGAAGAAACGATACGATACACAAGCCGAAAAGGTTTGCTTTAAGAAGAACGACAGAGTCTGTCTCTATACTCCCAAGAAGCGAAAATGTTGTTCTTCCAAGTTGCAGCAGTTTTGGGAAGGTCCGTACCTCATTATGGAGAAGATCAACGATGGCATCTACCGAATAAGCAAGATTCCGAGGGAAAAGCCGATTATAGTACATCTTTACCGGCTGGCGTCTTTCGAAGGTGACCACGACGTAGATAAAAAAGTGAAGTAAACCAAGTCCAAGATGTGTCTGACCTCACGTTTGAGGAATTCATGGGTGCCTATGTGATAATGTTCAGGTTTTCCTTCTCCATTCTTATCTTTGATGTTACTATTCTTTCTGATATGTATTGACACTCTTTGATGTAATTTTGATACCTTTGGTGTATTAGTAAGGCTACACCTTCTTTGGCCCTGTTTTCTTTTGCTACTCCACTGTAGATTAGTATGTATTCACCTAATTTTGATTGACCTTTTCCTTTATTTTTTGTTTGTTGTAGAGCACAAATGTCTATTTCTTTCTCTTTCAACACTTGGGTTATTTCTTGGTCCCTTGAGTTAAGTGATCTGATATTCCAAGTAATTCTCATCTGGGTTTTGGATGTTTTTCGCTTGTCCTTATTTCTTGCCGTAGTCGTCTTCATAGTATCAATCCGGTTCCGAGACTGTACATTGTTTCTTTGAGCAGTATTTGATTTTACGATTGGTAGGTTGCTAACCAATAAATATAAATAATTAAATTTCATATTCAAATACTGCAAATTTGGTTATTACTCAGCTCATGTAAAGAAAAAAAGAAAATAATAATTCTGATTGAAATACAAAAAAAATGTACTGGATGATTGACCAAAACTCTACGCTGTTTCTATATAATAAATTATTATTATATAAGCAAATACTGAAACAATTGTATTATTATAAAAACAGTATAAATATTTAGAAAGAAAATGGAAAATCAACAGAAAATATTTCTATTCGTATAAAAAATTAATAAAATTATAGGTACTTACTATTTGTACTGCTTGTACTGCTTATTTATATAACATTTCCTATTTTAAATACAATAAACACACTGGTTTGTCAAAAGTCGGAATAAGCCCTAATAATGTTATTCAACTTTATTTATCCTCCTCCGAGGGTTTTACCTATCTGGCGAGAATCCAGAAGCTACCGACAAAGACACCCTGTGCTGACGGAGAGAAAATTGCATTTAGCAAAAATTTTAAATTTTTTAAAAGTTTATATCAAATAGCTGCTTTGTGTTACACTTTATGTTAAAAGTAAAAACAGATTCGGAAAGTGGGTCAAATTCTGTAGTGCCCTATTTAAAAAAAAATTGTTTCGTTTATTTTAACCAAAAATATTTGAAAAAAAATATTGTTTAAACAATTTATTAATTTACAACCAAATAGTGCACTAGAACTTTTTTAGACCTTCCATATAAAAAAAGAATCATCTCAATATCTGCCATAGTTTTTGCGTTATTTGATATAAATTTTTACATTGAAATTTACCTATGCCCAGAATCGCGAGGATCGGCCTTAAGCAATTCATAGGTGCCTATGGAGGTATCGGTAAAGCAAGACATTGTGTTACCAATGAAAAAAGGTAAGATCTACTCGCGCTTCCCAATGACTACACACTGGCCCTTATCATCCCGGCCAGTATCACAGACGCAAAAGGGTTGGCATCCGTCTTTCGAAGAAAGTTTTTTTGTACCACTGTACCACTAACGAATTTTTTAAAACAGCAGTTAATAAAATTAGAATCGCCATAATGATATCCAATCTCCGATAGGAGAGGCACTCAAAGAAGAAGAAGGCAATCGTAGTTCGCTATTGTCGCACGAGCCCTTACTTCGGTTGAGATTATATATTTACGCTGGAATCGATTTTTGCCAGTAGACCAGAAAACGAACATGGGTATTATAATTTTTTTGATGTTGGAACTCGGAATTGTCTGCAGACGACTCCTGTACTTCTGTACTTGGTAGAACAGTTTCCATGCTGCGATCTATTGAGACTCGTCCTCAGCTTAGGAATTCGTCTTGTCGGTTAGATGACACCCCCGATATAGATATTAAAAATTAAAGTGGCCAACATATCCTACAAAATCGAGGCCAAATAAGTGAAGTTTCAAGTTAATATTTTCAACCACCGCCAATTTAATAACATTTGCAGATTAAAATTATTCAGACTGTCTAAAAATGTAAGAATTTTGTGAACTCCCGATAGGAGAAATCGAAACGTCAAAGAAAATATAAAATGTAACTCAACTTATTTTTATGCCATATGAATTAATATCCAAAATAATGTCGATAAAGATATTTAAGATCAAAGTATATTAACATTTTAAAGCAGCCATTTTTGAAATGTTAACAATCTGAACATATAAACATTTACATTTACAGTTTACATTCTATTAGGTCCAATAATCGATCCGCCACTGCCTGGTATTTCCTATTTTCGAATATCCTGCAATGCTACTGAACCCATTTATTTATTAAAGTCATAGAGTGTTTCCTTCAAACCGATACGAAGTTGTATGTCTAGAAGTAAATAAATGCATCCGTAATATCAGTGCTCATTATATAAATATGTAGTTATATTAACGGTACTTACAATACATACATCGAATACAACTTTCAATGCAAGTAAAAAAAGTTGAAACTACAAAATTTTGACAAAATATTTATTGCACATATGAGATACATATTCACTTTTTTCTGAGACATAAAGATATAGATAAATAATCAAGAGGTAGATTAAAAAAAATCTACAAAAAACATTTTTTCCAAGACATCTGGGAACATTTGAGGAGGTAATTTTCATAACCCCACATGTCCAAAAATATATTTTTTTAATAAGTGATGTTTCTAATTCGTCTTTTTAAAATGCATTGCCTGTCATGCTTATTGTCGATCAAAAACCCAAATTTCCAGTTGTAATATTAATTTAAAAGTAGGTGTTTAAAGCAAAACCCCACATTTTCTATTCAGCCATAGAGGAGTAAGTATTGAATATAAGTAAACGCATATTCAACAGGCTTTTTATGCCAGACAATTAAGTCTTTACAATGTTTGTGTAACAGATATTAAAAATGACAACAACCCATACTTTTATATCTGGACCGAAGGGCAAGCAGGGCGCAGTTCAACCGAAGTAGCTTCTGCTATTCTTAATTATCTTCAAACAGATGACCTTACAGATGAGACCCACCTGAGATTGTTTTGTGATGAATGTACAGGTCAGAACAAAAACAATCATGTGCTTCATACTTTAATGCACTTTTTATCAGCCCACGAAGGCACCTTGGCACATATTACTATTAATTTCCCTGTCAGGGGCCATTCTTTTTTACCAGCCGATAGTTTGTCCAATACTGAGTCCAACCCTACACTAAATAATCTTATAACTATAGTAAATTGATTTGATCAAAACACCACATATCCAAACCTGTTATGTTTATAACCCCACATGTAACATGTGTTTTATGCATAACCCCACATCTTACAACTTTTATATTATATGTTTAATTTGTTATACCACTTTCTACACAAGTAGTTTTCTTAGCTCATCAACCAATACTGAACTATAACTATATTACATAAAATATTTTTTGGTGAAATAATGTAGATGAATCGGTTTTTTTTACTCTCCTGAAAAAATAGCCAATGTGGACATGTGGGGTTATGAAAATTACCTCCTCATTTTTGTTTTTTTTTTGTGTGTACTCGTATCTTTTTATACTTTAATCAATTAGACTAAAGTTATTACAGATAATTTCTAGGAATGGTGACGGGTAGCTCTTTTAAAGAGCAGACTCAGTAAAACTAAGGCCTAATTAAAATAAAAATCGATCAACACTGGACAATGAGCGGAAAGTGACTAATCAACACTTAGCCGGAATAGGTATGTCTCAGATAAACACTCTAAGACCGGTAAAAAACTGTCACTAGTTCAAAAAACACTCTAGCAGTATCAGTTGGCCTTCAGTCATCACCTTAAGGCCCTGCGAAGTTCCTACCAGATCAGCTACCTTGCTTTAGCAGTTACTTAAACCCCTTTCTCCCAACGCCACAAATGCTCACTTGCTGGAGTAATCTTTTTCGTTCCTACAAGTTTTATCGCGGTTTCTTGACTAGTTTTTGGTTTCTTTGGTTTTTGATTTCTTTTGTTAGTTCTCTTCATCTTCGCAAGTAATAAAATCCAGTTTGGAACAACACAGCCTCAGTCATCCTCAGATGACTAAGGCTGTGTTGTTCCTTCTGCTGTTTTCATTTGTTTCACTAGAATCTAGGACATAAATGGCCACTTCCGAAATAGCCAAGCATCTCGAGGAAATCCCCTAAAGAACCCTAATGAAACCGTAGTCCCACCTAATAGTCTCAGATGGACTGTTCTTAGTTTTTATCCCGTCGGTCACATAATTATAGACCATGACCAACGTGAGACGACTGAAAAAAAGCGAACTCGTTTGTTATCAATGGTCGCTGTGTTGAGCGAATAAGAATTTGAAGCAAACGGATAGAACTTACGCCGAATAATATATGGGAATCTAGCAATAGAATTGCCTAAGCATTTGGACAATGAAATGTAGAAAAAGGACCCTCAGGTCTCATTTCTTGAAGTGTGCAGTGTGGGGTTTAGTTGGGTTCGGTCGTCTGAGGGCGTGGTTAGGCAGCGAGGTCCGCGTAGTGCCAAACTGGTAGGCCAGGTCTCGATTCGGTTAGGAACACAACACTACCAGAATGTTTACTCTGGTATCTGGCTGCAGCAGAGTTCCCACCTACTAATAAAAAAGTGAAAAAATCACTAAGAAAACATGTCATAAGAAATTAATTGCAAGCCTGCTATATACCTGCTGTCTTCCACATTTCCTGTTTAGATATTTTTGATACAATTTTTTTTTCTGTGTTATTTCCTGTGTTATTATCTTGATCCCACCAATAAGTTGTTTGTTGTCCGATCTTTTCATATCGCCCTAGTGCTTCTAGGGCAGCGGCGTGTATACTTCTTCGATGGTTTTGTATAACTGATCTATTCAATTAGTTTTTGTTCCAGTCTACATTTATATAGGTTTCTAACACTTTCTTGGTGTAAACTTTTCTAATTGTATCGTACTTCTTGTACTTGCCTTTGTATGGTTATCTTGCGGCGTTTTCTGTTCTCTTTTATGTAGAAATGAAATTATCTGAACGTAGGAGGTAGTGGTCACTGCCACAAGTGGATCCTCTACATGCTCTTACGCCTGTTGTTTTCAGTCGACTTTTTTGTTTAAGGATGACATAGTCTATAACTGATTTTAAGTTTCGGGTTTCCTGAGTCTACGTATATTTATGAATGTTTATATGAAAATTAACTGTAACAAACACTAAAAGGGAAGCAGTCTTAGTACTACTGTTCACCGATGGTTAGAATAGAACACTATAGAGTTAGAAAACTACTATTAATTAAAAAAATTGTAATTGATTACCAATAAACCAATTCCATTACAATATCGGTGTAGATTTATTAAAATAAAATTACGACTTTTTAAAAAAATGTTACCATGATATGGTCATATCTAAGATCATTCTGCGAGTTTTAAAAAATTTCTACAAGACAAATTCAGCTAAGTAATAATAACGTCTTTAGTTCTAGATGCTCATTAGTTAATATTCAGTATGCTTACAAGTCACTGTACATTAATGTTGTCTTAAGGATGAGCATACGGCGTTGCTGCTGCTGCAGCAGCTAACATCAAAAGAAAATAAGATAAAAGATTAAAACGTAGGCGTTGCGGTTGTGCGATAGGAGGTCAAGTGACCGGTGCATCTGGTTTTGCCGCATTATTTATTACTGAATCAGACATTCCTTGACTACAGCACTAACAGTTGAAAACTCTCAAGGTTGGGGTGATCCGACGATCTAATAGTAAATGCGATTTAATATAAAGTTTAATATTAAGATTCAATATTTTTTACTACCAAAAACATTTATCAAATAATTACAAACCAATTTTTTTAAAGTAAATTCCTTTCAATTTAATTTTTTGTCAGTTTATTTATGTAATTAACACAATTTGTGCAATATGAATTATTTTTTATTTATTTTATTGGTCGCTCGTGAGTATTTTGCGATGAATTCGCAGGTTTTTTTACAATAAAAGTACCAAATACGAACGTAGTTTTTCTTATTCAGATAATAATAAAGTTGATAAACTGATATTAGACATACTATGTACAATAAGATAAAAAAGAACGTTCAAAGCGAAGACAACTATGCTGGATCCAGATATTGCTGAAATAAGAATTTAGTTTATTCGTTACACAAATATTTCGCGCACTGAAAACAGATTTTTTTATTTTTGCATTTTTACGACATGTAGGTACATATGGGTATAAACATCACTATAAGAGTAAAGTTTTTGAATTAGTGTTTTGACTTAACTAGGAATAATAATTATACGAGAATGAGCCGACTAATTCCATGCAAAAACGCTAGAGCGAGGCAGACGTTAAGAATAGAGGGTGTTGCCATTTTGTAACCATTTTCTTAAATATGTACGAAAATTCGTGTATTATAGCGACAAAATTCGTATTGGGGCCCGTCAGATCCATATTAACATGTGTCGTTCTGTTGTCTCGTCAAGTCTTTATTATCAGATGTCGCTATTGCGTCCATATCGAAGCCATTTTAGTGTTGCTTCTTAAAAGACAGAAAATATTGATCTTTCACGTTGGGAACACCTATGAATGACTGTTCTAATGAGACCTATTAGGTCGAAATACGTATCAACAGATACATAGGCGCTGTTGGCGTGAAATCAAATATCTGCTGTCTTTTTTATTCAAAAGAAGTTATTTTAATTTAAGGAGATACCTACATAATAAATATATTAATTTACCAATATAAAGTAGTAAGTACATAATATATGTAATTGGTAATAAGGTATTTTGGTTTTTCAAGAAGAAATATTTGTAATTCCTTTTTGTATAAAGATATTATATGCTTATTTAAACCTGACTTGTTTCTGTTTTTCATTTTTATTTCAACCTTTATATGGAGGCACAATTTACACAAAGCAATTTAGGATGCATGAATTATTTCGAAAAACTCATCAAATTTACTTTTAGGTCTTTTAGATCTATAACTCCAACGCTTACTACTCCGTCTAGAATCTGAATCTTTGTCCATCATATTAAATTGTAAACTTGTCACTTCGGAAACAACAAGGATTAGATAAAAAACAATTATTATTACATTAGACTCAAAGGAAAGCTTAATTCTGAATGAAGTTTAGTGATGTCAAAAAAGTAACTACTACTAGTTACTTTATGTTTCTTCACTATCCGATACCCTAAGTATCTAATAAAAAACCGAGAATTATATATCGTTACTTCGTTATTCTAAATATTTCAGTATTTTGTTTAGACGGTAGGCGACATTATCCGTTCTTAATTTGTCTCGTTACTTTTGAATATTAGCCGCTCTCTTTCAGCAAATTTTGTTTAACCGAATAATCTCATCGCACACTCAGCAGAAACAATTTTTAGTCTTTTAAGCCAATAAGATTTGTTTATTTCGATTACTCCTAACTAAATTATAATGGGAAAAAAATTGAATTATTAAGTGGGTGTCCCTAACAGTAAGTGTTATATTTAAAACAAATATATGCGATATTACTGTCGGCGTCGCAATGCAAAAAGATTATTTTATAATTAGAGGGCGACTATTTTGAAAATCTAGACAATTAATTTCAGAGCGAAGAAGTCGTCTGCTGGAAAAGATTGTACGAAATATTTTATGTTTACATTGTAATTATGACCTCTGAGCAAATGCCAAATGTGTCTTGAGTTTTTCAAATTTTTGTTACATATTTTGTTGCGTCTCATAGAGTTTGTAAGCATATAACCGAACTACTATAGTTGCTAAAACGACACTAAGTCCTAACTGCAAGACGCGAGAGTCTCGCAGACTTAGTCTTGTTCTTGCTTAAATCTTGCACGGTCAGTCTTGGTCTTGCTAAAATTAGGCGGTCTTGGTCTTGCGTTTTCGCAAAACCAAGACTAAGACCGCAAGACCAAGACCGATTTTGGCCAACACTAAATTATTAAGACCATATATTTCACCATATCCGATATCCAATGAAGACAGCAAATCTGTGTTGTTAGTAATTGCGCTGTAAATCACGGCGAAAATAATATTAAGATATTTTATTATCAAAATTACTTTATTTTGTTTAAAATGTAGCAAAAAAAAAATAAAATTCCTTTAATAAAAAAAATTATGAAATGGCAAAACGAAGCAATCCCAATATTTGAGAAAATATTTTCGAGGGGCTTTTAGTAAAAGATTTAACTCATATTCGAAATAAGATCTTTGATCTTTGTATTTTCTTTCTACTTGTAAGTGTACTCCCACATGCTGTGGATTATCATCTATTGTGGTAGTTATCGAATGGAAAAATTATTATCTTCAACGTTCATAAACAATTATATAGAAATCAAACAAGGATTTAACCTTTCTGCTTTAACAATTTGGAATTTCCTATATATTATAGACATGTGTTATTATGGTTTTATCTTTGTACGCTGTTTATTAATTTCGACTGTTAGCTTATTCGAGTTTGATTTAATTTACAAGTTTTGTGATAATATTATGCATTAGTTCCTGGAAATTGAATTGATTAAAAACATGTTATATAAACCAGATGATATTTACTTGTACTAACAAAACTAATACTGATTATTATGTCACTTTAACACGGATTTGTCAGTGACACAAATTTCTATGAATATTGTACACAAAGGGAAATTAAGCTGCATAAATAAAAGTTAATTAATATGAAGTATTATGGAAGTAATTAATGAGTAAATGTCCTAATTTTCCACCCAGATGGGATTTTTAACCGGTAACTGATTCAGCGTCGCCTCACAATATACGCTTCATTAATAAATTATATTTTTCTAGTACTATCTATTCTTTCTATAAATAAGAATCATAATTGTACGTTGATACAACTTCGTTATAAACAACAATGGTTTAAGACATTTGCAGAATAATATTTTAAAAGTAGACTCTCAGTCGATGCTGGACCCTCCACTTGGATCCACCTTAAATTTTTACTTTTACCATGCGAGCTGCGCGATACTCCATTACGCATATTATGATTTTAAAACCCTTCTTGTATTGGATGATATACGTGAAGGATATCCGTGTGCATTTCTCATTTCCAATCGGTCGGATGTTGCTATATTCATTTTTTTTTAATGTATCAAAGAAAAAAATAGGATATAAAATCCTAACAAAAGTGTTTATGTCAGATATGGCTGAGGCTTATTATAAGGCTTGGTTATAAGTAATGTACCCTCCTAAATTTGGGTAAATATAAATTACAATTTCTCAATAATAAATTTTATCAAATAAATATATTAAAATTATTAAATTAAATGGATAATTGTTTCGTGACTTCAAGAAATAATAAATTGACAATTTATTTGACAACTATTTAATTAACCAATTATAATCTTTCATTTATCTAGTCTTATCGAAATTCTGATAAAATGGCGACTAGCAGTTTCATAAATAAAAAACTTATTCAAACACTTATTAAACAACTAATTCTTAATTTAAAAGAAAATTTTATGCTTCATATCATTCATAATAATATTGGCTTAATTTCAAAAATTCTTTCTTTCCTCTTCCACAAAGTATGTTTCTTGTTTTCTTTGAGAAACATTGAGTACTTCTACTGTTTTTTTTTGTGTGTCTTTTTACATTTTATTCTCACTACTAAATAGCAAAATCTTTTACAATGAAACTGTAATAAACTTATTTTTTATGAGCGTAGTCGCAAAATTTCGGTCCAATGCTTTTATTTTATAAATGTATTAATTTAAGTATTTTTGGAAAATTTAAAGGCAGAATGAAAGATTACATTATTATTGAGGGTATTAAGTCCCTGAAAACTTCTATAATGTTTATTTTAGTAAGTTACAGGGGTGAAAAAGAAGAGAAAATTAAGTGTGATTTTTAATTTCAAATATCTCATTCAAAAGAAACTATTTATTTATCTAAGGGATTTTCGGCCCTCAGCAATAATGCTTTTCTTTCATTCTGCCCCAATAATGCCCCTTTTATTCTGCATATAAATTTTTCAAAAATTATTAGTTTTCTCTGGATTCGAAAAAAAAAATTAATGCATTTAAAAAACATTGGATGGGGGATTTGCCCAATATCGATAATCACGATATGCGCCAGTCGCAAACCCTGTGCTAAATTTTTTATTTAACAAAATCTGAAAACAATTGAAAATTTCTCATTTTTTTGCTCCTATTTTCGTTTATAATTCGGAAAATATTGATCCTAGAGAAAAAATTATTAGAAGTTAAAAGTTTCGTTATTCAATTTTACACAATATGTCGTTAGCTAGAAATTGAAAATTTAATGTTTATTGTTGAAAAAATGGCAATAATTGGAAAAAAAGTACAAAAAAATTAAGTTAATCCTTTAAATGTTTTCGACTTTTTGAACTTGACTTACAAGCTCCATATTCCGCCTAGAAAAACTTTTTAATATGTTTAAAACGTGTGCTAAATTTTGTTAAGATCGCTCGGATAGGTTTTGCATAATAATTTTGCAATCCAGCCTACTGGAAAAAAAATCGCAAATTTTCAAATTTATAGTAGTCCCTAAATAAGGTCCTTAGATAGTTGCAATTTTTTTTTACATATTAAGGAAGGCTCAAACTTCCAAACGATTTTTGTAAAATTCAAATCTTTTTACTAGGAGAACCTAGAATTTTTTTTTAAGTTTTAAACATTTTTTAGGTTTATAAACAAATTGAATAACTTACGAGCTTTAAACATATCATTTTCGAATCAAAATATATTCTCAAATCAAATAATGTCATTATTATGATAAAACTGCAAAAATTAATTATTTTAAAAAGTTTAATTTTTACAAAAAAAAAAATTCGTTCGTTTTTGTTTTAACAATGCAAATTATTACTGTTATTATATATTGTTACTTTTAGTAAACAAATATGTATTTATAAATTGTTAATAAATAACATGGATGGAAGGAGTGTAAAAAGTCAAATGAGATACAAACAACTTTGAGAAGGACAATTAAACAACCGACGCCGACGTGAATGGAAATTGGGCATCAAATAATGTCTAAAGACTTTCTTATTCTAAACCAATTTTATACAGGGTCGTATAAAAAACGGTATTAAATAAATTCTGGTTTATATCTTACATACATATTGTGTGTAATTTTTTTATAAGTATAATAAAAAAGAAATATTAATATTTTTTTATTATCTTGTGGCAGTATAAAATAATGTAGTACTAAGTTTGATTATTTTATTTATATTTCGATGTTGTTCCAGGACCGGTGACAGTTCCCATGGTGTCAACTAATTCGTCGCCTCCAATTGCGATGCCTGTTCAAGTTCCTCCAGGCCACATGGTGCAGCAAATAGTTGACGAAAGTGGTACCTTAAGGCATGTTATACTGTCACCACAACATCCACCGAATCTCTTACCTATGCCATCACATAATCCTCAACATTATGTAAGTACCTTTTCTATTTTATTTGTTTAAATTATTTTTATTCCATTTCTAATGCATAAGGACATCGTGCATTGTGATGTTCTTCTGAAAATAATAAATGAGAAACACTTTTTTCCTATGGTTATATGGTTAACATATTATATGAAGTTGGTTTTGGGTTCTTTGTTTAGTTATACATTTGTTGAAACTTCTATAGGTTATTTTTGACCTAAATATACTTTTGAGTATGTACCACAAGTGGTTTCATATTGCAACGTGTGTACAATAAAACGAGCGGTTCTAATTTATTTAAATATTTAAATTTAAATTAAATTAAATAATAAATTTATTTTTAAGCTTACAGCATGATATTACCTTATCAACTAACTTCTAATAGAAGCGCTCTGGTATATATAACAAATATATTATATCTAGAAGTATCTGGAGTAGTCCACCTCTATTCACCCTTTTATAAAGGATGAATACTATTCACCTCTACTTACTCGCTTGGTACCTCGGCCGCTTAGTAGCAGTCAGGATAGCATTTGACATTGCATGGCTCAAATTTTATTATTTTAACCTTAAAGGGGATTGCGATTGATTCCCTCCATTGCATTAGTCGCCATCTTGATTTTAAAGGAGAGCCGTTTTTGCTTAATATCTCCCCTATTTTTAACTTTTCAACAGAAATGGTACCGACTGAAATTACTGTAAATGCAATTTCCTACAATTTCTTTTTTACATTTTTTTTTCTTTCTGTCAGGAAAGGGAAAGAAAGGGTTTTTCTAAGTTAGGGGAAAATATAGTGGAAGGGGTTATCTCATTTACGACATGAATGTCTCTCTCTTCAATCCTGACCCCCCAGGGGGAGTGTAGTGGTCGACGTGATGTCGTGTATTGTCCGTCTCCAGAGATCTCTGTCTCTGGTCATTTCTTTTAATTCATGCTTAGGTCTTTGGCATATTCCTCTAATTTGATCTATCCATCTTGTTGGGGATCTTCCTCGTGATCTTCGGCCTTCTACCTTTCCTTGTATTATGAGTCTTTCCATGTTTTCTGTGTTTGCTCTCATAACATGCCCAAAATATTTTAATTGTTGGAGATGGACTTTACTAGAGAGTCGTTGGCTAACTTTTAGCTCTCTTAAAATTGAATTATTTGTTCTACGGTCGGTCCAAGGAAATCGTAACATTCGTCTCCAACAGAACATTTCAGTGGCGTCTATCTTTTTTCTCTCCGATTGTCTCAGAGTCCAAGATTCACATCCGTAGGTCAGTATTGGGAGTATTAAGCAGTTGATCAACCTCATCTTTATCGCTCTTGAAATTTGACATTCCTTCCATATTTTGGTCATTTTTGCTGTGGCAACTTTTGCTAGATCACATCTACGTTTAATCTCTTCTTGTAATGACCCTGTGTTTGTGATTAATGATCCCAGATATAAGTATGAGCTCACAACCTCGAACCGGTCAATTGTGGTTATGTGTGGATGATTGTGCAGTCTATCCACTATCATGATCTTTGTCTTTGATATGTTTAATTGCAGACCAAATATTTGACTTTCGTTTTCGATCAGTCGTATAAGGGCTGTGTCATCTGCGAAACGTAGGTTGTTTAGTTTATGACCATTTATTGAGATGCCCTTTTCCCATCCTTCAAGTGCTCGTCGCATAATATACTCTCCATATATGTTTAATAATTGTGGAGATACATCCTTGTCTGACACCCCGTTCTGGATGAAACTCGTTCGAAAGTGTGTCAAGTACTTTAACTGATCCAGTAGTGTGTTCATATAGTTCAGTTATAAGCGTAATTAGATGTTGTGGTACGCCTACTTCTTTTAGTATTCGCCATAAGTGTCTCCACTTGACCCTGTCGAACGCTTTACGGTAATCTATAAAACAGAAGTATAGTGGGATGTTAAATTCCCTAGATTTCTCGATTATCTATCTTATATTCAGCAGGTGTTCTCGAGTGCCTCTACCTTTGGTAAATCCAGTTTGCTCTTGTGGAATTTCTCTTTGAAGGAATGTTTTCAGTCTCTCATTGATTATATGTAGCATTATCTTGCTGGCATGGGATATAAGAGAGATAGTTCTATAATTGTCGCATTTATGGAAGCTGCCTTTTTTATGTATGGTCGTTATTGTAGATTTTGTCCAGTCTTCAGGCCATTGTTTGGAATGCCATATTTGGTTACAGAGTAGATGAAGTAACTTTCCGCCGGTTTCTTCTGTGGCTTTAAGCATTTCTGCTGTTATCATATCTGGACCTGGTGCTTTGTTATATTTGAGCTTGTTGATAGCCTGTCCTACTTCATTTTCGAGTATATCAGGTTCTTCTTCCACCTCGTCAGAGATTTGGCTAACAAGCTCTTGGCGTTGATCATCTTTATATAGGTTAGGATGTTGGGATATAGGTTAGGACATGAATGTAGATAAGCAAAAATGAAGAGAATTATATTTTATACAATTTTGATCTCCTTCATTTTTTTTTGCTAAAATCAAGATTTAAAGTCGTAGGTTCGTTCCTGTTTATGACTTGCTGCTGCACTTCACCGTCTAGGGTTCGCTAGGCTTAGGACCTTAAATGTTGATTTTAGCAAAAAGTGAAACTGGTCAAAATTGTATAAAATATAATTCTGTTTTTTTGGTTTATGTACATTTATATCGTAAAGTTAATAATAAATAAGATAATTCGATAATTATTCTTCCATTCCAATATTTTCTGCCTTAATTCAGAAAATATCGACGAAACGAAAAAACTTGTAAAACAGAAATGTGCTTGCATTTGCTACAATTTGAGTTCTTATAATTTTTGTCAAAAAGTTGAACATGGCGGAGATATTGAGCAAAAAGGGTTCTCTTTTTTCGTTTTCAAATTCGAGATGTGGGCGATTCCAATGGTTGGATTCAGCCGCGATTTTAAATTTACACTACTTTGACCCCCCCTCCCTAAATGTTCTATCTCTCTTGTCGTTTCCCCATTACTGAGTTTCGTGATTTCTTCCAATATTCCTAACAATTTTTCTCCTTTGGTCTATGTCTTCAGCTGCTCTGAAAGCTTCTTAGAATGAGTTAAATTCTTAATTTAATCGGACCATCTAGCTAGGTGATCGTCCTCGTGATCTTCCCCTGCGGAATGTTTCCAGAAACATCTAATCTTTCCAAACTATCGTCACCTCTGCAAACCACGTGACTTGGCCAGGACCTTTCTCTTCCATATGCATCTATCCTTTTTGTTTTTTACTATATAAACATTATTCAATATCACTTATTACAAACATTAAGCGTACTAGTATTTCTCAGTCTATCTGAGGTTTCCTACCATTTCTAATGTTTTCAATTTAGCTCAACTTTCTATTAATATCATACTAACTCTTTCCTAACTGCGACAACATCTAATCTTTACATTCCCACTTTTGCCCCCCTTGGACTTCGGTCAATAATCATTCCACACACAATTATAATTTTTTTTCAATTTCAGTACATACTTATGTTCTCCTGCAACTGTCTCTGATAGGTTTCAAAGTATCTCCCATCAGCATTTTCAGTTTCCTCTATCATAAATTTATGTTCTATAGATATAACCATCCAAATATTCACATTTTGATTTTAATCATATATTAGTACAACTCTTCTATTTTATCATCATCAGCTCATTTATTTTACATATCTTAAAATATAAATTTCATAATACAAATAATAGTTGTTAACTTCAATTTTGTATATGTAGAGCACCCCTAATCCATAAAATCTAAAATTAATTTTTTTAAATATTGCATGGCATTTTCGATATTTCAATTGTCTATCCAACAGGCGAAATGAAGTAAGTTATCTCTATTTAAGGAGATACAAGTTTAAGAAAAAGATGAAAAGTAACGCTTCTAACCATTCTATTCCCCAATTTCGCCGACACAACCTAAATTCCTCCTCCTCTTCAGTCTTAATCCCTTTTGGGATGTGGTGACACTATCAGGCCTTTACAGTTTTTTCACGATTTCCCTCCATCCTTCTCTGTCTTGTGCTAGTTGTTTGGCTTTATGTAACCCTTGGTTAATCAATAATTTTGTTTGATCTACCCAACGGCTTGGAGATCTTCCCCTAGGTCTCTTTCCTTCAACTCTACCCTCGACTATTAGTTTTTCAATCGTAACTGTTTTTCTAGCAATGTGTCCAAAATTACTGCAAATATCTCTGTTGTTTGTTTAAGCAATCTATCCTTTACTTTAACTTGTTTTAATATCGATACATTAGTGCGCTTTTTATCCGCTTTCTTTAAGGTCCACGTTTCGGATGCATATGTGGCTATGGGAAAAATGAGCGCCCTTACGAGCCTTAGTTTTGTGTGTATTGTTATGCTAGAATTTTTCCAAATTGCTACCAGTTTCATTCTAGCTGTTCTAGCAATAGTCCGTATCTCTCTGTCACAACCTCTTGATTTCTTCTTGATTTGCCTCGGTTATTAAAGCGTCATCATTATATAATTAAGTTATTGATTTTTTGACCTCCTACTGATATTCCGCCCTTCCATCCATCTACTACCTTTCGCATAATGTGTTCGCTGTAGATATTAAACAGAGTTGGCGAGATTATGCATCCCTGCCTTACACCTGCCTCTGTTCTGAAATGAACCTAAATTACGTCTTTCTAATTTATAATTGTTTCTTAACTTGTTTCTTTGTATAGTTGACAGCAACTTTTTTACGAATCCCTGTTCACGAAACACAATAAAATAATTTGTCCATACAGTCAATTTATGTTAATAAATTCCAGTTTGAATGTGATTTATGTAATTATCATAGCTGAAATTAATATTTTTTGATGGGCACAAACGAGTTTTATAAATTTTTCAGTATGTTACTATTGATTAGCCTATTGACGTTCATGTTATGTATTCTTTAATATTTTAACATTAAATAAACATAACTTTCGTGATTAGAAAGTCGGAACTTATTAATTTAATGAACTCATCAAACTCATAAAAGTGTATTCTTATTACATCACACCGATTGCATAAAATAATATTAACTGCAAGCAATTTTTTCGTATGACTTTTCCTAAAAGAAGTTATGAATAATAATGTGAATTGTATTACCACGATGTTTACGTTTTCATTTTATTGTTTCTATGAATACTAACTGTCATGAAATATATTATTGGCCTAGTTTAACATTCCCACCATATCAAATTTGCTTGTTTTCTATAATATAGTAATATAGTATCATTGACTTTGAGTAGACTACTCATCACAACCTTCTATCACTTGTGAGCTATTGTGATTTAGTGTTATTGGTGCATAGTGTTGGTTCTTAACCATGTCAAGAATTATTGCATGCAGCTCGAGACAAATCTGACAGTTACTAGGTTTGTCAAAAATAAAATCTTATGGAATTAAAGATCATGGCCAGAATGGAGGTATCTATAAGTATCAAATTGATCACTGCAGAAAACGCACAACATTGAAATTTATTGGAACTCTGAATGCGACCTATTAGGGAATGGAAAGACAAAAAAAAGTGTTCGGAATAGGAATATGTTTCATATCTCGCATTGTAATACTGCAATAATATGCAATTAATATATTAAGGTATATTTTCGTACAGTTTATTAATCGCATACTAACTTGTAAGCTACAATCAATGTTGACAGTCAATGTGTGACCTAGTAACTGTGTAACTCTTAGTCATCCAAAAGGTTCTTAAAGGCAGATGCGACCCTTAACATACAGTAATAAGTTGAAATAAACTAAATATCATCTACCATTAGTAAGTGCTTAGTCACCTACAGGTTCTTCTTCTTTATGTACCATGTCCTTTCAGAACGTTGTTTACCTACTACTACCACCATAATATCCTATACCTATGTTTTACTATTTGAATTTTATTCACTGCCACCCTAAATCACATGCTTGTATCAATACTATACCAATCTCGCAAGTTATTCAACCATGAAGTCTTTCTTCGCCCTGGACTGCGTTTGACAGATGTGAAAATGGCCGCTAGTTAAAAAGTGTTGCCAACTTAAATTTCTATGCCTATAAGAAATACCTAGTTATGTGGGAGACAAATTCAAAAGCCAAAGAAAAGTCTGATAAAATTTATTTCGTGTTTTATTTCAAATTACTTTTTATCACAACACAGCCTGCTGATCTATAGTAACTATATGGCGAAAATAACGCGTTTTCCAATTTTTCATCGCTTACGAAAACGCAGCTTGCTTGTAATTTTTTTTTGCCTTTATAGAGGGGGTCTGGAATCTTTAAAAGACATCAGTTCAGGATGCCGCCTGATTGACCTTAGTGCAAGTTTCGTTCTTTACAATCGCAGCCATCCCAAAGCGTAATGGCTGCTATAAAGCCGGCATCCCTTCCGAAGCACTACTATCATTTCTTCACAAATTGTCAGTAGGAGATCCCTATCACTTTTCTTTGTCAAAACTTTTTTGGTCCCAAATACAGACTTTTTTGAGAGGAATCCCGTTCCAGATAGCGCGTGGAAATCCCTCATCGTTCCTAGTACGTCATCACTCCCAGCCGAGCATTTCCTCCTCCACAGTCTGACTTACACAGTCTAACTCAATTTTCGCGTCTTATCATAACGTATTCCCTTAACTTACAGCATCTTTCCCTCTTACTTTTGCCGTTGGTCCAGCTGTCTTCCTTCCTCTTCTTTCTTCTTGATTACTGCACGGATATAGTTGTGTACACTAGTCCAACCTGCTTTATTTTCAATAATTTTCTCAATCATTTCTCTCACTGTAAAAAATTCAAACCTCTCTTTCAACTCAGTTCCTTTTTACTGTCCATCTGTTGCACTCTAACATCGTATGTGTCGCAATATCCGAGTGTCCGCAGTATAGGCAAAAGTATGAACCTGTATCACCGGCTAAATTTTTGACTGTTACTTTTTTACACAAATATCAAATCATTGGTGGTTGTTCATGGTGGTCATATAGTGTTGTTTTAGTTTATTTAAACTGTTTCTTTAGTGTTGTCGTCCACCGAATCGTAAACAGTCGTAGACGCAAGGAGCGAATTAATCAAAGATTTAAATAGATCAAAAGTAGACTGAACTGGAATGATATAAAGAAAGAAACAGAACAAATATGTATAAGAAAAGAGGAAAGAACTGGAAACATAGCTGGAAATTGTAGAACACAATATTAGAAGCAAAGAAGTTCAAAACAACAAGAGTAGCATTGAAAAGTTATAACATTATTTTGTCAAATATTCTGTTTTTATGGCATTAAGCCACAATTATTGGTTCTTATCGTGATGAAAATCACGATAAATCTTCATGGTTATGAAGAACATAAGAGGTTTGATGGCTGGACGTCATGAAAACATGGAACATTAGAATTGGCAGTCAGTTCTTAATTTCTATGATTCGATTAATTAGAGGCTGGGCCTCTTCTACCAACCAATAGAATATCTGTTTATAAATATGCATTCTGAATTCATATATGTGAATTATGCATTATTTTGCCCTATCACTAGTTAGAGTAAAAAATAATGTCGTATTTGAGTTTCTTTATTCGATATAAATTGGATTATATTATATATATTCGAATAATGATGCCTTTATTACAAGTGTGTACAAGAAAGTTTGCAGTAGAATTGTCCATAGCCGTTGACTTTTCTCTTTGTATTTTCCCCTGTTAATGTCTATTCGGGCTACAGGTACCTTTTTTGTAAGTGCTAAAGATATTTCGCTTGTGCCGAGTCGAATGCAACGACCGAGTCGATCCTATATCACGCTCGGAAATTTTACCGAATACATCTAAAACGTTCGATTTTGTCACTTCAAACCATATGCCGTGATGCGATAAAAAATTCGAATCGAATCAGACAGTGACGCTTGTGTGTAGGTGCGCTCCTTCACACGATTCAAATTTTGTCGACTTATTCGAACAGCAACAAAGCGTAGATGAGGGAATTTTTTAATTAGTTCTTTTTTTTTAATAGTCATTAGTCATTCAGTCAGTTGCAATAGATTCTCTGATCAGAAATATACAAATTAAAATATTGTTTCGAATAAATTATCGTATGAATGATGTACGCTATCTAAATGGGTTGTTGTTATATAATAGTCCTATACGACGTTCGCTAATATGATTCTGAAAATGTTTTATACTTGCGCTAATATAAAACGCAGATATTTCTGTACAATAAAGAAACATAACGATTTTACTATGAACATATATTATGTATTTAAATTGTATCAATTGTAGGTCATCTTAATTTCGTAATAAAGCAGATGTATACTAACTGTCCTATTTTGTAAATTTATATTATGATTATATTTGCTGATCGAGGTATCTTGTAGTGCTGGCTTAACCACAAAAGCTGTATTTATTTGTTATTATTTTGAGACCTATGTATACTTAATATTGATGTCGATATTCAAGTGCCTCCACTTCAATAAAAAAATAAACAATCTGTATTTACATTTTGATATTACCTGTCTAGACGGTATGTATTTCGCATAGCTTTGCACCAATCAATACTTTATTATTGAATTTTACCTGCACAATTAAAAACTGGTTTAGTAAATATTTTAAATGATTTGCATAAACAACCTGCTGGATTTTAGGAGCCTCTTTCTATGTGAATGATACTGTTTTTATTATGTTTAAAATGTCATATTCCGCAGAATTGAAAACAATCTTCTATGCTATATCTTTTAATGTACTGTTTATACAGTATAAATTCTGATGCACGTCATTATCTACGTCAGAGATCTATGTTGCCAGTGCTGCCAAATTACAAAAAAATCCTGAATTCATTTTAAATCAAATATATTACATAATTATTGCAGAAGTGGAGTATACAACAAAACAAATCAATGTTCATTTTAATTAAATAAAACAAAAAGAAATAAAAACTATAATAGAATTAAGTAATAATCTTACGTTAAAAATAATTTGAGCAGCTTATGTAGTATAAAATAGTAAAATAGAAGACAGAAATAGCACATTTTTCATTACTTATTTACTTTGAAACATGTTACAACTAGAGGTTCAAATGATAACACATTCGCTGCTGACTTTTTTCGAGAGGTGTTACTCAGGAGCGGCAATAACTTTCATTTTTAAATATCATTGTAATTGATATTAGAATATACAATATAGTTTACTCACTGTTGTTCTTGTGAGCGTTAGGGTTTCTGCGCCGTAGGTCATCACTGGCAAAATAGATTGATTAAATACTTTTCTTTTCAGACACATTGGAATATTAGACCTAAAAATATCCTTCATCCTTCCAAATGCAGCCCAAGCGAGGTTTATTCTTCTTTTCGGCTCGATTATTTGGTTGTCTCGACTTATTCTGATCTCATGGCCCAAGTATTTATAGGAGTCAACTGGCTCAATATCTTTGTCTTCTATTGAGATGTCTTTGTTGTGGACTAAATTTGTCATAAATTGTGTTTTTGAAAAATTTATTTTAAGACCAACTCTGTTTGTGGCAGTATGGAGTTCTTGGAGCATTATCTGTGCCTGACCAAAGCTGTCTGCAATAAGAACGCATTTTCATTACCAGCATAAAAAATATTGTATTTACTGATTTAATGATACTAATGTATATGATTGTCATCATCAGTTGGCGCTACAGCCCTTCGTGAGCCTTGGCCTGCTTCAAAACAGTCTTCCATCCTTCCCTATCGAGTGTCTGTCTTCTCCAGCCTCTCACTCCAATCTCCTTCAGATCTTCCTGTACATCGTCCGTGTCCAATGTATACGATTGTACTAAGTATTATTTTTATTTTTCAACAGTTTAATAGATTTTACACTTCTTTTATTCTCATCTTGCCATGCGTGACATATAGATCCATTCTGAAAAATCCAAGTTTCATCTATAAAAACAAATTTATATTTTTGATATAACTTCAAAAATTCTGCTCTCTTCACAGCAATATGAGACTGTTCCATCAGTCGTCGCCTTGAATTATCTCTTAGCCTTTTAAAGCCAATATCTTGCATTACAATACTGAGTGATCTACAACTACCACTAAACAGTCTTTTTCCTTCTATTGAATACATATATAGGTCAAAGTCATAGTTGAAATATGTAAATTTAAAGCTGCAACTGCACTCTAAAACAAGAATGTATATTTTAAGCATCTACATAAAACATATAAATAGTATATTACTTTATGAGACGGAGAAGCATGACTTTTCTTGACGCGCCCGATATTACGCGCCGAACGAAGTGACTACCTTGAACTACCACTAAACAGTCTTTTTCCTTCTATTGAATACATATATAGGTCAAAGTCATAGTTGAAATATGTAAATTTAAAGCTGCAACTGCACTCTAAAACAAGAATGTATATTTTAAGCATCTACATAAACATATAAATAGTATATTACTTTATGAGACGGAGAAGCATGACTTTTCTTGACGCGCCCGATATTACGCGCCGAACGAAGTGAGGCGCGTAATATAGGGCAAGTCAAAAAAAGTTGCTTCTTTGCCGAATAAAGTATACTATTTTTGTTTCAAACGTAGCAATTTTCAACCATAATTAATAGTACAATTCATACGCTATTTTTACTCGAAATTAACTGTGACAACTATCAAAGTCGTCTAGATGTTAGAAATTAAAATAATTAAGTCGTCGGTGGGATTTGCGTCTCCCTGGTTAAAGTTGTTTGACAGTTGTTTGCAATTATTAAAGACAGCTTATTGTTGTTGCAACCGCAAGCGCAAATTTAGTGCGAAAATGTAAAACCTAAACGAAATTGAGTCCGCGGCTAATGATGCAGTAGCACGTTTGGGGCCCTCCAAGTTTGTAATAAAGTATCGGTTAGCGTACAAGCACTTCCAAGAGTGGTGCGATACAAGAGGAGTACGGCAAGTTACCGAAGACGTTTTACTGGCATATTTTAATATAATGGAAAATGAAAATAAATGGAAATCTTCTACAATGTGGTCACGATACTCTATGATAAAATCCGAGTTAGTTATTAGAAGAAATGTGAATATAAGCAAATTTTTAAAGTTACGTGCCTTTCTGAAAAAAACAAGCGAAGGATAGACTGCAAAGAAGTCTAAATTTTTCACTAAAGACGAGTTTGATAAATTTTTGTTTGAAACGCCAGATAGGTTGTATTTAGGATTAGGTAAAAAAATTGTATTGCAAAGCATGGAGTATACTCTACTAAATTATAAAAATATTTTAGATTGTTTTGTTAATTGGGGTTACCGGCGCCTGTCGATGCGGCGAAATGGTAAAAATGAAGACTGTGGACATTGAGGATAAAGAAAATGTAATAATTATCAAAATCCCAGACAGTAAAACACGACAAATTAGATCTTCTTACGATAATTGGTCAAAACTACATTAAACTGTGTAAAAAGTATGCATCACTACGGCCTGAAAATTTCACAGAAAACCGATTTTTTATCAAGTACCAAAATGGAAAATGTTAACGAAGCGTCATGGGAATACATTCGATCAGCGCAGTAGCCCAAAAAGTAGCTAGTTATTTAAATTTAAACGATGCAAGCGCATACACGGGTCACTCTTTACGACGTACTTCAGCAACATTTTTAATTAATGGAGGCGGAAATCTAGAATGCCTTAAACGACATGGGGGCTGGAAATCAAGCACGGTTATATAGAGGGTTCAATAAGAAATAAGAACGATAATGCTCAAAAAATTTTAAACCCTCATGATTCGCCAACATTGGGAATGATTGCTGAAAGTTGTTCTCGACCATCAGTATCATCAACAATTACCAATGCGTATCAAGAGGTGGGAACATTTTTGCACGGTTTCAATTTTGAAAATGCCTCATTAACTAATTGTACTTTTAATATTACTATAAATAAAAATGATGTTTAATTGTTGTTAATGACATTTGTATTGTTGCTTTGTGACATGTTTCATATTGTTGCCATGACAACATTTTTTCCCTCCGCCGTAAAGAAATGGGAAAAAAAACTGCTGCCGGCGGAGACATCAAACTTTGACAGGATCAAGTTAGATAAGTAATCATTATTTGAGGTTTGAAGAAAAAAATAATTACATACTTCCCTAACAGCAGTCAACGGTGAAATGACTATCTCTCTTGTCGTTTCCTCATTGCTGAGGATCGCGATTCCCTACAATGCGGGCTGTCAATTCTCTCCATCTCTTGCGATTTTGGGCTGCTCTCATGGACTCGGAAAACGTCTCTCCAGTGGCTTTCTGTACTTGATCTGACCATCGGATAGGTGAGCGTCCTCGGCCTCTACGTCCTTCTACGTTTCCGCACACAATTAGACTTTCTAAGTTGTCATTGTCTCTTCTCGCAATGTGGCCAAAAAACTTTAAAACATTTGCAAGACACTGAGAGGAAAGTCTGGTCTGAATGTTTAGCTCTTCGAGAATCGACTGATTGGATCTGTGCTCCGTCCACGAGACGCGTAGCATTCGTCTCCAGCACCACATTTCGAATGCGTCAATCCTTTTCCTATCCTCTGATTTTATTGTCCATGTTTGAAATGACTATAGTGTGACCTATATCATCACGTTCCTGTTCAAAATAATGAATCTGAGAACCATCATCTCTTTATAACGACTATTTAACTTTTTCTGTGACATTTTGGAATTCAATCACACTAACTGTGTACTAAAAAGAACAGGATTTAATTAATAGTAAATAAAACAAATCTGTAGTGTCAAAACCGTAACTGTCAAATAAGTGTTACCAATTTGGCAATTTGCGCCAAAATGTCACCTTTGTTGGATCACAGTTAAAGTCTGATCCGGACAAGTGTGCTGCGTAAAAACTCTTTATAATCCACTTATACAAATTAAATGACACGAGTTATGGTATATTTATTTATAAGTTTACATTAATATTAATCTTCAAATGATATTTCTATGCGTATATAATATATCTGGTGTCTGTAATTCTGGTGCTCTTATCTGAGAAGTAACATATCTATGACATATATTTTGTGTTTGTATTATATGACGTCACTTACTATGACGCGGATGATATGCATCGGGTTATATACTCTAAAATATACCAACTGTATTTCAATGCATTCTTTTATCGAAAATATATTTCAAATGTGCTTCTGGTGCAGCTACCTTTTACATTACAGCAAAATCATTATTACTTCATTATGGAATGATTGCCTTTTGGACTTTTGCCATTCATTTGTTGGGAGATGATAATCAGTACTCATTGATATGTGCTGACCATTGCATGATGTTATAGTACTAGTCCGTTTTTAATACCCCCAGTAATAAAAATTGCTGACATTTTTGTGAAAATCCACGTTAATTACCCAACAGAAATTTTATTTTGTAGATATACAATTTTCTTAGGAGTTTTTACTTTTCAACATAAGTCTCTTATTTTCGTATGTCTCTACATAATAGGGCCTCTCGAAAGAAATCCTTCAAATCGCACACTTGTTATCGTTATGGGAGTTACAAAACATTGAAATACTTACGATTTAGAATATTGTTTTTGTCTTTATTGATTCTGTATTATGTCCATTAGTATATTATATTGACGGAGAAAATCATGGAATAACTTTATTTTTATTCGAGAATATGTGATTTTGGATATAAATCCCGAAACAAATTGATTGTTATTTTCTAATTATGATTTTGTATCAAAGATACCATACCAGTGACGTTATCCATTTGGGCGTAATCGATCATTTTTTAAAAAGAGAATAGGAATTGATAAAACAATCTGGGAACATTACGTCCCTACTTGAAAGAAAATTTCACATCCGAAATACATCCAGGTATGCGTTGGGTTGACAAAGTCTCACATACCCGTTCGGATGTAAAATTACAGCAAAATATGCTTCGATGTTTCTGCACCATTCCGACTCTGCATTATGTTTTTATGTTTTAATCTGTTTTCTAGTTGAATATTTATATTTTGTTTATATTCTCTATTTTTGTTCCTATCTGAGTCCTTTTACATTGTATCTTTCATATTTGGAATCTATTTCCTTTTTTATGTTTAAAGATCTGACCCTTACTTACCTTATTTCGGCTCAGTAGTGATCAGAATCCGCATTTGCTCTTCTTTTGGTGCAGATGTTTACTATATTCGATTGATCTCTGAGTCTACAATAACATTATGTATCATATATGACGGAGATAGGGTCTGGTGATTTCCAGGTACCTTTGTGTATATCTTTTCGAGCGATGTTAAAATTATAAAATAAAAGAAGTCATTTTTGGAATCAAACCATCAAAAATATTTAAAATTCGCTATTTCTTAAGCACCAATTTTTTTCATTTTGTTGTGCGGTGTTAATTCCTGTTTCATACCAAGCCAATTAAATGTTTACTTTATATTCCAGTTCTTCCTTTGGCGGAATTTTCAGTTTTTTACGCTTGTAAAATGAAAGTATTTGCTCGTTGCTTAGTTGCAGCAGTCATTGATTTAGCTGCTAATTCAGCTGTTGATTCATCTGCTGTGCCTTTATTATGCTCTGTACATACATTTCGACATAATGACATGATATTGATTAATTCCGTCATCAAATTATTATTTTGACACTCGAGACGAGAATTAAATTTTTCTCAGAAAAAAAAAATTTCGAATCTTGATAATTGTCTTTGGTTCTGTTTACTGTCGAATACGTAGGATCAATTGCGGAGAGGACTGCATTTGTCACAAAATGATTCATGAAAAATTTATTATAAGCAGAAATATAATAATCTATTGTTAGAATGTAAATTGACCAGCAGGGAAAAAATATTTTCTTACGTGCCGCAAATGGTCAAATTTAAAATTTCCGAGAATTCATGATTGCCACGTAATTTCGTGATATTTTAAAACAGTTACGACGCGTGATTTTGGATAATTTTATTAATACTTAATTAAAAATTTTATTTTTTGCTAGTTCAACCCATATTAACTATAATGTAATTAATCACTTTAAAATATAATAGTTCCGTCTACCTCTACCTGGGATCATCCGTTCCAGACATCCATTTTGATGTTTTATAATTGAAAAAGCATTTAAAGTATGAGGGTTAAAATGCGTAGATATGTTACTGAGCAAACGAACAATAATTTGCACAGTCATAATTTATCTTCAGCGTAGATAGAGATATACTTTTAAAAAAGTAACCAAATCTGGTCTCATAGACTTCAATTACAATCTAGTGTTTTTTTATTTCACACAACCACGAAAAAACGTGATTTTAAGAATCATTTGCTGGATTCTCGTTATACTAAGATTACAGGTGACTGTTGATTTTTTTATTATTACATTTTGTTTATATTCATTATATTCCAGAGCTAATGTTTACCAAAACTTTCTGTAGACTATGTGTATACCTTTTCTTGTTTGTGTATAGGTTCAATGTTCTTCGGAATTCAGATTTTTATTTCTGATAAAAATATTTCACTGTGCATTTCTCACGTCCCCAAATGAATCGTGATTTAGGAAAGAGGTCAGGACTACTTTGACGTCGATATTTTCAGTTTATTAATATCGGTGTTCTTGTTAAAATCGATAAAGTCAGGATTTACTTCTCTGTGGGGCCGCGTAGATACATTGTTGTGTATTGTACTGAATTTCCGTTTTATTGCATCTATAAAGTTTTGTCACCATAGTCGATTTATACGGTAATGATGAATTTTGTTATTTAGAAAAACATTTAGCTGATTATTTGTATAAGTAATACAACAATATAAGCTAAAACTAGAACTTATTTAGACGTTATTGTCGAAGTTGGTATGACCAAGCTCAGGAGTTTAAAATTAATGTATATCACTTCACATATTTTGGTGCTTTTTGTTTCATCTCGTTTGTTTTATATTTTGATTCAGGTCCTATTTACTGGAGGTTGTTGTTCTTATAGGTATTGAAAAAATGCCAAAAGGAAAAGAATAAAGAGTGCATCATAAATATAGTAAGATATTACCCAATAAGACAGATATTGAGAAAATTGATACATGCTGAAAATCTGCCGACGGTAGCAGATATGAACAAAGATCTACTAGTATTTCATCATCATCATCCAGCCTTCATTTATCACGTCCACTGCTGACATAGGCCTACCTTAAATTCTTTACGATTTTGTGCTCTTTAATGTAAATTTTTGGTGATACGCCTGAAGTCGCCAACCCAACTTGTAGGTGGTCTTCCTCTACTACGTTTGCCTGCTCTTGGCCTTCAATTTGTAATTTTGCTCCTCCATCGTGAGTCGTGCATTCTCGCTACATGGCTGCCCAGTTCCATGTCAGTTCTGCTATGTGTTCCACAACATAGCAATACTCGTCCTTCTTCGCAGATCTTCGTTTCTTATTCGGTCTCGCAAGATCACTACCAGCATAGACCGTTTCATTCGTCTCTGTGTCACTTTCAATTTTGAAGCCTTAGTCTTGGTTAGAGTCATAGTTTCCGCCCCATAGGTCATGACCGGTAATACGCAATGGTCAAATACTTTTCTTTTGAGGCTAATTGATTCTTATTTCATGACCCAAATACGTATATTTCTCCACCAGTTGTACTACTTTGTCTTGAATAGTTAAGTGGTTATTGGGGACCATATTTGTCATAAACTTCATAAACAGTGTTGATTAACTTCATTCTGAGGCCCACCTTCGAATATGCAAAGTCCAATTAATTTAACATATTTGTGGCTTCTCCTAAATTATCTGTGATATGGACAATGTCATTCGCGAAACGGAGATGGTTAAGCTTTTCGCAGTTACTTGATACTCCTCTTTGGTCCCAATTGACCATCTTAAACACATACTCTAATGCCGTTATAAATAAAATCGGTGACAATGTATCTTCTTGCCCTTATCCACGTTTTATTTTTATTGGTCGGGTTTTATAGTGTATCTTAACAGCCATGGGTTTTATAGTGTATCTTAACAGCCATAGTGGCATTTTTGTAAATATTGTAAATAAGTTCACTATACCTATGGTCAATCTTGATTGATGTCATTCAATTCTTATAAGGCTGTCTATTTCGATCGTGTCGAACGCTTTATGAAAATCTATGAAAGTGATGACAAGAGATTTGTTGTATTCTACAGATTTTTTAATGACTGTCTTTACTGTATGGAGGTGATCATTGGTACTATCATTTGAACGGAATCCTGTCTGCTCTCTCGGTTGGTAGAAATCTAATTTTTCAATCTTAATGTCACTAACCTAGTGAAGAGCTTGTATATGTGGTTCAACAGGCTAATAAGTCACTAATTTTCTAGGTCCGTTCTATCTCCTTTTTGATACAAAAGGATTGTTATAGCATGGTTCCATTCTTTAGGCACCTCTCTGTGCTGCAAACATTGATTAAAGAGTTTCCTTAACTTATTTAATAGCATATTTCCTCGAAACAGTTTTATTCATTTCTCTTAGAGTGTGGCTGTCTGCATTCCTATCGCATCTTATATGTCTTTGAACCAGCTGCGTGTCAGTATATGGACTTATTTTACTATCTCATTTTCTTTTAGGACAGTGCACTCGGTGACTTTCTTGTAAGGCGTTTATTCAAGATCCAATTACTCAAGTGGTTAATATCGCTCTCGGAGGTTTCATGCAGTAGTAGCTTATTATTGATATGTGTAGTATACCTAGTACTAGTATTTACCGAGGGAAAACTATAGAAAATCATTATCAGCAATTAGTAGAGAAATGACAATGGTGTCAAAAAGTCGTATAAAAATAATATGTATTTATTTTAAATTTATGCATTTATGGGTATTTTTTATTTTATAAACATAGTCGAATCAACCTCTATCAATATTTCCGACATACCGGGTTTGCCAAAAGAAGCGGGAGGGTCGAATATTTCACGAAATACATTGGATCAAAAAACGTAAAAAAACTTGTTTAGTATTTTTCAAAAATTTATTGAATGACTTGTTAATCTAAATACACCATTTACGTTATATCCTGAAGTACATATTTTATTGACAATAAAAAAATGATTGCAATATTACTAATATTTATGAATCACTCCGAATAAATCACATATTGGTTATCAGTCCACCATAGATTTGACCTCTAAAAAGCATATAAGTTTGCTGTAAATTCCGAAATACCGAAAGATGAATTTTGCTTTACCATTTTACACCCGGTATTCTCCTAAAACTCCCCCTCGTAGGGAGGAAAACGGAAAAAAACAATTTACTAAGAATCTGTACGTAGAAAAAAATGTTTCAATTAAAAATGTAGCTGAGGTAATTTTGAACAATAATGTTTATTAGCATATTTTATCGTAAAATGAACCGTTCTCCCAAAATCAACACTTCAGCGACCAGCGACTTTAAATATCAGTTATGCGCGCGAAATCAATTTTAAATAAAATTTGTATTAACTCGACGGTAAAAATTCGATATCTTTTGATGAGGTGTCTTATCGAAAAAAATCAAAATTCGTTTTAAAGGTGAAAAGTGTAGCTTTCTTATAAAATTTTTTATTTTGTCGCAAAGTAGGTTAATTTCTGTAAATCTGTTAAATAAATAAACGTTGCGTAATTTGTGCCATTTTTTACTATTCTCATCAATAAAATTTATCACATCTTTAAAACTAACAGCTGGACGTTTCCATTTTCAGTAATAACAACAAATATAGGTATGTAAAATATGCCCAAAAACGGTGAATTTAAACATTCATATCACAAACGATCGCACGTCATGGGAAATGCTTCCACAAAAACAGTATTATATATAAACGTGGGTAAACTCAGGTAAGCTCCAGGCAAGCCTTTATGGAAGATTGGTCTACTGGTATCTCCCCACCTTCTGGTAAAGGCAGTAGATTAATAATTTCTCATATTGGCTGTGAAAAAGGATTTGTTAGCATGGTTTGTTGGAATTTCAATCCAAAAGCACAAAAGACTATCACGAGGAGATGACAGCTGATGTTTTCGAAGAGTATTTTGAGCAGATGATTGAACACATACCACCAAATTCAATTATAGTATTAGGTAATGCACCTTATCATTCACGACTAGTAGAAAGACTTCCAACGACTGCGTGGAAGAAACAGGATATTCTTGACTGGCTGCGGAATAAATATCTGCCTTACGAAGATGGAATGGTAAAAGCAGAACTTTTAAAAATTGCCCGGCAACACAAATCTAAGTTCAAGAAATACGTAGTTGACAAATGGCGGAAAGGCGAAACATCACAGTCCTTAGACTTCCACCCTACCACTGCGAAATAAATCCAATTGAATTCATTTGGGCACAAATGAAAAGTTATGTGGCTAGAAAAAATACGTCATATAAAATACAAGCTGTACGTGAATTATTATACGAGTCTTTACAACATATTACAGAACAAAACTAGAAAGATGCAGTAAAACATGTAATAGAAGAAGAACAAAAAATGTGGGATCTTGATAACATAATTGATGCGGCCGTAGAGACAAAACCGCTAATTATTAACCCTCAAGACGACTCGGATTCCGAAGTTGATCCTATTTATTTTGAATTTGAATAGTTTTCTAATCGTAATTATATAAGGTAAGTAATAGTAGTTCGTAGTAATCGTAAGGTATTAAAGGGGAAAGGCACAAAATGTCGCCTGTCAAAATGTTCAATGTGTTTTAAATGTATCCATTTTTTTTTCAAATTCTGAGAAAACTAAAAAGCATTTTTGAAAAATTTATTAGAATAAATAAAAACTTTCCTTTGCATGCAATATTTTCAATTAAAAATTATATTATATTTTCTCTTTTATTTTCACCCCTGTTACATAACATATTAAAATAAACATTGTAGAAGTTTTCAGGGACTTTCTGCCCTCAGTAATAATGTAATCTTTCATTCTGCGTTTAAATTTTTCAAAAATATTTATTAGTTTTCTCCTTATTCGAAAATAATGGATAGGTACATTTAAAACACATTGAAATTTTGCCAGGCGACATTTGGCGCCGTTCCCCTTAATTAAATAAATGTATCTTTTACAAATGACAAGAAACTTTTTATTTTTGAATAAAATAAAGAAGTTTTATTAAAACAAAAATGCAAGTTACATAAGTACAATTTAAAAAATATATTTATTTAGTTTAAATAAATGTTTCAATCATATACTCTACGACACTGGTCGGTCATCTGTAACCAAAATACCTTCGTAATCGGATTATAAGGTTGACTGCTGTATTGTATTCCTTGAGATACAAGGTGGGTTAGTCGAAAACATCTAACCGTCAGCTTAGGGTTGGTTTTTACTATTATATCGTATTACCTATCCTCTCTGTATTCTAGTTCTCTAATAGGGTTAAACTTGTAGTGAGCTATCGACAAATTGGGAACCGATTATAGATTGCATTTGTAGCTGAAGTTCTGTAGTTTTTAAGCACGTACTTGTTTAATGAAAAAGAAATAGTTTTAAACGTTTTAGATTGCTTGTAATGTTTAAATTCAGCATTTTTTAGGCATATTTCAAATGACACATTTTTTGGCAAAACTAAAAACCGAAATTTCAGGCTGTATGTTTACGCTCTAATAATAAAATTCCATAGTGACCGGTTAATGGAAGTGATAAATTTTATTGATCTTGGTAAATCTATCTATCTAGATCTAATCTATCTAAAAATGGTAAAAATCGCTAAACGTTTATTTATTTAACAGCTTTACAAAAACTGTTGTTATTTACAACAGAACTCAAAAATTTCATACCAAAGCTGCTTTCTTCACCTTAAAAATTTGATTTTTGTAGATAGGACCCTGAGATCAAAAGACATGAAATTTTTCCAGTCGAATTGACACAAATTTTATTTAAAATTGTTTTCGCCAACGTACCTGACATTGAAAATCCGTTTTCCGTAATTTTTTTCCGTTTTTCGTCCCCTACGAAGGAGAATTTTAAGGGGAAGCCTGGGAGTAAAAGTGGTACACTGTTTTGCAACTTTTTTGGTGTCCCAAAATTGACATTCTTAGCAAAACCCAGTTTGTTCGTAAGATTTTTAGCGGTTGCGTGTCATTTTCGTCTCTAACGACTGGAGTATAATATGTTGTGCCCACATAATGTTTTCACAAATTTAACTTCAAGTCTAGACTGATCGCAATAATCTTCTCATTTCCTTAACATAATGCTCGTGCTTTATTAATAAAGGATATTTTTGATTAGTAAGTAGTTTCAATTCTTGATAATATTTTTTTCCTTTTTTTTTTTTGACCAAAATTTCTTCATTTCGTACAAAACAAAATTTAGAAGTAAAAGAAAACATACTACACTGCGCTTTAAAATTAACGCATAATTTTAAAATTCTTATTTTGAGTTGTAATGAAAAAAATTTTGTTTGTTCTTTTCTGCTTTATGGTTGTTTTAGAACATCTTAAATAAAACTGTTCTTTTTTTACAAAAAATGTATTGAATTAACAATATAACATCCTAACATAAATCATAACATCTAAACGAACTGATCTAAACAAACTAACATCATAAATTAATGAAGAAAAAATTTTTAAAGTTGAAGAAAATACTACTACCGTGTACTAGTATCGAGTATTGCCTCCTCTGGCATTTATTACTGCTTGACAACGATCTCTCATACTGAGAATAATCGTTCTGATTTCTTCTTGATCAATTTGATCCCAAATTTCAACCAACCGCAAAAACAGTTCATCTAATGTGTTTGGTGCATTAGGTAGTTGTCGTAGTCAGTCTGCCTATGATGTCCCAAACATGTTCTATTGGGTTAAGGTCATGACTTCTCGCAGGCCAATCCATGGCAGGAATTCCAACCTCCTGACGATACTGCTGCACAATTCTTGCCGTGTGTGGCCTGGCATTATCTTGCATAAGCATGAAATTATCCCCAATAAATGGTACAAATGGCACGACATGCTCTTCTAAAATGTCTGTTATATACCTCTGCGATGTAAGCCGACCGTGATTTATTTTAACTAATTCCGTACGAGCCTCTAAATTAATCCCACCCCATACCATTACCGAGCCGCCGCCATACTGTACAGTCCCTACGGTGTTACACTGTGCGTAGCGTTCCCCAGGCCTTCTATACACTCGGTTTCTCCTGTCATCAGAAAAAAGACAGTACCTGGATTCATCGGTGAACAATATTCTTCCCCAATCGTCATTATTCCAATCAACATATTCACGAGCAAAATTCAATCTTTGCCTTCTATGGTCTCTGGTCAATAATGGGCCAATTGGTGCCCTTCCAGGGTGTAGGTCGTTTTCGGCAAGTCTTCTTATAATTGTATTTTGGCTGATTCTAAAGTTATAACGATCCAAAAATTCATTTTGTAGAGAAGTACTGGAAACAAACCTTTGTCTCAGTGTACGAAGTGTCAAAAACCGGTCTTGATTAGGAGTTGTAACCCTTTTACGGCCTTGACCGGGTCTTCTCGAGTTACTTCCAGTAACAGAAAAACGTGTTAACACTCTTGAAATTGTTGACTGGGTGACGTTAAAACGTTCAGCGAGTTCTACTTGAGTGTATCCTTCTTCGCTAAGAGTAACGATTCTAAAACAGTCACTTTCTGACAAATTTCGATTTTCTTGCTGCGGGTGGTTCATTTCAAAGAAAAAACACTTAATAAACTTGAAAAAACCCCTTTAAACGTTCAGCACAACGAAATCCAACCCAACTAAATTCGAAATAAAATGAAGCACAATTAGCATGTTTTTAATTTTTTGCAAAAAAATGATAAAAACATCAGCGTTTTTTTACCGTTCTTTCGATAAATTTTACAATATACCGGTGGTAACGATAATATATTAGCACAAAAATCGAAACATTAAAATTATTTAATTTACCAGGGTTTTTAAAATTATGCGTTAATTTTGGAGCGCAGTGTATATGAAAAACACGAATTCTTTGTGTTTATGTGACAATAAAACTAGTGAATCATATTCGTGAATTTTCTGACTCACCTCTTTTTAACATGTACTGGTTAACCGAATGGTCAACATCCGTCTAATTTCATATGCTAATTTTAAAACATTCAATAAACCTACGAGACTGGTTTTTGTTGAATTTGAGTTTACGTTGTTGTTTTTATAATTTTTCATATTTAGTTTTAAATCAGTTAATATATATTTATTATTAAGGGCCAGTACAATTATTCAAGCATATACCTAGTATAAGCTCTACGCAGTATAATAACACAAAAATTGTGTTCCGTAAGTTCAGAATAAGTTTATTCTCAGTATAAACTAACAGATAACTTATCCATGTCATCTCGGGCAAATATACTAGACGCCTAGACGGAAACATGCATGACCTTCTAACATTCCCCCATCACTTTGACCCCAGACGGTTAAATAAAGAGAAATGACAGCCTCTCTCTCACAAAGACTTTAACCAATCATTTATTTTAACACAGTCTCGGGGTGTCAATAAAATAATCAAACGAAGCTTAATTCCGCAATGCCAATTCTGTCAAAAGTAATGACAGATCTTCCATTTGTTTACAAGTTTTCAATTGTATTTTATTATCTTTAACTTTCGTTTGCATATATCTTAGTAATTTTAATTTAAGTTAGTTACTTAGTTTTTAAAGTTTAGTTTGAGTTAGCTATTGTAGCAAAGAATTTTTGTGTTGTGCTGTAATTCACATGGTGAATTATTATATTGTTCCGTTATGTACAAATCATGGAAAAATTACAAAAAATTTCTAGAAAAAATTGTGCATTTTTTATATATCCTTTTATTTTTTAATAATATATGTGAGATTATTTCATCGGAAAATAGTAAAATATTTTCCAGTAAATTTTAATTAGTAACGAAAAAGCCCGCAAGAGGCACTAAAGGGGTGTCCATTTGAACTTCCCGCCAAAAGAGGATTAGTAATGACCCCAGCCGCAAGGGGTCCTAATGAACGAAATTTATACATTGAGTTGCCTATTCTATTTCTAATATTATATTATTTATCTATGATACTAAAAATATAGTTATTCTCGCTTTATTGGTCTGCAGTGTATGTCATAATCCTTGACAGATTGATGAACGAATTAGGGTATATTCATTTTTCAAAGTAAAACACTTGCACGTCACGATTTATACAAAGTGACGTCAATTGTATTTAAAATTTCCAGAACATCAACCTTAGAGTTCAAATTTTTCTAACACAGCTGATAATACGAAACCAATACGGAACTGCTCGATCTTTCATAGGCGTCAACATGGTGTAATAATAAGAAAAATGTAATCATCGTTATATTGGAAATTTTAGAATTATATTGATTAAATATCCAAAAACATTGTTATTATTAATAATATAAATTTTATGAAATAACTCGTTAAGTCTAATATTTCACAAAATAATAATTTTAATTAAATATATTAGACAATTGTACGCAACTGATACGGAAATACTTCAAATTTTATTGACAGTTGAGCGTGTGGCAAGTGTATAAAGTGTTGCCGCTTTTTTAGAGTAAGAATTTTGTTTATGTTTTGATTTCTTACACAATTTGATCATAATATAATATATTGTATTATTAAATAATAAATTGTATTTATAAATAAATATTAAATTTAGATTATTAGCTTTAAAAACTAATTATTGTTGTGTATTGTGATTGTGATATGCCAAAACAAATAAATAGTCTGTAGAAAGCTGATAAGCGTTCATATAAGATATATTATTGAACAAGAAATAATGGCGGGACGTTTTTACTGTTAAAGCCCTAAAAAAGTAAGTTTAAATTTTAGAATATATAATTTTGTATCAAAATGTTTTCTTATGTATTTTAATGTGTTGCAGTAGTCTTAAAACTAAGTGTATTTACTGTTAATATAACAGTTTAACAAATAGTTGACATTTTAAAAATTCCTCACTTTCTAACTATTCTGATGTTTTGGCAACGCTGTGGGGTTCTGACGAGATAAATCTTGAATGACGTGCAAGCTTTTTTATATGAAAAATCAACTTCTTATCAACTTTTTATCAACTTTCAACTTCGGGTTTTTTATCGAAGATAATTAATTTTCTCCAGTTAAAAAAAGTGTCTAGGCTTATTTCAGATGCCCCTAAAGATGCTCTAGGAAGCGAAAGTACTTGGGCAAGATTTAATTAATAAACTGTGCTCGATATCTTTTATTTGATCAGTTTACTTATTCAAGAATTCAACCTTATATCAATCTACAATTTATTCTACCACGGACGACCGGTGTCGCATATTACAATTTACTATGAATCTTCATGTCTCAGTTATGGTAAATTAAATGCTGAAAATACAAATGATCAATTAAACAATTTATATTTTGAGAACGATTTCCGAAGTCGAAATCAAAACATCGAAATAAACGTATTTGTAACTCAACTTGGGGTTAATTTCCATAAAATATGTAATTTTTTAAACTAGATATTAAATTATACATTTTTAAGTTTTTAAATAAAGTTACTTTAATCATGTTTCATAAATCTATGACTTAATGCTATCTTTTTTCATTTCCGGTATGACGTATATTTCCCAAAATTTTGCCAAGTTATCTTGCTGATCTCACTCGATTTATTAAATACCTGAGCCCCCTTTCCAAGAGCGATTACTAGTGTGTTTAATTATAAATACATCGTAGCTTTGGCCTAACTTCCCATAAAAAACTTTAAAATGTTAACGGCACGTTGCCAGAAACGCCGAACGGTAGTTTCATGTGACATTTCGTTAACAGATGGTTCTGTAGAGGTTAAGTCGGGTCTGCAGGTCTTGACCGCATCAATTTAAATCAAATGAATTGGCTCATGAAGTCATCAGCTGACAGGTGGTTTTCTTCGTGTGTTTTTATATGTTGCATGATGTGTCATCTGATTTAAATTACAAAATATCACATGTTCAGAAAGTTACGTGTTGGGAGAAAATGCATAAAGCGCTAAATGCAATAAACTGTATTGTATTGTATTTTTTACTACTTTTTCTCAACGAGATCTAAAGCACTGTAAAATATTAGCACTAGATGAATGAAAATTAATTAAGAATAGTGTGTGCGCAGATCATAAATTTTTAAGCATAATTTTGGCATAAGAATATGAATATAGGGTATACAAAAAGCTACTAGAAACAGCAAATTACAAGACAAATAGAAGGTACTTGTATGATATAGTAATATAAAAATAATAATAAGAGAAATAATCGGAGAAAATAAAAATAATATATTGTGGTTTTGTTATATCCCCAAATAAAAATATAAGTTTAAAGATCATACAAATTTACGCCCCTACATAATCACATACGGATGAAGAAGTGGAGATATTCTACGAATCATTGACACAAACAGTGAACAAATACAAAACCACCTACACAATCATTATAGGCGACTTCAATGCCAAATTAGGGAGAAAACTAGAAGAATCAGAAAATAAAATCGGCAACTTTGGATATGGAATACGAAACGAAAGAGGACAAGCATTGATGAACTATATGGAAACGAACGGTCTACATGCGATGATTACTTTTTTCAATAAAAAACCACAGAGAAAATGGACGTGGGTCGCGCCCAATGTTTTAACAAAAAATGAGTTTGTTTACATCCTATCCAAAGAAAAGAATATAGTACAAGACGTTACGGTCATAAACATGATTTCCGTAGGAAGTGATCACAGAATTGTTAGAGCCAAAATCAAAATTAAGGCTACAACAGACAGACAAAAATTTAAACCATCTAAAAAAGAGATAGATACAGAACTTCTTAAAGAACGCAAAGAACAATACATAAACCAGCTAAAAAGAAGTGACATATCACAGCTAAAGGGTTTGCAACTAGACGAATTAAACTATAAAATAACAACAGAACTACTAGAAGCAGGCCTGAAGATTGCTAATAAACAAAAGCGAAAACAACAAAAAATTAGAGCTAAATCACAAGATATGCTAAAAAAAACGACAACTCCTGAATGATAAAAAAAAAAAGAAATACAGTGGAGTTTACCGAACTGAACAAAACCATAAGAAAACAGATAAAGGAAGATTTAAAGAAATACCAAGAAGATCGCATTAAGAAAATCATAGAGAAGAACAAAAGTTTAAAAAAACTGAAGACAAATAAGTCTAGGAAAAAGTAAATTAATCATGCTTAAAGCTGAAAACAATGAAGAAAGAGATCTAGGAGAAATAGTCAAAATCAGAGAATCTCTCGAGGAAAATACAAAATGTTGGCTCAGAGGTATTATCAGAAATAACTGAAGATGAAATCGAAAAATCCATAAACGACATGAAAAGAAATAAAGCGGCCGGTGAGGACAAAATACTGTCGGAACTGCTAAAAGAAGGAGGAGACACAATAAAAAAAATACTGTTTAACAAATGTCTGTTTGAAGGTAAAATACCTAAACAATGGAGAAATGCCAACACAATCTTAATACATAAGAAAGGAGACCGAACAGACCTAAACAACTACCGTCCTATTTCCCTTTTGCCACAACTATATAAAACCTTCACAAGAATAATAAACAACCGACTAACCTATAAACTTGATAACTACCAACCAGTGGAACAGGCCGGATTCAGGAAAGGATACAGCACAATCGACCATCTACATTAAAAACTTCTTCAACTTCAAATCGACCATCTGACCCGTTTTTTTGGGTTTTTCTCGTGTCCTGTTCCTTTTGTTAGTTTTTTATTTTTTTTTGGTGGGCGAAGCCGTTTTTTGTGTTTTTTTTTTGTAGATTTTTAGGGCTGTTTGAAACATAAAATCAACATTAATAAATACATAACGATGCCAAAGGTGAGCGCGTTGTGTTCTTTTGATATATCTACAATTATCTAGACTTTAATGTATGTTTGATAATGTTTGCTGTTTGGTTCTTCTGTGCTTCAATATATGGTATATTCATACCTACCTTAATATCTCTAGCAGGATCCGGTTTGGGTGGTCTTCTAGCTCAGGGTATTTTGTTTTGGCTTTTTCCTCCGTCATGTTCAGTACCATTATTTGTTTTATGTCTCTGAATAGGAACCATTCAGTGACGTATATGAAGACGTTTGCAGTTTCTCTAAGACAGTTGTGTGCTGCTTGAATTTTCTTTCTGTTGCTATGACTTTTGTCCCCCTCCCCCCATTCAATAGATCGATATGTATTTATTGATCGTATGATGTTGTTTATAAGTCTTAATTTGGTCCTAATTTGTTTTCATATGTCTTCTTCTGTGCGTGGGTCATTCTATTGTAGCTCTGGTCGTTAATGTTTTTTGGACTGTCGCGTTAACATGTGGCGTGAATGTTAGACCTTGATCCATTGGCACTCCTAGGTATTTATCTTCATTTTGCCATTCGATGGGTATGTTTTGCACTGTTAGCTATATTCTTCTGGGTTATCTTTTCTCTTTTTGATTATAACTCCTTGGATCTTTTCTGGGTTTATTGCTATTTTCCATTTCCTATACTTCATTCTTCTATCATAGCATGTAGATTTCTTACAGCTATATCTAGATTCCTGTGTTGTGCCGCGATTGTAGTGTGGTTAACATAAAGGCTGTTTCGTAGTTTTCTTGGAACATGAATGCCATGATCATTGGCGACATATATATTAGAGTCTAGCTATTCAAGAGAAACCAGAAAGCTAAGAAAAAAGGTTAACGGGTGAAGTAGAGAAATACGGATACGAATTGAAAAGCGAGCGAGGCAAGCATTTATAAAAATGAAGATGTTCACTAATCGTGACCTTTCTATTACCACTATAATAAATTAATTACCATCGATTTAACGAGTTACAAATGCGAAGTTAAATGCCAAATTGCGAAGTTATAAAAAACTATCAAATTAAGAAAAATTATAGGCCATATTACCAGAAGCGATAAGTATAAAGTACTAAGACTAATCATATAAGGATTAATCAAAGGTAAAAGAAGGTAGGTAGAAGGGAAGGTAGATCCGTTACCTCCGATATGGAAACGGATCGTAAGAAAAAATATCTTTGCTCGTTTGCTTCGTTGGTGGTATGATATTGGCTTATGTTACTGTGAACTATTCTTAGTACTTAAAATATTTTTGCAAGGCTAATTTTTATTTCTATAGAAAAAACCATTAGTAAACAAATTCACCGCGATCATTTTAAATACCTGTCCAGCTATGGAGACCTGGAAAATGAAGTGAGAAATCAAGTACAAAAAGCAAAGAGACCGGCTGGATGCTTTAACAACCACTATATGGCGAAACATACACATTAACATGAGATAAGTCAAGAATTTATAAAGCCAGTGTATGACCAATAATGACATATGTATCAGAAACAACATCAGGATCGACACAGCCACAACGCAAAGGTTGCTGTAATCGGTAGCGATGAGAGTACTGAGAAGAATTACAGGAAATACGCTGACATATCGAAAGAGAAGTGAAGGCATTGGAAGATGTTACGTACAGTGTATAAAATGAGTAGACACAAAATAGAAAAAAAAATGGAATAACCACATAAACAAAATGGAGGAGACTCGTGTCGTCAAAATAGCAAGAGATATGCCACCAATCGGCAAAAGAAGTATTGGACGGCCGCGCAAAAGATGGAGTGACAACCTTCCATAGAGGTATTAATCCACCAATGAACAAGCAGAATTGCTAAGAGGGAGAAGAAGAAGAATTTTAGAGTAGGATATTGTGGTTTTACTTGGATCGGCCAAGGCGCATTGTATAAATCAGGATATGAATAAAAGTGGAGAATGTTGTTTCCAACAAAGAGATCTATCTTAATGTATATATGTGTAAATTACGCTCAATATTAATATAGAACTCAAACAGTTTTTGAGAAGAATACATGTTTGCCATAAACTGTTAATCACAAAGAAACACAGGATATTTTGGACACATTATCGAAAACACAGACTGGAATTTAAAATAAAAGAAGGAATATCGCGAAAGAGTGGGATGCAGAAAATTCCATACCTCCAAAACTATAAAAGATCGACTTTGCCGATACCACAAGGTAGATTTATTAATGAGACTTTCTAATAAATACGTAATTTTTTTCACGATACCATCGTCAGATTTTATCGTCGGAATTTCAGATTGTTTAGATTTCAGAACTTACATGTTAAAATAACAATATGGAGCGTCAAAGAATGCACTGATAAATTACCAATCATTTCGAGAATATGCACACGTATTGCTGGATGTCAGCCAGGAAATATGGAAACTTGTGTTTGATTTGTATTTTAGAAACTATTGTGAGACTAAAATAGATTTTTCGCTTGTAGTAAGTACAACCAAATTTGATTGGCTGATTCTAGCAGACTTTTATTTCATGTTACCTATGGTTACTAGAAAACCAAAGAGATATTGGGCAAATATTTCAAAGGTATGACTTTTGTTTTTCAAAATTTTCCACTTCGGAAATTCGTTCTCAAAATACAAAAATTCTTTTGATTAATTTTTTTTTGGACTCATTCTTATTGAAAATGCAGACATACATTATACATTTTAAAGTAGATAATGTAAATAATATTGTCAATACTTTTGAGTTGCGTCCCTGGTACGTCTTTATTGGAAGACAGTTCATTCGATTACATAAAATCACCTTTAACCTACTAATACCCATCATAAAGATCATACCATGTGATTGTCTTTAAGAAGACAACCACATGCAATGATGACAGTAAAATTCTCTGTTAGTGATCCATGAGGAGAAAAACAAGTAAAAAGCTCAGGATACTATCCCGACATAGCAAGTATGTATTATTATGACATTTTTCCAGTTTTTGAAGTGAAGCTTCTATAATGGCATTGTATTACTTTTTTCTCTACAGTAAAATGCTGAGGTAAGCGTCACGGAATTAGCGCCACAAGATGGCGTCGTCACGGGTAGCGTCCTGAATAGCGGTTTTTGACATCGATTCACTATTCTCCATCAATTCGTTTCTAGTCATCATATATTCACTCTATGCCGGTTTAAATTAAAAACTGCATGAGAAATAACTAACAAAGTATAGACATTAAATGAGAAGTAAATATTTAAAATAATATCTGTCACTAAAAGATTCGATTCGCAACAATTGTTAAAATTTAATAATAAAGTCATAAGTGTTATCCGATTAATAACAACATTGAATCATCTGTTTAAATTTTTATAATAATTCTCGTTTTAAAATAATTTCATATAAATACAATTATTATTTTTAGACATATTATTTCGTTTATATAATATTTAAATTTACTATGAAATGATATTTATCTATATTTTATTATTAATATTTTATCTGAATTTGATGGTTTGTCATAACTCAACAACGTATGCTTTACATTAGGAGCAAACTTAATAATTTATTGAATTTTTTAAAATTTAAATAATTAAATAAATAATAATATTACTTTATTTAATTTTAAATATATTATTTACATTTTAAAAATACAGAAAACATAGTATGAAGCTCTGCACTAGCCTACAGTACTGCCTACTACTCCACTTTTTTCCTATTGATTTACTCGGAATCTACTAACATAAGAATTTTACTTTTATCTTTGCAGGGAGTTGTCTTTTTAAAAATTAACACTCGTTTATGATCATAGTTTGATTTCGAAATCTTATTTTGCAGACCAAATATCTTTGGGCAACTTTATGAATTGCATTGTTCCAACCCTTAAAATACCCTTGCTTGTAAAGTCAGTATACCTGAACGCGTGGAGACCATTTTCATATTTGCCTCCCAGAACCAGTGTTATTTACGATCATCTCAAATATTTCATGAAAGGCATCCGATTGTCAGAATGTAAGTCACATGTACGTCTGCGATTTAGTTAAAAAGTTTAGAAAAACGGGATCATTGCAAAATTATCCACGCGTTCAGGCATACTATAAACCATCGTGACAACTACAGCTGACTGACAGTACCGATCGTACAAATGATGAAAACTAATGACATTTAAAATTCTCAAATAAACTAAAAATTATTGAATCTGACATAATCTGGCACTTATCATTTGGAACAGAATCAACAAAAACCTCATTAAATTTTCCATTTAAGCCAAAGTTTCACAATTATTGCTTCACCCTCTATAATTATTATTTATACCATTGGATAGCATTTTTTATAGTCTTTTCAATTATGTATCACAAGTAGGGGTTTGCAATTTAAACTTTTTTCATTGGGGTGGGAGGGGCCTATCGGGTTGAGGGGGGTGAGTTTCCCTTACTATAATAGGAACGGTTTCAAGCATTTTTCAATATCACTTTTTGATCGTGAGATATATCCCATTGTAAATTTTAAAATTGACACTGTACAATGTAGCAAAAAAAAATTTTATTTAAAAAATTCCTTCCTAAAGGTATATTAATAGGGTTTTTATATTAATTTTTATAAAAGGAATTTACCTTTTTATAAAAGGAATTTTTTTAAATAAAAATTAATAAAATATTTTCAGTTGTGTACGATGGGGCTAGTGTTGCACTAGTTGCTCTTGACGCCTGCTCTATGAGAACAATTGGTTTCTACTCCAAAGTAAAACATTATGTTAGCTGTATACAGATTTTTAGAAGAAACGACAAATAAATTACATAATCAAATTAAGTACATACTTAAATATCCAAAAGTGATACAAGCGATAAAATTTAATGGTTTACTCCAATTCTTCTGGGATATTTACGAATTTAGATTAATCTTATATTCCGTCATAACAAATAAGTATGTTATTGTTGTAAACAACACACTGTTCAAAAAGAGATGTCATATGTTTTTGATTTAATACAAAACAAAATTAATTAGACTGTGACTTCGTAGCAAGTCATTGACTTCAGTAACGATACCACAAAATTCGCATCAATTTTTTTTTCAATAAAATGTTTTGTTAAAAAAATCACCCAAGCTTGCCATAGGAAATAAATTTGTTTTATTAGCAATAACGCTTCCTTATTATTTAGAAGTTTTATGAAATCTTCTTCTTCCTCTTTATAAGCAATTCTGCTTGTTCATTGACGGATTAATACCTCTATGGAAGATTGCCACTCCATCTTTTGCGCGGTCGTTCGATACTTCTTATGCCGATTGGTGACATCTCTTGCTATTTTGACGACACGGGTCTCCTCCATTCTGCTTATGTGGTTATTCCATTCCTTTTTTTTTCTATTTTGTGTCTATTCATTTATACACTGTACAGTACATTTTCTTCTATGTCTTCACTCTTCTTTCGATCTCTCAGTGTATTTCCTGTAATTCTTCTCAGTAATCGTATCTCTGCCGTTTCCTTATGAATTGTACTAAAAATTATTTTAGTTTTCATATCATACTAATATATATATATATATATATATATATATATATATATATATATATATATATATATATATATTGGTATGATTGTTTAATTTGACTTTGATCTTAGTTTATTGAGCCAATAAAAATAATATAACTTATTTGTTATCAAATGTAAAATAAACGCCTTATATTACCTGTGTTCGATGGATTCAAAAATTTTCTAGTTGTCCTTTATCGGGATAGAGAAGAAAGGATAATAATAAAAGACAATATTATATTACAAAAATTACGTATTCTTTATTTTATATGAACGAATAAAACAATTATCAAATTCTGCCGTTATCTTATCAATCAGCATTTATAATAAGGAGCTGTTAAATCTACATACATTTATATTAAGTGAAAACCAATTTTACTTAAATTTTCCTTTACTTGAAACAAGAAACAACAAAACTTTAAACATTTGATTAGTCGAACAAACCTCAGTTCTTAAATTTGAATGCTAATGACCATGATGTCAACACAGTCCTTCACAGATATTAATTTTAATTGTAACAAAGCACTTACAGCTTTTTTTCTTATTGAATTGTATGTTGGCACATACCCAGAAAAGTTAAAGTCTTCTCAACGATGTGATCTCTCTTTTTGGCACTTCGGCTCCCTTCTCAACGTCTTTGCAAACTCCTGCACTAACCAAAAAACACTGATTCACTTCTCCAAAAACTCAGCTACTTATTAATGCCACAAGAACTTCCTTTTGTCAACTTGATGCCGTTAAAACTACTTTCATCTATTTTCACAAAATGCTTACAGTAGATACAAGGACTTCTTTTTAATTTACTTGTTATCTCCTTCTACAAAACTATTCAATTCTTTTCACAATGCCGGTATCCAACTCACGAACCACACCCTATCTTGAGACAAACGACTGTTTCCTTCGATGACCAAATTATAACTAACTTCTCCGGTCATCTGATCAGCTCACAAATTCCCATTCCAAAAACGACCGTCCAATCAAAAGCTCAAATTGTGTTTACCATGATTTTGGAAAAGCCTAATTTCTGTTTCAGAGAAAAACTAAATAGCTTACTTTAAAATGGTTTTCTTATTACACTAATCTTATCTTAAATTTCTATATACAATTTGTTTATACTGACATCTTAAAATTTTATTCCGATGGATCTTTTTATTTATTTTTCTTTGGTTGGGAAAGAAGAAACATGATTCTACCATTGTTCTACACGTGTTTCAAGTTATTCAATTCCTCATGAGGAGTATTTCAAAAACTGAATACATAAATTGAAATTTATAAAAGTCGCAATATCTACGGTTCTAATCAACGAATAGTGATGTGTGTTTAATTTCGGGTAAAAGGCCTGGATCTGGTGGTCATTTAAAAGGTCGATGATAATAGAAAATGCAAAGGTAATCAGCTTACTGCAGAAAACAATTCTGAACTACTTAAAAAATTGGATCTTGAAAATTGGAAAAATCCTCGGCAAAATTGGATAAAAATAAAAATTGGGATAAAAATTAGAGAAATAGCAACGAGTTGGTCGGAAAATATCAGCAAGACATAAAAAAAGGGCAAAGTTAGAAAAAAAAGCTTTGACCGACGATTTACAGCTTTTACTAGACAGTGATGGCACCCAAGATGCACCAGAAATCACTGATTCGAGGTAAAAGCATAATTATGGCTATTTTATTCCATAAAATTACAGTAAAAATACTTTAAAATGCGTTTTTCTCGAAATCACATTTTTCAAAACTGGGAGACGTTTTGTCAAATAATAAAAGAGCTTCATCAACCACCTACGGCTCTTCCAATCTACCTTGTAGACCGCCATCCTTTGATCAAACTGATCCACACCACCCATACCATTCTGTCCCCTTCCTTTCTTGTTTCTTCTTTCCTAAAACTGTTGTTGCTACTTCTTTCAGGATATTTTCGCACTCATTCCAGTAAGTATCTATGTTTTCAATAGTACTACTCATTTGGTCTTCTAGTTTTTCTTTAAGTTTGTGTTCAAATTTTCTAACTATCTCAGGGTTTCGTAGACTGTCCACCTCGAATTTATCTTCTTTGCTTCCTTTACCTTTTTTTGCGTTAGCGATTCGTTCCCTGGACTCGTGCGTAGCCTAGACCAGTTAGTGATCGGAGTCAATGTTTGCTCCACGTCTGGTACGTACATTCATATCACTGTAATGTCTTGCGTCCACAAAAACATAGTCAATTTGATTGATTGTGTTACCGTCTGGGCTAACCCAACTGCCTTTGTGTATATTTTTACGCTCAAAGCATGTGCTGGCTATCACCATATTCATTGAGGCTGCAAGGTAGGTAATCGTTTTCTTTTGGCGTTGAAATCTCCAATTACTATTTTTATATCATTTCTAGGGCAGTTCCGTAGACAACTATTACATAAATAAGATGTCATACGTCATAAAAAGTCGATAAAAAACAGTTTTATATTAACCTTATACAAATCAAAGGATTATGTGATTGTGATAATAAAAGTTAGTTCAACCTATTTCATATGAATTACAAAATACTAACTATAAAAGAGAAATTATTCTTAACTATCAATTCGCTTTGTGTTCGTTTGTAATCTGACGCTTGTATAGATTTTCTTTTATAAAATTCCATTCACGGTAATCATTCGATCAATTTTAAAAGTCAGTCTATCGCTAGTAGTATAATAATTAGATCCAGCAAAGAACAATAGGCCAGAGTAAAGTGTACTTTCTCTTTTTATGCTGTAAAGGTTACCGCAAATCCGATATCTCGAACGGTTACCTTCACATTTAACCGGATGCATACTTGCAGTAGACTGTGTACATTCTCTCATAAAAATTGTGGGAATAAAATTTATGCAGGAAACATTGTGTTCGATGATAAAGCAGACTTAAGTTCAAAAAAACTTGTTGCTCGTACAAACACGTCTTTGGTTATTTCTGTGTGGTTTATGAGTATGTAATCCATTTTATTTTTCGTAATCCCATCAAGTCTTTTCATGGTTATTACATTTTTTTTTAGCGAAAATTATTTATTTCATATTATTTTCATGTTACTCCAAAATACTACCATATACACTTTTATTTCGTCCATTTTCTTTCCAATGATGGCGTTAAAATCTTTATCGAAACGTCTTCGTCAGGATATGAGGTCGTAGATGCGTAGTACTGAATTATTTATACAGGGTGTCCCATAATTAATTGGACATTAGCTAATGGGTGATAGCTGACATCAAAATAAAGTGTTTGAGCTCAAATTGCTTAGGCAAAATATTGCTAGTTTTCGTTCTACGACGTGATTCATTAATATTTTTTATAGGTATTATTTTTAGGGATATATTGAAAACTATTCAACCGATTTAAGTGATATTTGGTATCTTGCTATTATGTAGTATCCTTAATATGAAAAGGATATTAGTGTTACCATTGACACTAGGTGGCGCCACCTACTATAACATTGGTTCATTAATGTGGCCATAATTTTTTTTCGCCCTGTATAAACATTCTAGGAAAAAAACATGAAATAACATTCAATTCTACACAAAAAAGGCATTCTTGTTTCAAATCAAAAAAGTACACCGTTTTCGAAATAAACGTATTTTTTAGAGACGTGGATAAAATGAAAACATTACTTATGCAAATTCAAACATTATTCAAAAGTTCTTAAATACCAGTGGCTATTAAATGTATTAGTAGTAGATAATTTTTCCAAACAAAATGCATATGATTGAAACAATTATTTTTATTAAACCTTTTACACAGTAACAAATTTTAAAAAATCAAAGAAAACAATTCACAAAGTGAATAGTTTAAAACGAAAAGGAAAAAAATTACAATGTATTCAAAATGTTCACTATTAGATTAAACTACATAATCTAAATCTTTTGTGTAAGTTTTGTCTCATTTTTAAATAATGAGTTTCCTTGGGGCCTAATTACGTTAACTCTCTCTCTTCTTCTTCTTCTAACGGCACTACAGCCCAAAATGAGCCCTTGGCCTCCTTTATTTTTTGCCTCCACCCTTGTCTGTCTGTGGCTGCTCTTCTCCATACACGGACTCCTAAAAGTGCTTGTGCGTCGCTGCTTACTGTGTCTTCCAGCGCTTTCTTGGCTTTCCAACTGGTCTCTTTCCCTGCATTCTGGCGTTCAGTGCTCGTTTTGGTAGCCTATCCTCTCCCATTCGTATCACATGTCCGGCCTATTGCAATCTTTGTATTCTAATGAAGTCTGACAGGGGTGTTTCCTTATACAGTTGATAGAGCTCGTTGTTATATTGAATTCTGAAGATTCCGTTTTCCCTCACAGGTCCTAGTATTCTCCTCAGTACTTTTCTTTCGAATGTGTCGAGTTTGTTTTTGGATGTTTCTTTCAGGACCCATGCTTCGCTGCCATAACATGCTATTGGCCGAATTAAAGTTTTATAGATTCTCATCTTTGTATTTCGGTGGACACTTTTAGACCGAAATATATGGGAGAGGGCAAAATAAGCTTTGTTTGCCTGCGTTATCCTTTTTCGTATTTCTCCATCCTCTGCTCCATCGGCATATATTTCTACTCCCAGGTATGTAAACTTTCCAACCGTTTCAATGTCATCTTCATGTATAGTGTTTTGTGGGATTATATTTCTTCTCGTCTGTACCATTATTTTTGTTTTTTCTGTGTTAATTTCCAGACCTAGCCTTTTCGTTTGTGTTTTTAACTCTGCGTATGCTTCCTGTGCTCTGTTGATGTTCTACTCATAATATTAATATCATCGGCGTAGGCAGCCAGTTGAACCGTTTTATTGGTCAGTAGGTTTTCTCGTCCAGTTTGCATTTGCCTAACCGCATACTCCAGTGCCAGGTTAAACAATGTTGGTGCCAGCGCATCTCCCTGCTTATGTGGGTATTGCTAATTCTGCCAATATTATAGTATAGTCTGTCCCTTTTGACTGAATCGTATGCCTGTTTGAAGTCTACAAACACGTTGTGAACATCAATGGTCGTGTTCCCACGATTGCTCAAGACCTGCTTGACTGTAAATATTTGATCCATTGTCGATCTTCCCCGTCTGAAGCCCGTCTGATATTCTCCAATAATATTTTCTGCTAGTGGTTGGAGTCGCTGGTTTATAATATACGTGAGGACTTTATACGCTGTACATAGTAGGAGAAATTCCACGGTTAGTTTTTGCATTGGGAGTTTGTCTCCTTTTTTATAGATTGGGCATACTATACTTTTCTTCCATTCGTCGGGTATTTTCTCTTCTTGCCATATTTCTTTGATAGCGCGTGGATTATGACTTGATAGGTGGTTGCCACCTACCTTATACAGTTCTGCTGGAATCTCGTCAACTCCCGGGGCTCTATTGTTTTTCTGGGCCTTAATAGCTTCGAGAACTTCCTCTATGGTTGGAGCTTCTACTTCAACTTCGTTCTCTTCTACATGGTTCGTACCCATTTCATCTTCCATATCTACTTGTGTTCCAAGTAGGGTCTGAAAATAATGCTTCCAGATTTCTGTGACTTTCTGTTGGTCGCTGATTATTTGCCCACTTTCATCTTTGCATAAGCTTGTTTGAGGTTTATATCCACTTTTTATCTTTAATTACGTTAACTCCCCCTACAATATTTTGTCATAATACTGGACGGTTATTTATTATTTTTTTTATAAACAAATGACTTTAGGTAGGCCCACAAGTGAAAGTCTAGGGAATTTAGTTCGGGACTGCGTGCTGGCAATGGGTATACACTACCTCTACCAATCCACCCTTGGGGACAAATTTCATCTAGATAATTTCTAACTTCTAGGCTATAATGTGGTGTTGCACCATCATGCATGTACCAAGAGTTACGTCTCAAATTTAGAGGTATGTCTTCTAAAAGAGTTGGTATATCTTCTCAAAAAAAATTTAGATACGTTATTCCGTCAACCCCTCAATACAGCATACAAAATATTTTCGAGTATTTTGTATTATAGTCGCCTGAGTGCATATTCAGAGGAGCTTCTTGGCGAATATCAAAGTGGTTTTTATTCCTGGTCGATCAACAGCAGACCAGATCTTTGTGCTAAGCAAAGGAAAAAACCAATGAATTTAATATCGACACATACCATCTTTTCGTAGATTTTAAATCTGCCTATGATAGTGTCCTAAGAAATAAACTGTATGAAGCCATGGATGAATTCACCATCCTCGATAAACTGATAAGATTGATTAAGGCTACAATGCGTAAAGTTGTTTAAAGTCGAAAATACAGGGCGAACAATCACAGGCATTTAAAACTCATATTGGACTGCGACAGGAGATGCGCTGGCGTGTCTTATTTTCAACATAGCTCTGGAAAAGTTGGTCAGGGATGCCGAAATAGACAACAGAGGAAACATTTTTAATAAATCATTCCAAATTTTGGCATATGCAGATGATTTTGACCTAGTTGCCCGCACAACAAGCAAACTAGAAGAAATGTATACCACCTTGTCAAATGCCTCAAAAAATATGGGCCTGCAAGTAAATGAGGAGAAAACTAAGATAATGGCATCAACACCCAATAATAGAGCCAGAAACATCGGCCGTCAATTCATTGTTGATATCTCTACCTTTGCAGTGGTGGACAAATTCACATACTTAGGCTTCCTGATCAACAAGGAGAACGTCATGACGGAAAAATCAAGGGAAGAATAATCCTAGCAAACAAATGATATTTTGGATTGAGTAGACAAATGAGAAGTAGAAACTTTTTCAAACAAATTTCTTATGATTTGAAGTTTTCGCGTCAAAATACTTTTCAAAACAAACTTTTTATTTTTACGCCGATTTCGACACCCAGTATCTAGTGGCATTTAAATTTTTACCACTTTTGTCGTCTCGATCGACAATCGTTTATTGGCACTAATCATAAACACAGAGCTACAAACAAGTCATTTTAATACGTTACTTGAGTTCAAATGTCGAATTTAAATGAATATGGAGCATGAGTCAAGTGGGGAGGCGGTCGAATTTTATGCTTCCAGTGGCGCACTGTCAAAAAATAAACGGAATTTAAGAAAATATACAGTGGTTGGGTTGGTGCAATAAAGTGAGTGGTAAACTACAAAAACATGCTGATTATTAAATTCAGTGTTCTTATTATGGGAACGATCCGAAAATACTAGCTAAAAGGTGGTCTCTTTTTATGAGACTTATAAGATAAATATTGTCCAAATGTGTGTAAATATATATGTTAATGTAGTATATTAATATATTTTTTGTGGCTTAAGCCACAATTGATTGTAATGACAATTACATTTTACCTAAAAAAATTGACGTTTCAATTTCCACTCCGGAAATCGTTTTCAAAAAAGGTTATTATTCAAGATTGTTAGTTTATTAATATCATATAAACATAATGTTTAACTTAATCATATCACAAAAAAACAGTTTCAGAACACTTTATGAGAAGTTAAAACAAATTAGACAAAGCAAAAAAGTAGCTTTATACAAAACTAAAATATATTTTAATAAATCTCTCCCGGAAAGAGTAATAAATTAATAAATCGAAACAAAATCTTCCCCGTTATAGGACAATGATTATAAAAATAATTATTAACAGCCATTACAACGCCATCTAATAACAACACTAGGAATTCTAAGATTTCCTACATGGCGAAACTAAATTCAAATCTTTACCACGGTGCTTTCTAAAACTTGCAAAGAAAACAGACTGATGAATTAGTCGGCAAGGGAATCTATAATTTGCATTCCACATGCCGTTCATTACGGTAAAAATTCTTGGTGAATTCAGTTTCTGGTACTCGAAACAGAGTAAACAACTAAAAATGGAATGCAAATTATAGATTCCCTTGCCACTAATTCATCAATCTCTCTGCTTTGCAAGTTTTAGGAAGCACAGTGGTAAACATTAGAATTTAGTTTCGCCATGTCGGAAATCTTAGAATTCCTAGTGTTGATTTTATGTTTTGCTTTTATGAATAAACTTAACATCTGAATGCCAAATTTAAGCAGATGAATAAAGTTCTAACTATATCTTCATAAATATGGTTTAAGCCATCACTAAGAATATGCTGTTCAACGGTTAGTTAAGAGTGGAGACATATGGATTAGATTTATTATTAGCACACCAATATTACGTATTTATACAGACTATTATTAGTTTCCATAATTTTTTTGTTCATTATGTTGATTTTTAATGTCAATTCAAATGTGAATTTATGATTGCTATTGACGCCGCTCGTTTTTTACGATCTTACGTAGAACGGCGAGAAACTGGCGGTATTCAATTAGCGCCATATTACGCCTTTTATTGTCGATTCAAATTGTGCAAAATATTTTTTATATAAGATATATTATTGTATTTTAATTTAAAATTATTTCGATTTCATTCTAATAAAAAACTACGATGTATTTATGTATATTTCATTATCTTTTATTTAATATATTGCTCTTATTAATTCACTTTGAAAATGCCTTTAAGATTAAAGGCTGGGAATTAAGAGCCTTTCTTTTTGATGTAATTGTCACCTGATGATTATTAGGGATACTTATTCAATTAGTTTCTCCCGCCTTCTCCTCATTGTGCAAACGCCTTTCTGCGATTAACCACAGTTTGTTAGCTGATTTACCCATTACCATTACCATTTATTACCAATCCATTACCGTTTCTAAAACTCATGATTCTGCAACAGCCAGCTGCCTACGTTCAGTTCTAGTTTTGGCCCACCCCAGGCAGGTATTTCATTTCCCCAGTACCACCCATATCTGGAAGGCATTCCCAAGGCATATATGAACCAACCTCTTCGAGAGACCTCTCTTCGATGGCGAATTAGGTGAACCACAAAATCAAAAGCTTCTTACTGGAGGTTATTGAACGATGTTAGGAATAATCTTTTACTCCGACATGCATCTACAGTTGACCCTTGAAAACACTACCTTTTTCACTCTTTACATAGAGAAAGAAATTATGAAAGTAAAGATTGCATTTTACTTTAATTCGACTTCCACCAGTGTTCTACACGTGTTTCGAGTTATTCAACTTTCATCAGGAATACTTGTGGAAGTTCAAATTGAAATGAAATTCAGTCTAGTATTTGGCCGTTATAGTAACAATAACTGCCTGCGTACCCTAGCAGCGACATCTATGAAAGCAACTTGAACTCTGGAGACCTCTCTTAGGTAGCGAATTAGGTGAACCGCAAATATAAGGCTATTGAATGATGCTAGGAATAACCTTGAATTTGCTGTTTACCTAATTTGCTCTCGAAGAAATGTCTCCCGACTTCTTGTTGCTTCGTATAAATATCGTTGCTAGCGTACTCAGGCAGTTATTATTACTATAATGGCCAAATACTAGAATTTGATCTTCCACAAGTGCTACTGATGAGAGTTGAATAACTCGAAACATGAAATGCAATCTTTTACTTTCATATTAACGTCTTTTCTCTACGTAAAGAGTAAAACAGATAGTGTTTTCAAAGTTCAACTGTAGATGCATATCGGAGTAGAAGGTTCTTCCTAACATCGTTCAATAGCGTCCAGTAAAAAGCTTTCGGTTTTGCGGTTCACCTAATTCGCCATCGAAGAGGGGTCTCCCTACTTCTGGTTGCTTCGTATAGATGCCGCTACTAGCGTACTTCAGCAGTTATTGTTACAATATTGGCCAAATACTAGACTGCAAGTTGTTTCAATCTGAACTTCTATAAGTGTTTCGGATAAGGCCTCTCTTAATTCTCGCCATTCATCTCTGTTTGTAAGACGTTTCCACATTGGTCCTGCAGTTCTTTTAATATCGTCGCTTCGGCGCATTTGCTTGGCTGGCTTGCCTCGTGGTCTTTTGGCTTCATTCGGCCGCCAATTCCGGATTTCTTTATTCCATCGGCCATCCTTAAGACGTTCGTTATGTCAAGCCCATTTCCATTTCAGTTTAGCTGCTTGTTGACAGCATCTTTTACTTTTGTTCTATTACGTATGTCTTCATTGGTTTTATGGCCTTTGAGTGAGATATCATATGAGCAGGTTTGAGCTGCATATGTAAGTATAGGTAGGATACAGGAATTAAACACTTTGGTTCGCAGTCTTTGAGGTATATTTTTATTTTTAAGTACGTATAAGAGTCTTCCGAATGCTACCCATCCCATTTTTACATATCTGTTATTTCGGTAGTCTAATTTTCTTTGCTTGCCTTGACATTTTGACCCAGATATGTATATTCGTCTAGGTGTTCTATCTCTGTCCCTTGGATGTTTATTATAGATTTGTTACCTTTGTTTGACATTAGTTTAGTTTTGCTGAAATTCATTTTCAGTCCTTTTTTAGGGATTCTGTGTGTAGCTCCTCAATCATCGTATTTAGTTCATTCCACTTGTCTGCTATTAGTACTACATCATCTGCGTATGTAATATGGTTCAAATATCTTCCGTTAATAGGGATTCCCTTATTTTTCCAGTCTATTGACTTGAAAGATATCTTCTAGGGCAGATGTAAATAATTTTGGAGATATCGTGTCTCCTTGTCTTATGCCTCGGTTGATGTTTACTGGTCTTGTTTCGATTCCATTACCCAACTTCACTATCATTTTAGCTTGTTCGTAAGTACTCTAAATTTGTGATTCATTGTTTATTCTCACCTGATATTTATATAAATTTTAACCATATTTTAGTTGTCTCCTGATGAAGCTGACAAAAAATCAGCGAAATATAGAGAATTAAAAGAAAAAAGAGTTTTTTTTTTAATAACAGACCGCGTACCCGATACATCAATACAATAAATTGTTAGTTACGTTTCTATAATACTTACGTTTTATAATCCTACCAGTTTTGCTATATATATATATATATATATATATATATATATATATATTATATATATATATATATATATATATATATATATATATATATATATATATTATATATATATATATATATATATATATATATATATATCCAGTTTTTCCTTAGTTGCGCATGCGCATGGGGTAATATATTTGAAACGTTCACGTTGGGCATCATTGCATATTAATTGAATTTATATTTCCATGTTAATGGAACAACCAGTCATACCATACAGAGTTAACAAGTTGGTTATATTGTAACGTTAGTGAATAGTAAATTGTGGCTTTAAAATGTCTTTGGCGACTATTAACTTTCTGTAACATGCGTAAACCAAGAACACATTGGAATTCCAAACTGATATCTTTTCAAACAATCTCGTTGGGATACTTAGAATGTAAGTGACAACCACAATGCGCAGTTATATAACGTTTTTATGTGAATTCATGTATTTCAATTGTTTTATGCTTTACTAAAATAGACATATTATTACTCAAGTCACTTAACGATAAAATGAATCAGTTGTGTTCATATTAGTCATACTTAACACTAACGAGACATTGTATGGTTTGAATTTTATTGAATTGCGATAAAATAATAATAAAAGAAATATAACAGCTTAAAGTATGTGTATAAAGGTATAAATATATTTATTAAAGTATGTCAATCTTTCGGAAGATTAGTTTTTACTGATGAGCAGACCGTATCTGATCTGATTTAGTGAGTGGATTCTTTGACCAGAGTTAACTAATATGAGGGTTAAAATTAATATGACAGGTCAGAGATATTTTGAAAGTGTGTAGATCTGAGATGTAGGTGTCTAGTTTTATTTCGTTTGATTTTATCGGCGATCTGTAGATTCTTTCTATCTACTCATCTAATAATTCCATCTTATCTTTGGACATGTACCTCCTCTTTCTATTGCCATAGATCCGTGTATTTTCGCTATGTTTTATGTTTGTTCTTGTTAAAACTCAATACTTGAAAGTTGTATGTCAGAATAGGTTAGGTTTGACACTGTGCCTTTAGTATATGAGAGTTTATCAAATACTGTCCAAGCAGCATTTGGTAAACTTCTTTTTATTTTCGCAATCTGATTTGCTTTAATTAATTTTGTGATTGTTCTAAGTGAAGTGATCACTGTGAATTTTTTTTCATTTTTTCAATATACAGTTGGCAACACTACCTACACAGTTGACAGCTAACCAAGCATTGAAAACATAACCTTACTGTGTGTTGGTGTGTTTGAGTGTGTTTTAGGTCATTGCTTACCAAGCTTGTGTTGTTTTGGGGGTTTTGTACTATTTTGTGTTGTTTTTGGTTTTATTCCAACATGGATATTACGCCTAGGAAGCGTGAAAAGATTGTCACGTTGAGTGAACACACTAGTATGTCACAAAGAGAGATTGCTAGAACGTGTGGAGTGAGTCAGGGGGTAGTAAACAAAATTTTGAAGCGTAAACGAGAAACGGGATCAGTGGATAAAATCCACTTTATAGTTCAGGGACAGCGGTCGAAATCCGCCAGGAAGTCTGACAATGAAAAGCTTACACCATCTCATATTGATCAAACCGTAAAACATCCAGTCAAGAAAATGTTTTGGGGATGTTTTTCATACATGGGGGTTGGATCTTTGGTGCCAATTGAAGGTATGATGAACAGCCAAAAATACAAATCCATGTTGGAAAAGTATTTGGACAAACAACTCCAAAAATGTCAACCCCAAGGAGGAGCGATTCTTCAACAGGACTCCCTGTCACAAATCAAAGGAAATGATGGCATTTTTTAAAAATAAGAAGAATAATGTTTTAGATTGGCCCGGTAATTCGCCCGACCTCAACCCCATTGAAAATTTATGGGCCATTTGCAAAGCTGGACTGCGAAAAATCGACTGTACCACTAAAACAAAAAATGATAGAAGCGGCCATTCAGGTTTGGTACCGAGATGAAAGGATATCTGACAACTGCCAGAAACTCATAGAATCTATGCCAAAACGGGTATAAAGCAGTAATTGCTGCCAAAGGGGGACATATTTCCTACTGAATGATGTAAGTTTACCTGTATAGTTTTGTCAAAATATAATTGTTTACTAAATAAACTGTTTTTTTATTAAAACAGCCTATGATTCCATTAATTCGCACTACTGTAAATTAAATACTATGTTTACATGGGAATAAGTTCGTCAAATCATTATATAATAGGCCCAAAACACATGCTCTAATAAAAAGGCTTTTCAAGAAGAAAAAATCCTGCTAACACAGATTCTAACAAAAAATTGTTTACATTGTCATTTACAAACAAGGAATTTCAGAAGAAGAATGAAAACAACAAGCAATCCAGAAACACTTATAAGAAGGGACTCAAGGGTGACAACAATACCATATGTCAAGGGCTTATCAGAAAAATTAAAAAGGATAGGAAAGAAGTACAACATCGTAACATTTAAAACAACCAATACACTTGGATTTCTATCTATCTAGTTAGCCTTCTTCGGTCCATCTTTGGACATAGGCCTCCCCAATCCTTTTCCATTCTTCTCTGTCTGTCGCTACAGTCATCCATCTAGAGCCCACGTGCTTCTTGATATCATCTGCCCATCTCATTTGGGGCCTTCCTCTGCTTCGTTTATATTTCCACGGTCTTCAACTTATAAGAATTTTGTTCCATCGGTCTTCTTTTTGTCATTGTGTCCGGCAAATCTCCATTTCAATTTTCAACTTCTTGTCTAACATCCCTCACTTTTGTTTTCTCTCTTATCCACTAGTTTCTCTTCTTATCCATTAGTCTTATGTGCAACATTTGTCTTTCCATTGCTCTTTGGGTTTTTATGATTTTGTCCCTGTTTGCTTTTGTAGATGTCCACGTTTGGTAACCATAAGTAAGAACAGGGAGTACGCATTGATTAAGGGAATACTTAAGATGCTGTGAATATCTTTTGATTTCAAGAATGTAGCTTAGTTTGCCAAATGCCGCCCATGCCAGTCTAACTCGTCTCTTGGTCTCTGCTGCTTGGTTCTCTTTGTTAAGTTTTATAGTTTGACCAAGATGTATAATAATCCTTAACTTGTTCTATTTCATCTTGTATGATTCTCATTGTGATGTCTTCATCAGTATTTGTTATAGTTTTGGTCTTGCTGTAATTCATATTAAGGCCTATCTTTCCAGCTTCTACGTCCAGTTCTTTCATCATTTCAAATAATTCTTCTTTTTTATCGGTTATCAATACGATGTCATCAGCGTACCTTAGATGGTTCAAGCGTTGTCCACAAATTTTTATACCTTTTTTTTTCCCATTCTAATCTTTTAAAAGTATCTTCAAGAGCCTGATTGAAGAGTTTCGGTGATATTGCATCACCTTGTCTCACGCCTCTACTTATTTGTAATATTTTTTTCCTTCATATACTTTAATTGTAGTTTTGGCTTCCTTATATATATTGGTTATTAGTTCCGTATATCTGTGGTCAATTCGGCTGTTAATCAAAGAACTTTTCACTGCCCAATGTTCGATACTGTCGACAGCCTTTTCGATATCTATGAAAGCCATATATAGAGGAATGTGGTATTTATTTGCTCGTTCCATAAGTATTTTCATATTTAGTAAATGGTCCCTTGTGCTAAATCCTTTCTAAAACCAGCTTGTTCTTTCGACTGGTATCCATCGAATTTTGTCGTCAATCTATTGGTTAAAATTTTTGTTAGGAGTTTATACATTACATTGAGGAGTGTTATAGGACGGTAGTTTTTTATATCTGCTTTATCCCATTTCTTGTGTAGGATAATGGTTACTGATTCCTTCCAGTTGTTTGGGATTCTTTCTTCTTTTAATAACTTGTTAAAAGGGAATGTAGAGTATTAATTACCACTTTTCCACCATATTTCAGCATCTCTGCAGTTATTCCATTTTTTCCAGGCGATTTGTTGTTTTTCATTTCTTTCAATGCCTTCTTTATTTCTGATTTGCTTATTTCGGGCTGCAGCTCTGAGTTGACATTTTTTATTTTAACCTTAAGTTTGTTTTTAATTTCTTCTGGTGGTTCCTTTTTTGTTTTATATTATTCTGAATAGAAATGGTGGATTATATTTATAATGTCATCTTTAACGTTTGTTTCTATTCCATTTACATCTGTTATTTTGTTTATTTCAAACTTACCTAATTTCGGCCTTAAGCATTTCATATTTTTGTTGTTTTATATTACTTCTTCTATTTTTATTTCTTGTTCTTTTCTCTTATTTTCTTTTATCATTCTGCTTATTGTTTTATTAATTTCTACATATTCTATAGATTTCCTTTTGCCTTCTTCGTTCAGCTTCCTTCTTTTATCCATAAGCTTCTTTGTTTCTGTTGATATATAGTTGTTCTTTTTTAGATCCTTCTTTGCTATTTCTTTTCCTGATGTAATCATTGTTGCTGTAAGTATGTTGTCTATTTTGTCTATATCTTTATCGTCACTGTCTAATCTTTGGGTAAGTTGTTCTTTAATAGGTCTTTGTATATCTTTTTATATTGCCCTAGTTTGTTTCTATCTACTAGATTCCAGTTTTCTACTTATTTTTCTTTTCATCTCATAGTTACCGTCAATACTAATTTTTGCTCTGACCATCCTGTGATCGCTACCTGTTGTGAATCTGTTGGACACTTGGATTTATCCTGTCCAAAACTTAACCTAACAACACCCAAAAGAGATCAAAGAACTGCATCGATAAAATAACCTGTGTATGCAACAACTTCTATGTAGGAGAAACCGCAAGATCTGTAAGTGTGAGGATAAACGAGCATGAAACATACATCAAAAACAGGGACTTTGACAGAACACAGATATGTAAAAATGATGATACGAAAGAAACAGACATGAAAAAGAGAAAAATCAAAAAAGCAGCACTCATCCTATTCAATAAAGAAAAATTTGTAGCAAACCTATCAGCAGAATTTAGTTGCCAATAGAGGACTGAGAAACCTTGTATACACATTATCCTCTTTTATACACTATACATATGCAACACTTAACACACGTTCACTTAACAGGAATACTCCACACACATACAAACGCTAACAGCACATTTACAATACCGAACACTTAAAATTATCAGAGTTTGAAATTTCGATGGAGCAAAACGTCCACTCTCATCTATTTTTCAGTCAATTATGGCTGTTGCCAATAATACCGTAACCAAAAGTGAATCTACCTGCAATTTTGTGACATGACATAACCTTGTCAACAATCTTGGCGGTTAGACACCGTTTTTCAATAAAATTATTTAATGATCTTTTAAGAACGATTTGCCATAGAGTTTATCATCATCATTCAGCCCATACTCGTCCACTGCTGAACATAGGCCTTCCTGTAGTTCGCCCCAAAAATTTCTGTCCTGAGCCGCCTGCATCCAATTTTGATGTGTCCGTTTCAGGTCATCCGTCCATCTTGTTGGTGGTCGTCCTCTATTCCTAAAGGCATCTTGTCTGGGTCTCTACTCAAGAATGCGTTTTGTCCATCTGCCGTCCTTCGTTCTCGCGACGTGCCCTGCCCAGTTCCATTTTAAGGTTGGTTATTCTTTTGATTGCGTCGGTTACTCCCGATCTACGGCGCAATTCTGTGTTGGGTATTCGGTCTCTCAGGGTTAATCCCAACATGGACCGTTCCATTGCCCTCTGTGTTGTTCGAATTTTGTTTGCGGACGTCTTAGTAAGTGTTAGCGTCTCCGCACCATAGGTTAGAACCGGCAGCACACATTGATCGAAGACTTTTCTCTTCAAGCAGATGGGAAGAGCTGATTGGAAAACATCTCTTAGCTTTCCATAAGCTGCCCATGTCAACCCTATTCTACCTATTAGTTCATTGGTCTGGTTATCTCTACTTAAGCGAATTTTCGTTGTCCCAGATATTTGTATGCTGATGTTTGTTCTATACTTGTTCCAGCTATGTTGATGTTCTCACTCAGAACAAGGTTTGTCATCACTTGTGTTTTTGAGTTGGCTTTTTTGCCAAAAAGCCAATATGGCAAAAGCTTTTTTTTAAATAAACCAGCAAACGAGAAGGTATTATTAAAAAAATAAGTCCTCGTGGTCAGAAACTTCCAACGGTCTGGCCACCTTGGTTTTTATTCAAGAGAATCTACCTTGGATTTTATTCAAGAGAATCCACCTTGGTTTTTATTCAAGAAAATCCACCTTGATTATGATATTAAGAAAATTTACGTTGACATGGATTTTTGGTCGAAGAATACGAAAATGGAATTGTTTTTTTTTTGAATAAGAAATCCATCTCGATTTTGAAAGTCCGCATGGCTTTGGATTGGAGAGGGATCCACATGGTTTCGGCTTAGCGGCATGGTTTTTGCAGACATTGTATGGTCCGAGTTGAGAAGAAAACAGCAGGAGGATTTCTCATAGAGTAGAGCTAAGTTTCTTTATTTCTTGAGATTTTGTATATAGATGCTTAATTCCCTGTTGTTAGAATCTCAATTTAATTGTTATTACATTTTGATTTATTAAAATATAAATAATAAAGATATGTGTTTAAAGAAATTATTTTAATAATAATTCCCGATTTCTCAAATTAAGTTAGTTTATGCCGAACATCACCCCTGAGGGGTTTCAATGTGCAATGGGTGAGCTATTACACAATTGGCTCCAAGATCATAGAGTTATATATTATGCATTTCTGATGTGACCTGTAAATTAGAATTGGAAAAGTCTACAAAATTGAAAAAAAAATGTAAGAAAACAGCAGTTAAAAAGTGTAAGATCCTTTAACAAAAAATGATTCCAAAACTGTCCTATACATCATCGAAATTATATACAAATAGTCTGGAACTACAAAAATAACACCCACATCTTTACCGATTCGCCTAAGTCTTCCCAAGGCTAGGAGCAGCAGTATTTATAAACAACGATACCAAATTACCAAAATATCAACAATGTATTTAAGTTTCCCAGTTCATATAGTATCTCAAATGGAGGACTTTATGCCATATTACAAACGTTAAAATATATTTCCGAGCACCAACCAAACACTCTTTAGTAGTATCTGACTCACTCAATTCACTGAGACTCATATATCAAATCTACACGAACAACACTATCGCCATATTAATCAATTAATCAAAGAAATATTACACAGTATTCGTCAAACAGTATCAAAAATAGTTTTCCTATGGGTTCCTTTCTCTGGATCGGGTATAACGCTATCGTTGGTCTTACGCAGCTGTGCAATTACCTTCATTGGCAGAATAATCAAATCAACAGCCCCAGATATAAAGCAACTATTTACTTCGATGACCCTCAATTTATGGAAAAACAATGGAAGATATCTACAAGCAAAGTAAGAGAGATAAAAAAAGATACTGGTCCATTAAACTCACATCTAATCAGTAGATCTCACCAAGTTATTCTATGCCGTCTTGTCACTCGGGGTAAATGAAAGGGTCTTGCCACCTTCTGTACCACCGTGTGCTCTGTAGAGGGCTTCGAAAACATTAACGATAGCTCCTCTACTTAAGTCCATTTTCAAGGTATGGACTCGAAAATGTTTTCTTCTGGTATCTTGCTTGAAAAAGGCAAGATATTTCTTACATGACAAAGGTTAAGTCGAAATAAAAAAATACCAGGTTGCAGTAGAATAACATCTCAGCCACAGAGTATGGGAACATCATAAAACAAGAAAGCAGAGCCCCGAGAGCACCAAGCTCTCGGAGAGCCGTGAAGGACTGACTTATTGACCTGAAAATCGCCTATTTTTATACTTTCTAGAAGTAGCGATTAGGGATTTCCAGGTCAGGAGGAGCCAACGTGAAAAATAAGGGGCGGGGCGATGCGTCTCGACGTGAACTAGTCGCGTCCGAGAACATCCCCCTCCTCTGGAGGTCTGTGGCGGGAAAAAATTTATTGAAAATTCAAAATATCAAATTACAATAAAATACATGTGAAGTAACACAAGAATAAGTAAAAAATACATAAAAATGTATGGAAAGTATGAGAGAAAAATACATGAAAATGTAAATAACGTTAAAAAATTGTCTTTGGAAAAACTCACAACACAGTGCTAATAGGGAGGTCGGGGGTTGTTGACGGCATCTCCGGCTCCTACAGGTCCATTCCTCGATCGGTGTACCAACTTCTTCGACGGGTTCGTCTTCTTCTCGGTCGTCCGGATTCCATCTGCCATATCCGACGGGGCTTGGTAGGGTACCAGTGTGCCGAAGCCTACGTGGTCGTCCAACCACTTTCGGGTAGGGGGCGATGACTGGGTCTACTCCGGGACTTTCACGGCATCTGGGGCTTCTAACTTCGAAGAAGACTGGCTCGTCAAAGGCGCTGCACGTCGAAGGCATCCGGTCTGCAGAAGGCCTCGATGTCGGAGTGTTAGCTAACACTCCGTGGTTCTCCCCATTCTTCACTTGACTTCAACCCATGTTGAAGTCAATGGTGTGCTGCCTTCTGCTGCGAGTTGAGTGGGTCGTGGGATCGGAATAATCCATTTTGTTGGGCGCCATGTCACCTCGGGGTAAATGGAAAGGGTCTTGCACCTTCTGTACCACCGTGTGCTCTGTAGAGGGCTTCGAAACATTAACGATAGCTCCTCTACTTAAGTCCATTTTCAAGGTATGGACTCGAAAATGTTTTCTTCTGGTATCTTGCCTTGAAAAAGGCAAGATATTTCTTACATGACAAAGGTTAAGTCGAAATAAAAAATACCAGGTTGCAGTAGAATAACATCTCAGCCACAGAGTATGGGAAAATCTAAAAACAAGAAAGCAGAGCCCCGAGAGCACCAAGCTCTCGGAGAGCCCGTGAAGGACTGACTTATTGACCTGAAAATCGCCTATTTTTATACTTTCTGAAGTAGCGATTAGGGATTTCCAGGTCAAGGAGGAGCCAACGTGAAAAATAAGGGGCGGGGCGATGCGTCTCGAACGTGAACTAGTCGCGTCCGAGAACAGTCTTATGTTACTTATATACAACTCCTTACTCATATCCCAACAATAAATCATATGCTAACAGAGTGTAGTGAATTTGATACTTACAAACAATCGATACCGGGATATTCAAACAATATGGAAGACATTTTTAACCTTCAAACCGACTGTAAACCTCTTTTCCAATTCCTGAACAAATGTAACTTAGCAAGTAAGACATAATGTAACTACATTCATACTTGGTACACCTATTGTATTTTCTTTACCCCGCTAATGACCTTCGTGGTTAATGCGGTGATGTTCCAAATAAAAAAAAAGATACACGAAACTTTATTCAAGTTTAAAGAGGTTTAAAAAATAATGTAATAGACTGTCAAATTAAATCGCTGACACCTCATTACAAGATACCTCATGTTTATGAAGTACCTAAAATGTAATTTGTAGCTAAATGTAAATTTGGATTCCCCTTGCAGCAACTTCAGAATCTTAATCGTTGGCACACGATACTGACATCATTTATTAAAAACACCAAAATTCCGCAACATTTTGGTAATTTTTAGCATTAATAGTTTATAGTTTACTTCTTCTTCATGTATCGCTCTTATCGGAGATTGGAAATCATTCTGACCATTATAATGTTGTTGGTGACCTGCCTGAATAGTTAAATTGAATTGCGTTCAAACCATTCACGGACATTGCTTAGCCACGAGATTATACGTCTTCCTACGCTTCCTCTGGCTCTTGATTTTGCCCTGCATTATATTCCGTAAAGTTCGTATTTTTCACCTCACATGGGTCACATAGTGCCCCAAGCACAGAATAATAAACAATCAGAATGACCACTCTCAGATGCCGCCTTTGAAGTTTTTCAGCACGCGCGCCATGTTTTAGAAGGAAACACATAACACAGACATACTATTTGTGAGGTTATGTAATTGTTTATATTTATGTTTAAATTTATGTTATTATATTTAACAATGTTAATATAATTGTATAGTATGTCTATGATTGCCGTAAGTCAATTAAACCGGGTTAATTTTTCTATGCACGCCACATAAACGACACTGGTTCCCTCTAAAACATAGCGGAACGTCTGCGCGAAGATGCGCGTACTTAATTTTCCATGGAGAGTGGGCATTCTGATTGTTTATTATTCTGTGCCCCAAGTATTCCAACTTCCTGATTTTTATGGAATTTAAAACCTCGCATTGTTTTCCTAGTTATAGATATTTGTTATTTTGTACATGGTTTTTCTAGTTTTCCTAGAAGATATTTGTTCAATTTTTTTGTTGTCTAGTACTAGCTTAACTTTAATGTTTTGTTCTTTTGTAAATACCATGAACTTGGTTTGCTTCAAATTTATTTTTAGTCAATAATTTTTGCAATATATATGTAGTTGTTTAAGCAAGGTGTTACAGTTCTTCTATTGTTTACGCCAGAAGGACGGTATCGTCAATATATCTATCTTATGTTATTAAGTGGCTCACCGCTTATTATCCCTCATTGACTTCGCCCAACGCTAATTCTAAGATAGTTTACTACAAGTCTGCAATAACTGACAAATTTTGGTCTAGCAATGGACTCCCCTTTATCTCAATTAGCAGCATTATATTAAATTTGTGGAAGAGGTTCAAGATTTCTTTATTTTTGACAAAAATACAAATGTACTAGAAAATGACGGCAAACAACTTATATCCTTAAGTCCTTTTAATGCTCCTTTTCGTATCGAATACCTTGTGAAACTTACACAACTTGAACTTCTTCATTTAATAATCTATCTAATTAGGGTTTGTGATCAAAAACTATATTCAAAATATTAAAGCTTACAGCACAATATTGTAAAAGTTTAGTTAGGTAACTCAACTCATCTTATATTTGGCCAAATTTAGAATCTCATCTAAATTGTCATGCCCTTAAAGTTTCGAAAAGGTCTGACAGTCGATGCAATGCAGTAACTCTCGCGTGGAACGTGGTCATTATCATTTAGATGAAAGAGAAGCGACAGAGAAGCGGAAAGAGGAAAGAGAAAGACGATATGAGTTGAGTTTGGAAGTTAAAGGAGTTTGCTTTGGAGTTTCTGATGAAAACAGTGACTAGAGAGGCAACTGTTTTAGACAAATAGTTCCAAAGTAACTTGACTATTAAGTAACTTTTAAGCTATTTTAAATAATATAAAATGTGAGTAATACTAAACGGTTATATTAATAAACATTTTTATATGTACTTACAATAGTAGTTATATTGTATACAAGAAGTTTTTTTGGTGGTAAACCATAAAATAATCTGTTTTGAAATCTGAAAATTTTAACTTCCGTATAAGTGTAACTGATCATTAACTTTGTCATTTATTTAGTGGAATACCCTGCATATTTTATTTTTAGATTCTTTGAAATTATTGTAATTCCTTGATTTACATCTATGACCTGTGTACTTATTCCAAAGTCCAATATTCTTACTATAGCAGGTAACGTATGGTCCTAAAGTTTTGGGAAAAATTTCACCTGGTCTGGTTGAGAAGCAAAATGCATTTAACAAAGAAGGCCATGGAATTGAAATGTCATCAGATATTGACATTTAATAAACAAAGCAGAATATTTTGGTTTGTGCTCTGCAAAATGTCTTATAAAATTGATATTTGTCGAGGTGTTTATAATATATGATATTGTTGTCGATATATTTATGGAGATCAAAACATAAGCAAATCGACAATTTATCGCACAATCAGAGAATGTGAAGAAGGGATACCATGTGTGAACTTGTGTAAAAGTGGCCGACCGCGGATTTTGAACCATATAAGAGAGGCAAGACTAATTGAAGCAGCTAAGAACAAAATTGGGGTCTCACAGCGAAAACTGGCCAGAAGATTTCATGTTGGAAAGACTACAGTATACGGGACCCTATCGAGTAACAATATTATCTACCGGAAAATAAGGAAAGCTCCAAAATACACAGAGGATCAATTAGAGAGAATTCCGAGATGTTGCCGCGCGTTAAGGCGAGTGCATTTCGTCAACAAGTTGATCGTGATGGACGATGAAAAATATTTTACTTTGTCAAACTCTGATATGAAGGGTAACGATGGGTTTTACAGGAACGATTACGAAAATGTACCTGATGAAATAAAATTCAAAAGTAAGAAACAATTTGTTGACAAAATTTTGGTATGGTGTGCAATTTCTGAGGCTGGCTTTATCTCACAGCCCTACATTGGTGTTGTTCGAGGCGAAGCCTTAAACGCAAATATTTATATTCAAAGATGTCTCTCTAAATTGCTTCAGTTTGTGAACACACATCATGCAAATGATCAAATAGTCTTTTGGCCAGATCTTGCTTCATGTCATTACGCGAGGATCACAAGGGACTGGTACGAAACTAACAACATTACCTTTGTACCGAAAGCAGACAATCCCCCAACCTACCTCAGGCTCGTCCAATTGAAGAGTTCTGGGCAATATTAAGTCGGAAAGTCTATAATAACGGATGGGAAGCACAAAATCAGGAACAGTTAAGACGCCGCATATATACAAAAATTAGAGAAATTGACGCCGAGGTCGTCCAAAGGATGATGCAACGTGTCAGGGGAATTATTAGGCAAATCGAAAATAATGGTCCCTTGACTGTCATTTGAATTTTGATTTATAATAAGGATAGTTAAGTTAAATTGTTGAATAATTTAATAAAAATATAAGATTATTGTGGTCAGAGTTATATGCTTTTGAAATTTTTTCCAAAACTTTAGGACCATACGTTATACGGGAATACCTACTATTTTTGGGCTACCTATACGGGTTTTGTGCGTAAATATTCATCTGAATAGACGACAAAATAGTAAACTAAACATAAACTGTTGCCATTCCAGGCCAAGCACAAGTACTAATATATGCATACCAAATTAGTTTTTTTTTCTGAGAAGTTACTCTATATTACTATAGTATTGAGTTGATGATGCTTTGATAAATAGGAATTTTATATTAAATTTGTTTAGAAAACAACTTTACCTAGAATACAAACAATACAGTTTTTTTTAAATTAAGAATTAATTACGATACAGTAGAAGATATGTTCCAATAGGTATTGAAGATTTTGTGAACTAAAAAACTAAAAGGTATCGGCCTAGCTCACAACAAAGGAAAAAGATATAATAAAATATGTGTATTAGATGGAAGGCAACCGTATATACGTATTTCTGACTATTGGTTTTCTTCAGTACGGTGCAGCCAAGTTAGAAAAGGAGCATCTTAACTTGGGAAAGGATCGGTACAGGAGCAATGCGACCAATTTATGGCAGAAGACTCTGAGGTTTCCAGAGCAACAACTAGCACATCCACGGAGGAAGCTAAGCTACATGAGGAAAGGAATGCCACACGTTTAGAACGTTTCAAACAACAAGAAAAAATGTTAATGCGAGTTGATAGTAAAATAAAGGTAAAAGGTATCGGCTTAGCTCGCAACAAAGGAAAAAAAATATAATAAAATATGAGGGAGTAGATTAACTTGGGAAAAGAGTATCGCATTGCTGCTGTAGTTATTGTTTTTGATAAAAAACATTATTTTGACGACGTTTCGGGAAGGTCGCACTTGCCATTGTCAAGTCAGGTAGTAACGCTTCTTACTGATGCTTGTATATATATATATATATATATATATATATATATATATATATATATATATTAGTATAATGGTAAGGTTAATTGGGTTAGCAGCTGAATAATGAAAGCCAAAGTGTGCTCTTTTCAACGACTTCGCTATATTTCGTTAAATTTCTTTAACATCTTCAGACGAATGCTACAATATGTTACAAAATGGTGAAATTGTGTATTTTACATAAGATGTAGTGAAACACTTACTTGTGTGAGGTTGCAGGCAAAAGTGGTATTTGAAAGTTCCATGTTGAAAAACTTTTTTGAAGATTTTTTTATAGCAAAAAAATAATACGATCCGTACATACAATTCACCATGGAAGTCGAAGATGAAAATAAATCTATTCCTTTCTTAGACACTAAGTTAATCCGCTCAAATGATAACATCATTATAGTCGATTGGTACACAAAATCAATGAGTTCAGGCAGGTACATTAACTACATGTCCTATCATAAACACTCCACCAAACTAAACTTAGTAAAACAAATGAAAAATAGGGTTCTACAAATTTCAGATATATCATTCCATCAAAAGAATCTCAAAATACTTTATGATATCTTTATAGATAATTCCTATCCACCTCTTCTTTTAAAAACACTTTTATATAATACTACATCAGTAACATCTATCAATCTAACTACCTCCCAACATTCGAACATAGCAAGTACAAATTCACAGAACACGGTTACCAGTCAAACCCTTCCAACATATTGTGTGCTGCCCTACATACGGGAACTAACACCAAAACTAACTAGAATCTTTAAATCATATGATAACATCAAAATAGCCAATAAAACAGTTTTAACAGTAAACTCTATTTTCTCAAAAATGAAAGATCGTACTCCGCATGACCAAATATCTAATGTTGTTTACAGTATTCCTTGTATGGACTGCAATGGCAAGTATATCGGCCAAACATCTAGACGTCTTAAAGACCGTGTTACCACTCACAAAAGTGACTGTAGACTTTACCCAGATAGATGCACCCTAGCCAACCACGTTCACACCCAGAACCACAGAATGAATTTTGCAGATGTCAAAATCCTCGAAAAAGAAACAGCTTATAAGAGAAGACTTTTTTTAGAAATGACCCACATAGCAACAACAGATAATATAATTAACACAAAATCAGATATACAACACCTTAGTGAAATTTATTCCTTTCTACTGCAGTTGGAAACAAAAAATAATCAAGTCAACGAACTGGAATATTCTGAATAGTATAATATTGTCTATTAAAACTCTTCTGACCATCCAATTGAAGTAGTAACTTAATCATTATTATTGCAATTGTTGCATTTTTCCAGGAAATAAAATTCTTAAGAGGAATAACAATAATTAAAATAACTTTAAAAGAAATAATCACAAAGAAATAAATAAATTCTATATATATTTATTAACAACAGAATTTAATTGTCTTAAATTAACATAACATAATTTTCAATTAAATGTAACTTTACACATGAACTGAACACAGATTTAGTTTTCTGGCTGACATCTACTAATATGATAGCTGACAAGACACTTTAACCTTGAGGTACACACTAGTTTTCCACCTCCTTGTGCATAGGTGAATAGACTGGTCCAAAAAATGACAATGTGATATGTAGTTGTGTTTTAACTGTTTTGTTTCTTAAATGTTCAATGTTTTTAATATTTGTATTGTACTATCACACTGGAGGAAAATAACAAAAATGCACTTGTATTGTTTGAGTTTTCAAGCCACCATATGACACATACAACTTATTTTTTTGCTATAAAAAAATCTTCAAAAAAGTTTTTCAACATGGAACTTTCAAATACCACTTTTGCCTGCAACCTCACACAAGTAAGTGTTTCACTACATCTTATGTAAAATACACAATTTCACGATTTTATAACATATTGTAGCATTCGTCTGAAGATGTTAAAGAAATTTAACGAAATTTAACGAAGTCGTTGAAAAGAGCACACTTTGGCTTTCATTATTCAGCTGCTAACCCAATTAACCTTACCATTATACTAATTAATAATCGGACAGCTGATATCATGTGTATATATATATATATATATATATATATATATATATATATATAATGTGTGGCAATATTAATTAAATAATATTCCTCCATAAATCAACCTTAAGTTGTGGATAATGTCCATCTCTAACACGTTTTGTCCTCTTCGATCTCATCAGCTCTCTGAATTTCTGTTAAGTGTCGTCGGTTGACGTCGATTATGGCCCTTCTTGCTGAATAGATGTCATTCGATTTTACCCAGTGCATGCAAGGAATAATCTATGTTTTGGATAGATACAGGGTGTTGTATGTAGAAAAATAATATAAATGATATGTGCCTAATTGATTTATTCATTATAAATGTTAGGGATAAGTATCAGCTCTTTGATCCAAATGGCAATACGTCTATGCACACTTTGGTCTCATTGTGCATCCTTTGTATTGTAACATGTAAACCTATGTAAACCTTGCAGTTTTTCTTGCAGAAGTTTGTAAATTCCTCTCATAACTGGTTAAAATGTTAACTTTTTTAGTTTGCTAACTCTTAATACCCCTCTATTACAATTCGCAGTAATTATTTTAATGTTTTTGGAAGATCAAGAGTCGATAATATCTTGAAGTGACATCAGCACAACAGTAGCAAAAATAGCGTCCAGGAATCACCTCCTTAGAACACTCGCAGGGAATTGATGGGACGCAAACCATGGAGCAGATCTGTATATGCAAAACGGGTAGATGTAGCCTTAAACGAAACATGCCGATTTAAAGTCCTACTTCGTAGGATTACTAGTTGAATAGTTGGCTCCACTCAGGCTCCGACTTGCTATTTAGCACTCCAACTTCAGGCCTAGTCTGTTTTTACGATGGTGTACATCGCTCAGCCAAAAAATGTGTGGTGAAACAAACAATGATCTATTATGAGATAATTAATAATAATTAAATTAATATCAACTAGATTTCCTTCAATGGCCCTGGTAAATTAACTTTAATTCATAGGTGCCAATTATTATCAAAGTTTAAATGGTTACATAAACAATCAAAACAATGTATAGATTGAGGTGAAACAAGGTGAGCACTTACCGGTAATTGAAGTTATCATTGTTTACACTATTTTACGAAACAACGAACAAAACAAATTTAATATGTGTGCACTGGTTCACTTTCGAGTTGCGTCTGTCCCTCTTATCGTACAGGAATCGTAGGGATACAGGGAGGGCAAATTTATCGATTAATTTACACAACCTTATTTGAATTTAATTTAAACAATGTACCGAGTAAAGTCTACGCAACGTTTAATTAGGAGGAGGAAAGTGGTAGCAAAATTGTGCTTGTTAGCCTCACCATTTGAAAAGAAGGAAAATCATGTTGGATCAATAATATATTCGTTGATCGTGTGAACTATTGTGACACGAAGTTGATCAATGTCATTGATAAGGATGATTACAGAAACTACTGCAGAACGCTATGTTGGGAGTGTTATCGTACTTCAACATCTACCTGAAACAAAATCAAGAAACTTCGCTTATGCTGACGATTTGCTCATTGGCTTTCAAGAAAAAAGTAAAGAAGCAGGAGAACTAGCTCTAACAAATATCTAACTACATCAAGTACCTACTTAAATAACTGGGGCACCCCTAACACAATCAAATGAAACCTGTCTCTCTTGAGTCGACTTACGGGAGACACTCTCAATGTAACTCTAAATGGCACAGCTATCAATAACAACATCAAATATCTAGGCGTCTCACTTGAGAGAACACTTACATTAAAAAATCATCTTACAAACGCAGCCGGTAAACTGACAACAAGAAATAATATAATAACAAAACTTGCTGAAACAACTTGGTGTTTCTGCAGATACACTTCGGACTTATGCTCTAGCTTTAATTTTTTTACTGCCAGAATATTGTGCACCAGTGCGGTTAAATAGTGGACATACCAATAAAATCGATGTCCAACTTAATCGAACCATGAGAATAATCATATCAGTTCAAATCATTGGAACAATAAAATCAACCAATCAAAAAAGCCCAGTGAGATGGCTTCCTATTTTGAGTAATATTGCTCCACGAGATCTGCGCCGTATAGCAGCATTAGCGAGTGAGTACCAGAAAATGATAGTCAATCAGTGTACAATTACCAATTCATCTATATATAAAACACATCATAAAAGAGTACCGCGACTGAGATCTAGCAATCCTCCAATCAGAACTGCCCGAAAAATTGGTGAAACTTATGATATACATTGGCAATGGTCAACAAGATGGATGCCGATATTAAAATCAGACTATATCCAAATATCCACCCAACTCAAGGCTTCATCGGATCAAATCTGCCCAGTCCCACCTGGGCGAGGCTTATCGCATACGTAGGGGACATGGTAAATGTGCTGACTCGATGTTCAAATGGAGCCGTATTTAGACATATTTAGTTCATATTTTAGTGTTCAAAGTTTTCAGAGACATGGAAACTTTTAAACAAAATAAAGAACACAGAAAGAAATACTACTTCTATCCAGGTAATACCAACAGAAAAATGGAAAGAACACTACGAGAGTTTGCTAACAGAAAGTAGAGCAGAATATACCGCACAATCACCAACGGAAGTATCAGTTGACGGCGAAGAGATAGTAGTGGGAGTTGATATGCTGAAGAAAGCTGTAACTGAACTAAAAAATGGTAGAGCTCCAGGCCCAGAAAATATTCCAGCAGAATTAATAAAATGTGGCACAGATAAACTATTTCTAGCACTTACTTGGTGTATGAACAAATATATAAACGGTGTCACACCACCCAGTTTATGGAAAGTAGCTTATATTTCTTTCATCCATAAAAAAGGAGATAAGTTGGATTGCTCAAATTACAGAGGAATATCGGTAACTAGTACACTAAGCCGGGTGTACGGACGCGTTCTTAGAAATCTCATTGAGATGGAGTATAGGGAACAAGAAGAAGAAGAACAGGCTAATTTCCGAGCTGGAAGAACTTGCACAGATAATGTCTTCTGCCTAAAACAATTAATTGAAAAAAAATTTGCAACCAATCAAGAGACCCATCTCATGTTTGTTCATCTCCGTAAAGCATACGACAGCGTGCCAGTAACTAAATTGTGGAAATCAATACAAGAAACTAACATTAGCTACACTTTAATCAAAGCCTTAAAAAATCTATATGAAAAGTCTACATCACAAGTAAAAATTGGCAACACACTATCTAAAAAGTTCATCGTTAACAAGGGTCTGCGCCAGGGCTGCTGTATTTCACCAACGTTGTTCAAGATATATATTGCAAAAGCACTAAACCAGTGGAAACGTAAATGTCACGGTATGGGTATAGACCTCGGAGATGTTTGTTTATATACCTTACAATTTGCTGATGACCAAGTCATCATAGCCAATGATAAAGACGATTTAGAGTATATGGCAAGAAAACTAAAGGAGGAATATGAACAGTGGGGATTGGAAATAAATGTAGAAAAAACTAAATACCTACCCATAGGAGCTGAGTTATCCAATATCGAACTAGAGAATAATGAAGAAATCACATCCTGTAGTGAATATACGTACCTGGGAGTAATCTTCGATAGAACGGAAAAGACGATGAGGAAATAAAAAAAAGGGTTACACAAGCTAGAAGAACAATTGGCTGCCTAAATGGAATACTTTGGAGCTCTGAAATAGGAATAAAGCGAAAATATAACATCTATGAGTCACTAATTAAAAGCAGTCTACTTTACGGAGCAGAAACTTGGAGAATAACCGAGAACAACAGAAAAAAATTAGAAGCTGTAGAAATGGATGTGTTTAGAAGATCGTTAGGTATATCCCGCAGGAAAGAGTTCGAAATGAGGAAGTAAGACGAAGAATTGGAATAGATGGTTACTTAACAACAGACATTGAGAGGAAACAGTTGATTTGGTATGGTTATGTTCAAAGAATGGAAGACACAAGACTACCCAATAAGATTATGCAGTGGGTACCACCAAACCGCAAAAAACGAGGAAGACCCAAAAAGACATGGAAAGAAGGGGTAACTAAAGCAATTAGTACAAGAGATCTTAGAGACGGCCAATGGGATGATAGAAGGACGTGGAAGTTAGGCATCGGACAACGTCGAAAGACGTTCTAAAACCTATATATATATATATATATATATATATATATATATATATATATATATATATATATATATATTTCATATTTTATTTTAGTATTTGTATATGTGTATTTATCTTTTCGGTTCGCATATAAAGCATTATGCAGTAGGTACTAAAGGTCAAGCGCTGGCTGAGGAAAGTTTTGATCCGACTTCCTACTCCTTTCCTCCATTCACTCTCCCACTCCGTCGCCAGTTGGAAGTTAAACCTTCGAATCGTCCCTCTAAATGTTCCGACTCAAAAAAGAAGAATAATTGACAGTTCTACTTCACCTATTTTGTGGTGATTTTGTCATCTAAAACAATTCGTTTCTTGTAAATTAACTCGAAGGAATAAAAAAATTACATGAAATATGATGGTTCAGTGTCTCTACCGAACAAAAAAAAGAGCCGTTTAATTCTATTAACTTTATTGTGAGGGGCTTTGTTTATCTGTACAATTTTTGAAGTTGTACATCAGAAAAGTCCTCCTCTAGAGCAGGGGTCTCCAAACTACGGCCCGAGGGCCACATCCGGCCCGCAGACAGATTTTGTCCGGCCCGCGGAGACATACTTGAAAACTCCTTTTAGAGAACAAATATTTTTTATAGCAAATAAAATGTTTGTGATAAGTTGGATAAAGAAACACAGAATGGTAATGAGTAAAGACATGTATAATTTATGCAGTAAATTTAACTTCAGCATATAATAACTAACAAATTATTGAAATGAATCCAACTAACATTTTATACATTGTAAGTAATGAACAACACATACCTTATAACAAACATGACATATGAAATGCTAATGAGATGTATGTAATTGAGATTTTCCACCGACAATAGTTTGTAGTTGTGGACTAATTTTACTTGTACCAATTATTAAAAGAGATTTAAGATGCTCGTCAGTTAATTTAGATCTGTATACATTTTTTGTGTACTTCATTTTGGAGAAGGTTTTCTCACACAAATAAGTAGTACCAAAAACGGAAAACAGCCCACGAGCAAATTTATGCAAATTATCAAATTGTGTCAGTGGAAGACTCTTATAAAATTCCAACAAAGATGAGTTTTCATATTTGTTCTTAATTATATCACTGCACTGAAGATCAATCATTTCCATTTGAAGTTCCGGGGCTAGGGTTTCAATGTCAGCATCAAAAGGATTCTGAAAAATCTTAATTTGATTCGCAATGGCATCAAAGTCGAGAAACGAGTATCAAAATTTATCTTCAAAGCACTCAAAGTTTCGATTGCAAAATCGATAGGAAACTCAGTCTCAGTAGTGTGGCTGAATATTTCACATGTTTTAAAATGTGAAAAACATTTACTTCGTAGTTGTGATTGAAACAGTATCAATTTCATCCGGAATGACTTGATATTAGTGTATAAATCAGGAAGATGCTGGTTTTCTCCTTGCAATCTCAAATTCAGTTCGTTCACATGTTTTGTCAAATCAACATAGAATGCTAACTTCCATAGCCATGCGTTGTTTTGTAATTCAGTAAGAGGGCGGTGCTTTTCATTCAAAAAAATTTCGATCACTGCTCGAAGTTCAAAAAAGCGCTGAAGGACTTTCCACAACTAAGCCAGCGTACGGCAGTATGATAAGGTAAGTCTGTTTCTCCAATCTCTGCAATAAATTGTCGGAATTGTCGGTGATTCAACCCAAAAGATCTGATGAAATTAACAGTTGATATGACTGGTTTCAGAACGTCAGACATATCCAAACATTTTCCGCACAAAGACTGTTGATGAATGATACAATGTAAGACTAATGGTTTTGAGCCGCCGTCATTTTCTACAGCCTTTGACACAAGAGCGACCACTCCTTTATCTTTCCCACTCATGTTTTTGCCTCCATCAGTTGTAATACATTTCAAGTTTTTCCATCGAAGGTTCTTTTTATTAATGGCCATTTCAACTCCTTTAAAAATATCGGTACCAGTAGTTGTGCCATGAATACTATACATATCAAGAAGTTCTTCGTGCACTTCATAGCTTTTATCTACTCCTCTAATATAAATCAACACCTGAGCAGTATCTGACACATCCGTTGACTCATTCAAGGCCAAAGAAAACCACTCAACATGTCCATTTTTGTCGAACAGTTGAGAGGATATATTTTCAGCGATGTTTTCTACCCTTCGAGCCACAGTGTTTGCTGACATACTGACAGTTTTTAATGAATTTACCTTTTCAGGGCACATTTCTTCGACTACTGCAATTATGCATTCCTTGATCATTTCTCCATCGGTGAATGGTTTTCCACGTTTTGCAATTTCAAGAGCCACACGAAAGCTGGCACGAGTTGCCGCCTCTTGTTCAGTTTTGACTTTTGTAAATAAAGATTGCTGCGATTTCAATCCGCACTTCAAAGCTTCGAATTTTTCTGTCCGCACAATTCCTGTATATTTTGAGTAATTTTGGGAATGTTTTGTTTCATAATGACGTTTCATGTTATATTCTTTAAGAACGGCTATGCTTTCATTGCAAATCAAACATAGCGCCTTGTTACTGGACTCAATTACGAAATACTGAATGTTCCACTGATCTTTGAATTTTCTGCATTCACTATCAATTTTTCGCTTCTTTTCCATTCTACTAAATCACACACAAAAGCAACAATTCAAATCAAATCAAAATACTGTTACACGCACAAACTTGTTTTAAGGAGGTGCGCCCTATTTTATTTCACAACAGTTTCATTTCATAGGAACTGACTTGTAGTTACGCCACTATTGTCATCGCTTCGTCCTCGCACTCGTCCCACTTAGGTGGGGTCTTTAGTCTCCTCCCAGTTATCAGGTGCGTAACACTTAAGTGATTTGCGGCTATTATTTTTCAGACTTCTTATTATTTCGGATAGTTAAGTGTGTTTGTGACAATTTCTAACGATGGCGTTGAAAAATAGTAGAAAGAATAATTATGTTATTAGTGGACAATCTCGGGAGAGATTGAAGATTTCCACTGGTGGAAATATTTTGTTTGTTTATGTCTACCTTGTATTAAATTAAAATATATCAAAAATAGGTGAATATTTGACATAGAGGAGAAGGTGGTAATATGGCCCCTGCATATTTTATGGCCCCCCTCCGTATTTTAATAACAAAGTGCTGAAATCTAGTGGAGAACGCTGGAACTAGTTCACTAGTATACCAACTGGCCGGTAGGAGCGCTGTGAGCCATTAAGTGCAGTCACTCAGTAATTGTGCAGTAGTTTGTGTTTTGGTCAATCTTCAAAACTTTGAAAGGTATGTAAATTTCTTGATTTTAACTTACCATAACTAATAATAACTTAGTTCTAAGTATCGTGCATATGAATTAGAGGTTATTACCTACAGTTTAACACAGACTAGAATGTTCTAAGTCTTTTACATTTTATCTTGTAACCACGTGTTTTAAACTTGGAGATGTGTGTATTATGGCCCCCCTAGGTAATGGTAATATGGACCCCGGGGTCCATATTACAAGCAGTCTCAATATTTGTGGTTTTTTTATTTTTCAGATGCCTAGAATCAACTTAACACCTAAACCAGCCAGAAAAAGGCAAATTTGGGACAAAGGACAAAATGAAAGAAGCAGTAGCAGCTGTCACTGAAAAGAAAATGGGTTTCAAAAAGGGTTCTAAACATTTTGATGTGCCTAAGACCACTTTAAGAAGATATGTTAAAGATGCAAGTACATCTGAAACCACTGAAGTTCACACAAAAAAGCTAGGTAGGAAACCAGCTATACCTGAAGAACTGGAAAATGAACTAGTAGAGTACCTGAAGTATATGGAGGCAAAATTTTACGGGTTCACTCGCTTGGATGTTCGTCGAATGGCTTACCAACTAGCAATTAGAAATGGGATTCAAACCAACTTTAGAAACGAAGATGCTGACAGGGCTTGGTTGGACCATTTCCTTAGACGACACAAAGTTGTCAATCCGAAAGCCAACTGGAACATCATATGCTCGTGCAAAAGGTTTTACTCGTGAAAGAGTTAATGCCTTTTATGACTTGCTGGAGTCCGAATATTCAAAACACAAATACCCAGGTGACCGTATTTGGAATGTGGATGAAACGGGCCTGAGTGTAGTTCAGACAAAAATACCACAAGTTATTGCCAGTAAAGGTAAACGCCAAATATGTTCTCTAACTGCGGCAGAACGTGGATCTTTGGTCACAGTCATATGTTCAATGAGTGCAGGAGGATCTTATGTCCCTCCGATGTTGATTTTCCCAAGGATAAACATGTCTGATCTCCTTATGAAAGGAGCTCCTCCTGGGTCAATTGGAAGAGCTCACCCGTCTGGGTGGGTTCAATCAAATCTGTTTAGAGACTGGTTAGCTCATTTTATTGAAAAAACAAATCCAACAGAGACCTCGTCCATACTACTTATCCTTGACGGTCACTTTTCGCACACAAGAAACATTGATGTGATCGATTTGGCAAGGAAAAATTACATCACGATATTGTCCTTACCATCCCACACAACACATAAATTGAAACCACTAGACCGCACTTTTATGGGAGCTTTAAAGACTCACTACAGTGAAAATATCCGACAGTGGATGCTTCATGAAAGTAGAACTGTTGGGCCTTACGATATTGCGTCCTTTTTGGGAAAGGCGTACCTCCGATGTACCACAGGAGTAAACGCTGTAATTGGATTCTGGGTCACAGGTATTTACCCCCTGGAAAGAAATATTTTTCAAGACCATGAATTCATTGCAGGGGAGGAGGAGGCACCAAACGAAAATCAGGCTGAGAACACTGATAACCGACTGCATGACACTCCTGCAGTTGAAGTCAATCCTCATCCACCAACAACCTTCGCTGTGTCTCCTAAAGACATTCACACCGTTCCAAAAAAAAGAAAAAATCAAACTGTGGACGAAAACCCTGCATCGCAAACGTCATTACTAGTTCTCCTTATAAAAGAGAGCTAGAAGATTTTCTGGCAAAAAAAGAAGCTGCTGCAAGTCGTCGTGGTCGTGGCCGTGGCAATGGGGAAAGGCACTGGAAGAGGTGCTTCAACAAGTGTCACTCAAAGTTTGACGTTTGTTAACCCCATACCATCTTGTCCCGGACCTCAAACTAGCGCTTTGGCGTTTGATAACCCCATACCGTCTTGTTCTGGGCCTCAAGCTAGCCCTAAAGGACAAGCAGCCAAGTCTGACTGTACCCCACGTGCCAACGCTGGAAAATCAAAGAAGAACAACCCTAAACACAAACGTCCAGCTGACAGCAGTGACGACGACGATGATGATGATGATGATGACGGGATGCAGCTCTCCACTTGCTCCGGTAAATCACCTTTTGATCTATCAGTTGGAGAGAGAACATACATATTATGCTGTATCTACTTATATACACTCTATCAAAGGTTTTTTTGTTCAATGCAGTTATAATTTTCAGAATTTGCCAATATTTCCTTAAATAAATAAGGGGGTCCATATTACAAACACCATGGGGGCCATATTAACTGCACATCCCGTTTTCTGATGAATGTGTCAACTTTTAAAAAATTATTTAAAAAAAAATGTAAAATGAAGTCTTAAACCGCTTTAACTATTACAATGTGTTCGGTAACTAACACCATATCGTAACTAAGCTAACAATCTCTGTTTTTTATTAATAATATCAATTTTACAATAAAAAATCAAAATGGGGGTCCATATTACCACCTTCTCCTCTACTCAATAATGTTGACAGCTTACCACACTTACAAAAAATTAAATTATTCGTTATTTTACAAAAAATGATCCACACTTCAGCAAAATTCTATTACACATAAAATACAGAAATATATAAAATATATAAATAATAATAAAATATAAAAAAATATATATAAAATACAGTGTTGCCATCTTGGCCCTCGGAACTTACTGGAGTAATCAGTATGGCCCTAAAGCTGGAAAGTTTGGAGACCCCTGCTCTAGAGGGTTAAGAAAGGGGTGATATACTCTGCTTCTACGTTCCGCTAATATTAATTATGCCCCCTCTGCAAAGGCATTATCTAACTATATTTCTTCCTTTAAAAAATTATTTATACCAGCTATTGAAAATCAATGTAAAAATATTGTATACATTAGTATACAAAAACGACTAAAAACAATCAGCTGAAATCTTATCTGACTTTCACGGGCTCAGTGACAACTGAAATGACAATTACTTTGATCAGTATGACGTACAATGACGATTGAATGGTTCAGGTTCATTCGTGTCGCGTATGCGAAAAAATTCGTACACGCAGTATTCGAAAATATATTGGATTTCGAGCGAAGAAGAAGAAGAGATCAATTTCTTTTAAGTTTCTATGCGAAATATGGTCGAATGAATTCGAAAATACGACCCAGAACATGGAATACCTACTGAAGTGCAAACTATGCCCTGGTAGATGCACCGAAGTCTCGAAGAAATGTGGTATGCCAGCAACAATGCCATTGACGATCGGAGAAACTTTAAACATTTGAATCCGGTCACGATAAAGTAAAATAAGATTATAAAAGAAAACACACAATAAAAAATGATTTAGGTGTCATAATGTTATTATTGTTGAGATTATTTATATTCATACGAAAGATAATATTTTCAGTCATAATAAACAATTAAAAATGCTCTTTCCTATATGCATCCGGTATGTTTTGTTTTATTATAATTTTTGTCGATGCGAAAGAGTAACAAACGGAACTATAAATGGAACACAGTTATTTATAGCAAAATTTCTACTTCTAAAAACATAGCCTTGTGAGTGATATAACAATAAATAATAAGGATTTCCCCTTGAAATGACGTCATCGAGATTCTTAACGGAGTAACACCGAGTCTATATTCGTTGGTAACGTACATAGATTTCGGTTTAGTATTATAACTGTTTTACAGAGTTTTAATTTTTATGTAATTGGTTGTTGGCCCAGCAACAGCTGGTTAGTTTATATTCATGCCGTATCGCTGCCAAAACAAACATATTTTATGGAATTTTAAGTTGCATACTAAGTTGCAGTATCGGCAGATGACAGTTGGTAATATAATTTTAATAGACCAGGGCGGATCTGTTTTGAGGTGGATGTGAGTAATAATACTTGACTTATCCTCCCTTTTAAATAAGTCGGAAATAATAATGAAAATATATATATATATATATATATATATATATATATATATATATATATATATATATATATATCTATATATATGTATATAGTACAGGTTGTTTACAACTGTCGTTGTTTTCCTGTCCCTAGTTTCCATCGTTTCCTATCTCGGGTCTCGGCTTCATTTAGCTGTCTTCCTTCCATGGCTTCATTCACGTCATCTCGCCAGCTTCTTCTTGGACGCCCTCTTTTCCTTCTTTCGGTTGGGATCCATTTTAATATTTTCTTTGGCCACCTCTCGTCTGCCATTCTGTTTACATGACCGAACCAAGTTAGTTGTTTTTTCTGGACTTCATCTATAATGTCTTTTTCTTGCTCCATTCTACGTTTTATTTCTTCATTGCGGATTCTGTCCATCCTTGTCAATCTACAGCTTCTTCTCATTAAATCCATCTCGGTAGCTTGTAATTTTTTCCTGTTTCTTTTACTAGTGTCCCATATCTCTGCTCCGTATGTTACCACCGGCTCAACCATCGTCTTATATATTCGTTTTTTCGTCGTTCTTGTGATTTTTTTATCTCCGAGATGAGTTTAGGCATTTGGTAATGTTTCTGCCTTTGTTTATTCTTGTATTTATTTCTTCATGGCTATTTCCGTCTTTTGTAAACACTACTCCTAGGTATTTTACTCTATTTGTTCCTTTGATTTTGTCACTCTCCAATGTCAGGTCTTCGACTGTATTTTTCCCCACTGAGAGATATTCGCATTTTTGTAAGTTCATTGTCTGTCCACATTCTTCGTACGCTGTTTGTACTTTCCTAACCATATAGCTGAGATCGTCTATATCTTCTGCTACCACCAGTTGGTCATCAGCGAAGAATAGTGTATAGAGAATATCCTCGTCTATTTGTATTCCCATATTTCTGCATTGTCTTTGCCACTTTTGTAGAGATCGATCCAGATATATTTTAAACAGCGTAGGTGATAAACAACATCCCTGTCGTAGCCCTTTCGTAGTGTTGAATTTCTCACTAAGTTTGCCACCAATTTTAATTGATGCGGTGTTGTTTACATACCACTTTTGAGTTGCTATTATTAACGAAGGTTTTATTTCCATGTTTTGCATTTCACTCCATAAATTATTTATCGGCACGTTATCATATGCCTTTTCAAGATCTATCAGGGCTATATGTGTTTCTTTGTTTCTTTGTTGTCGCTTTTCGATTAATATTTTAAGTGTAAATAGATTATCTATAGTCGATCTTCCAGCTCTGAATCCGCATTGTTCTTCTGGTTGTTTCATACGAATGTCTTCTTCTATGAGGTTTCTAAGTATTCGGGAGTACAGTCGTCCTATAGTGGGGATGACAGCAATTCCTCTATAGTTTCTGAGATTGTTTCGTGCTCCTTTTTTGTATATTGGGGTTATATAGGCCTCACGCCATTCTAACGGGGTCTCTTCTCCATTCAGGCATCGTTGGAACAGATCTTTGAGCATTTCCCACAGTTTAGCTGAGCCGTATTTAATAAATTCTGGTGAGATGTTTCCTGTGCCTGGCGCTTTTTTAAGTTTAAAAGATCTTATCGCTTCTACGATATTTGTCATGTTGAATTCAATGAATTCTGATCGTATGTCTCTGTTTGCATTTTCGTATTGAAAATTTTGTCGTCCTTCTTTTAGTAACTGTTTAAAGTAGTCTACCCAGTCTTTTTCTGTTATGTTACTTAAATCTAATTTATTGTTGGTTGACGTTTTCATAGATTTTAGCGTTCTCCAGGCTTCTGAACTTTTCAATCCTCCAATCATTTGTTCTATGTATTCGCATTTCTTTTCCCAAGATCTATTTTTCCTTTTTGTTACTTTCGTCTTCACCAGTTTATTTAGGGTTTTATATATTTCTTTAGAGGGGTCGTCTTTTTATCTAGATATGTTAGGTATGCTTCTTTTTTTTCTTTATCATTTCATCTATTCCCTCATCCCACCAATATGGTTTTTGTTTTGCGCGTTTTTGAGGGCCTATTGCCTCTTCTGCTGCTTCTTTATTACTGTGTACTACGTGCTTGTATTCTTCTTCTATTGTTCTATTTTCTATTACCAGTTTTCCATCTAACCTTCTTTGGTATAAATACTGCACGCTGGTTACTTCTAGACTTTGTAGATTATAGTGCTCTTTATTTGTTGTTACGTTCTTATTTACATTTGCTGTTTTGTATTTTCCCAATCTTGGTATGGTCATATTTCCGATTACTAGGGTATTAGGGTTTTTAGCGTATCTTTCAATTTTTACATGAGTAGGTTGCTGGCCTACTGCACAACCCCCCTCTTAGGAGGACCGGTGTATCTCTCTTAGTCTCGTTTTTCATCCCAGATCTGTCCGGCAAGGGAGGTTCTACCAGTAGCTACGCTACCGCCGGCATCTCTCCAGGAGTCATTAAAACACTCAAGCCCTCTCACCACGGCAAGGTAGAGATACGTCGAGAGGGATGAAAAAAATTAAAATAATACAAAAATACTAAAAACATCGATTTTTTCTACTATTCTTGCTTATAACGTTAAACCCATTCATATTGGAGCAAAGTTGTCATCATCATCTTTGGCTCTACAACCCTGGGTGGGTCTTGGCTTGTTCAAGAATTGGTCTTCATTCCCCCCTATCTTTGGCCCTGGCTTTCCAATTTCTGACCCCTAGATTCCTCAAGTCAACTTTGACTTGAGTTTTAAATCTAGATCTTGGCCTGCCTCTCTTCCTGGTTCCTACTGGTTCTTGATATAATATCTGTCTTTAATTTTAATAGCCCCGACGATATTGCATGTTTCATAGCATTGATACAACTCAAAATTGTAGCGCCTGTGCCATATCCCGCTTTCTTATACTCCTCCATATATGTGTCTAAGTATTCTTCGTTCAAAGCGGCCTAACAGTTCTTCGGTGCTTTTTACCATAGTCCATGTCTCTGACGCGTATGTCAGGACAGGTTTATTATGAGTTTCATATATTAGTATCTTGGTTTTTCTGCTAATTATGTGTGATGTTAAGAACTGCTTTAGTCCAAAGTAAACTCTGTTCGCCAGGTATATTCTTCTCTTAATTTCTACGCTTACTAGGTTGCTGTTATTTAGTTGTGTTCCAATATCCGAGATGCCTTCGAATGTGTGTGCTTCCATCACCAGATCTTGTGGTGCCGCTACTTGTGTGCTATTCGTGACCTTCATGTATTTTGTTTTGGATACGTTGACTTGCAGTCCCATTGTCTTCGCGGCTTTTTCTAATGTTTCAAAAGCCTGTATCAGATCTCTTTTGTATCTGTACACTTTTATTGATGATCGTACCTCTGGTTGTTATGCCCGATTTTTCTAGGACTCTTTCTAGCGCGATGTTAAATAATAGGCACGATAGACTGTCTCCCTGTCGTAATTCAGTATGTGTTTGAAAAGACCTTGACACTCTATTTTGTACATTGACTTTACACTCAACTTTCGAAATAGTTGCCTTTACCAATGTTATTAGATGCGACGGAATATCTAGTTCTGCCATGTGCCAAAGTGCGCTTCTGCCTACACTGTCATAAGCGCTTTTAAAATCTGTGAAGAGTTGGTGGGTATCAATTCCATATTAATATGCCTTGAAGCCTGAGAAGAAAAATCTGATCAATTGCTTGCAATTTTTTTGTTTAAGTTTGTGTTTAAATTTTCTAACTATCTCAGGGTTTCGTAGTCTGTCCACCTCGAATTTATCTTCTTTGCTTCCTTTACCTTTTTTGCGTTAGAGATTCGTGCCTTTAGTTTAGATTGGACCAAGTAGTGATCGGAGTCAATGTTTGCTCCACGTCTGGTACGTACATTCATAACATCGCTGTAATGTCTTGCGTCGATAACAACATGGTCAATTTCATTGATTGTTACCGTCTGGGCTAACCCAAGTGCCTTTTTGTGTATATTTTTACGCTCAAAGCGTGTGCTGGGTTCCACCATATTTATTGAGCCCGTAAGGTGTATTAAGCTTTTTCCATTGTTGTTCGACTCATTATGGAGGCTATATTTTTCAATGGTGGGTAGGTAATCGTTTTCTTTTCCTATTTTGGCGTTGAAATCTCCAAGTAATATTTTTATGTCATTTCTAGGTCAGTTTCGCATTCTTTCTTCCAGTTTTTCGTAAAATTGATCCTTTTCTTCGTCTAGCTTATCTTCTGTGGGTGCATGGGCATTAACTACTGAATACTTTAAAAATTTTTCCCTAATTCTTATTTTGCATATTCTGTCACTTATGGCTTCGAAGTCTATTACTAGGTGCTTCACTCTGCTGCTGAATATGAATCCTGTTCCAAGTTTATGCTCTGTTGGGTGGCAGCTATAGTACATTGTATATTTCTTTTTCTCGAATATTTTGTTCCCAACCACCTAACTTCTTCAAGCGCTTTGATATCTATGTTGTAATTATCCAGGATGTCAAGGAGCTCCCGCAATGCTCCAGTTCTATATAAGGATCTCACATTCCACGTACTTAATTGTAACTCTTTGTCTATTTTCTCGTCAAATCGACGTCTAGGTTTCAGTCTGGTATCTTTTTCTTGAATTTTCGTAACTTTTTTTTTTTTTTTTAGAGAGTAAGGCCCGCCGCAAATCGACCACAGCCCATGCACATCCCACGCGCAGCCCACGTATGGTGTCCAACCTAGTCCAAGTACACGTTTTTCAATAATAACGCATATGGAACACAGCCCACGCCCATGTCTTCTTCTTCGCAGTGTTCGCAGTATTTATTCTTAAATGATACCTAAGCGGTACTTTACAAAGTACATGATCCCATAAAAGCTAATAATACAATAATAAATGAATCCAAATCCATTGTGATTCCGACCGCTTGGTTCTGGGAATTTGTCAAGTTAGGAAACTAAAAACCGGAACAACGCATAATTAATATAAGCTTCCGAGTGCACCTCACGTAAAAACTCGATAGTCTGTTTGTTGTATAATATTTCCTTGTAAAAGGGTTTTATACTCGAGGTTTCGGTTCTCGGATAAGTGTTCGATTCCTAGTCACAGACTCATTTTTAAAGATTTAAATTTCAGTTAGTTATAGATATTTTATTTTTTCTTAAATAAACGAATTGCAAAACATTATAAATTTAAACAAAATATAATATTTTGAAAGATCCACCGATTTTACTCCACAATCTACCGATTTTTAAAAATATTCTACCGATTTTATTTTTTTACGTTTGGGAACTCTTCGTTCAGTACAGAAAATGACATAACTAAGGTTAGGTAGAGACCCACGACCCAAGTTTTACAAAATAACCCACGCGTGTGCTGCGCTTGGGATGTGCATGGGCTGTGCTCAATTTGCGCCGGGCTTAATGTTGACTCTACGTCCAACCCCCATCCTGGAGGGCCAGGGACTCTTCTGTCAGGGTTACCATACCTTAGAAAAGGGGAGCAAAGTTGTACTGAAATAAAATAGCGGCAATTAAATTTTCTATAAGATATCGCTGGTTCAAAATGTTATAATTTATTACCGTTGCTGCAAAATAGCAATAAATATAAAAAAGAGGAGGAAACAAGCCTTTTCTTATTCAATGAATATCAACCACTTAGATTACAGTTAGGACATAAAAATTTTAAATCTTCCATAACAAAAACTATATAGGCCATATAGTATTTGCCAATTATTTTGCTTATAAAAACGTACTTGACCTATCTAGCGTACTTTATGGAATTAAAATTATTTGGACGATCTCCGGAATGTTTTAAAATTATAAACAAGTTTTTGGCTTATAAACGTGTAGCTTTATTAGCTTAAATTAAATTTAGGAAACGGCATTGGAAAACACGTGGTAAAACGTTTCTTATCAAAAAAGTTGAATTACGAGCAGTGGTTCCTGAGATACAATCCGTGAAAGTTGACCGGCATTTGTGACGAGTTATAAACAATAGGATGATAATATTTAAAACATTATCGAGTTCTTCTCGATAAAAGTTTTCATATCGTCAAGATATTTGTAACACATAATAATAATAATAAAAGCCATTGGTCTTGCGTTTGAAAAATACCAAAAACATTAAGTTGATGCATATTGATTTTCAAATGTCAAAATCGGTACACGGTATACGGCTTCCAATTAAGCAATTTTGTTAATTTTTTCTAATCTGACGTAACTCGACTAGAGCCATGTAAAAATGTATTACCATATGGAGAAGACGCTTTAGTTTTGTTATAAATAAAATAATTTATTTATACTCCAGTCGTCAGAGACGAAAATGCTACCAAACCTCTAAAACTCATACGAATAAGCTGAATTTTCTGAGAATATTAATTTTGGGACCTCAATAGATGCAAAGAAGTTTACCATTCCCCTAAAATCAGCGCCCCTCGTATATATTTGTATAATTTCGGCGGTAAAATCGCATACCTTTAGATTAGACAATTCATCCTAATAAAAATCAAAAACCATTTTAAAGATGAAGCGGGAAGCTTTCTTTTGACACTTTGTCGCAGTTAAAGTCAGTTTCTATAAAAGTGTTAAATAAATAAATCTTGCGCGATTTTTGTCATTTTTTACGAACTCCATGAGATCGATAAAAGTCACAATGTAATTTATCAGTTTTGATTTTTTACAACAAATGTCAGACATTTCAAATATGCCTAAAAAACGCTGAATTTAAACTTTCACATTACAAACGATTTCACGTTGTTTTCTGCAGCCGTCCTAAAAAAAATAAAGTAAAGAGCTAATTTAGGTATACCTTACTGATATGAAAAAAATTAAAGCTACCATTTATATACCTACATTTCCAAACTATTTACGGTTTTTAGTTTATTATTGCCTTATCTTTAATAACCGAAAATATCATGAGACGCCTACAATGCGCTTATCTGTTATATGCCATTCGCATGTCGATGTATCTTCCTTTTAGTGGTCCGGTCTAGGTATAAACATAAACGTAAAATTGATATATCAAGTCAAAAAATAATAAAATAAATATTTTTTTAAATCCATCAGAAACATTTAAGGTGAAAAAATATGTGTAATCTCCCAATGAGTATTTTTACAATTGAGATAATATACTGATTATACTGTGATTCAATTTTGATTTTGATTATTAGTGCCTTAGGCTTTTGTTTTGTCTTTTATGAGGGGAAAAGACGCCAACAACCGCACGCAGGAGTTGTTTTCTCTCACTTTCTCACTACGACTGGATCCTTCTCTCTCTCTCTCGCTCTCTCTCTCTTTCTTTCTCTTTCTTTCTCTCTCTCTCTCTCTCTCTCTCTCTCTCTCTCTTTCTCATCTCTCTCTCTCTCTCTCTCTCTCTCTCTCTCTCTTTCTCTCTTGTTCCTCCCTATTCATGTTCAATCACGCACCTTCTCGTTTTGCCTTACCTTCTTGCTTACATCTGGGCACCCTGCCTCCCTTCGAGTGGCCTTTCTTCTTCTTCCTTTCTCTCGCAACTTTCTCTTCACATATCTCAGAACTGCTGTCTGACGAACTAAGCATCTCCTCCACCAGTTTCGTAACTGATTGCACCATACCTAGTAGCTCGCTCTCAAGCAGGGTCCTCTGTACCATCCATCTATCTCATACCAATATAGTGTGTGAGACAGTGTCAGATATTTCACAGTACAAGTATTTGTCATTTTCTACCTTTCCAAATCTGTAAAGATATGCCCTGAAACAACCATGTTCTGTGAGCATCTGCGTCAGGAAGTAATCCAAACGTTGATCTCCGTAGTCCATCCATATTAGATTAGGAATCAGCTACTTCGTCCACTACGCCACCCTTTTGAGTCTCGTCGTCTTGTCATATCAAAATGGACCTTCTTTCTTCTATTTTTTAAACGTTCTGTTACTGCCTTCATTTCTTCTCCCGTATACTCTTCCTTTTTCCGTCACTATCATCGTCTAGGCTGAGATTGTTCCGTATGCACTGCATTACCCTAAGATAAAACAATCACGAATAAAGATACAAAAAGTAAATGAAATAATACACTTGAAAATGATATCGACTTTAAAAGTCTTGTACATAATTCATATGTGCTATTCGTCAATGTCATTTAATTGTCTTTTTTGCTTTATGAATTTACAGTTACATCTTCCTTTTTTTCTTCTTTAAGTAGCAGTAAAGATTCTATTGAGCCTGGGTCTTCTTCGATTTCTCCAATATTGGACCTCCCTTGAAGTTCTGACGCCTGTGAGGTTTTGCGCGTTCCACTGCCACTTTTCAGTCTCACGTCAATTAGGTTTTGCGAGTCTGCTGTTACTTTTTAATCTCAATTCTACAATGGCCTTCCTTTGCATATTCTATTCTGCATTTTAATTTTCGTTGCTTTTTTTTTGCTCCAGATGTCTCTGGAGCCCGGCGCCTTTTAACCCATTATATGCCAGCATCCTATTTATAGATCACTAAAATTTTTATTTTTTTCAACCTTAAATTTTGTTTAAATTTTAAGAAATATTTTCCATATATATTTTAGGATTTAGTTAACTGAATTATAATTTTTTTTTAATTATAAACATTGGACAAATTTGCTGATTTCTTTTAGATTTACACATTTAATAATAAAATTTTCATATCGGCCCTTTTTTTATCGTTTAATACTAGATAAGTCTTTATAAGACTTATATAAGACTTAGATAAGACTTATCAAGATAAGTCTTGTTGAGTAATGTTTATTATAAACTATGTTCATGAATAATTCTTGTAAATATAAATTATTGTATCGTCATTATCATCATCATCAGCCCATAGTCGTCCACTGCTGAACATAGGTCTCCTCGAAAAACCTCAATTCAGATCTATCTTGCGCTGCTGCAATCCAGTTAGTACAAATCCTCTTTATGTCGTCAGTCCATCTTGTGAGTGGTCTTCCCAGGTTTCGTCTATCCGCTCTCGGTCTCCACTCCAAAATTTTTTGGTCCACCTATTATCCTTCATTCTAGCGACGTGTCCACCTCCATTTAATTTTGGCTATGTGTTTTATAATGTCTTCTACACCACGGATTTCTTCGTTTCTTACCCTATCTCGAAACGTTATGCCTAACGATGATCTTTCCATTCTACGTTGTGTCACTTGTAGTTTTCGTGTAGTTTTCCTTATTAGGGTAAGTGTCTCTGCGCCATATGTAAGGACAGGCAGGACACACTGATGAAAGGCTCTTCTTTTTAAGCTGATAGCTATATCACCTTTAAAATATCACGCAGTCTTCCATATGCTGCCCATCCCAGTGTTATTCTTCTTAGCAGCTCAGCAGTTTGAATATCTCTGCTACTTTTTACCGTGTGTCTAAGGTATATGTAGCTGTCAACAATTTCAATTTCGACGTCTTCTACCCTTAAAGGATGGCTACGAACTAAATTAGTCAATCAATCATTTTTGTCTTTTGGTAGTTAATATTTAGACCTACTTTACGTGCTGCATCGCTGAGTTCATTCAACATATCACTGGCAGCCTTAGGTCATCTGAAATTAGAACAATATCATCTGCGAATCGTAGATGACTAAGCATCTCACTATCAATATTTATTCCTTTACTTTCCCATTGCAGTGACTTCAAGCATATGTTCAAGTACAGTAATGAACAACTTAGGCGACATATTCCTGTCGAATACCTCTCCTGATATGACATATCACCAATAAGATACATTGTATACATTGTATAAGATACATTGTATCTTATTGTAGCACCGTGCAGATTTATAGTTGTTGTAGCATTTCTGTATATATTTTCTATAATATTGGTGTACCTATGATCAATTCGACACTCTTCTAATGCCTTTAAAAGTGCGGGTAGTTCGATAGTATCAAACGCTTTATGGAAGTCTATAAATGTTAGAACTAGAGGTCTATTGTATTCAATTGATTTTTCAATCAAAACTTGTATGCACTGTAGGTGGTCATTTGTACCGTAGTTGGGGCGAAAACAAGCCTGTTCTCTTGGCTGATATAGCTCAAATTTTGCTTCCAATCGATTGGTTATTCTTCTGGTGTACAGTTTGTATGAATGGTTGAGTAGAGAAATTGGCCTGTAATTCTCTAGGTTCATATTGTCACCCTCTTTATGCAGAAGAATTGTAATGGAGTTATTCCAAGCTATAGGAATTTTTTGACTATACAAGCAGATATTGAAGAGGTCTCGTATTTTTTTCAGAAGAGAAGTTCCGCCAAGTTTTATAGCTTCTATAACTATTCCATCATCTCCTAGCACCTTGTCGTTTTTCATTTTTTTGAGTGCATATTGTATCTCATCTTGAGTAATTTCTGGAATGTCCTCAGATCCCTGGTTTTGAACCTTTTATCTACTATCTTCATTTACGTTATTGTTAATTTGGTTTGTGTGTAATATAGTGTATAATTCTTTGACTATTTCAAGTATTTTCTGTCTGTCTGTTGTTACTTCACCCTCTTTATTCCTAAGCTGGAAAATTTCTTTTCTACTTGTCGCCATTTTTCGTCTCATTACCTACATGCTCCTGTTCTGCTCTATAGTCTGTATGGTTTTTTCATGTTTAAATTTCCTAATAACTCTTCTCACAGCTTTCCATATGTCTTTATTGAGTGCCCGAATGGTTTGTGGGTTAATGTCCCTTTCATTGTAACTGTCTTCTTTCTGTTATTTTGAGTTGTGTTTCTAAAGTGACCTTTTGATCTCGTTTAGCCTTTGGTCAAAAACGTGCTTGTGCCAGTTTAAGTGTATCAACTATTTGTTTGTTTAACTTCCCGACATCGTTTGGTATTATGCTGTGATCAAGAGTGTAGTCTAATGTAGTCTCCAAATGCTGTTTCGTCTTGTGGACGTGTCCAGTGAGAGTATTTCACTGGTATGGTCAGAGTTTGTCGAGAATCTATTAAAAACGGTCACATCTTTAAATATGTATTTTTTATCTGTAATAAAGTAATCTATTTAGTTGCGGGTTTTTCCGTCTGGGCTCCTCCATGTCTAACGTCTGTGTAGCTTCTTGTACAAAAAGGTATTCATTTGATAAAAATTATTCTCTAGTAGAAATGACAAAAAGCATTTCACATCTCTCATTTCTACCAGGACTTCCGAAAATTTCCAGAGATATTTCTGATGCATCTAACTGTGTTCCCATTTTTGCGTTGAAATCACCACCTATGACAGTGTAATGAGCATCATTACATTATCGTCATTATGTTTTATTTTACTGACCTATAAGTAGGGCATTGGTACTTAACGTTATAAAAATATGCAGCATTTCAGTATTCAGCTGAATGTGATTTTGTGCACAAGTTGTATTTTTTTAAATATTGCATTTGCTTTTTGCGATTTGTATAAAAACTTCTATATTTTATTATATTTAGAACACATACTGACAACATACAATTGGAAGTAAAAATATTGTAGTAGGAAACGTAAAGCAAGCACATATATTTGTATGTTTTAAATTGATGTGGATGCAAAAAGGTGACGATACAATTTTAGTGTTAATTTAAGTTAGAGTGGCATATTAGTACAAAACTTACATCAAGGTAGTACTCTAAAAAACTTACTTATTATCCTAATAATTGTATACAGCAATTTTTCTTTGATGGTCATTTATTATTTAACATGAATTTCCATTAATGGTTTATTTCTAGAATAAAACAAAAAATAATTTGTTGACTAGATTTTTTATTTTTTAGTTTAGAGATAATTTTTAAGTTTTTTACAAACCGCTTTCTTACGCCGGACCTGTTTTCAGAGAGAATGGTTCGTGTTTAATAATATATTTAGATAAGCACCTCCGGAAATGCTCTAATCATGAAATGTTATTATGTGAAATTGTATCCGGCATGTACAAACTACAAAATTTATCTGGCTATCTTCTTGAGAATGCGTGGAGGGGTACTTGTACTATTACGACGTATCTCATTCATAAAGTAAGACGGGACGGTCATCCATTCATAAAATTTTGATACCGCCTTTGACACCACGATTTTGTAAAATTGGACAGATAGGCGGACTGATGTCAGAAAAATTATTAGACGTGATTGATATAAAATAGTTACGTGTATTATTATTGTGATATACCAGATGGTATATTTGGTGGCTGAACAGAGGAGGTTTATAAAAGAAAGTATTTTTTAAACGGTTGCGCCATTAATTTTGTGTAGATAAAGTGTACTAGGAATGCTCCTTTAAAATATTTGAGGCTTGACTTTATATTAAACTTTTATACAAGGTGACAAATTGAAATCTTTGCACCGTTAATACCATCGAGCAAAAAGACAAAAGAGGGAATGTAAAGGTAGTGGGGGCAAAAATATTGTTAGACAGGAAGTGCCATCTTGAAAGGCCACATTAACCAAGGAAAGTTGGGTTATGTTATTGTTTTCCCAACTGTCACATAAAATCTTATGCATATTAAAGTTTTTTAACAATTGTGTCGCATTTTAGACTATTTTCGTTGATATTTAATTAAAGTTTCTCGTCTAAGACACATTCTGAAAAATATTTAAAGCTACTGTTAATAAGTGTCGGAAAATTTAAATTTGGCACATTCGCATTTCCGGATATGTCCGCCATCAGAGGCCACTTTTTTGGTCTCCCTTTTATAATGATTAGATTCCCTCTTTTGTCTTGTTGCTCGACGGTTAATACACTCCGCCAAAAAAGTATCGCATCACCTATGAAACTGCAAATGTTGTATTAAAAATAATTTAAAACATGGATTTTTTATGTTTTTTTTTTGTTTTTTTAAGCACGTAACAAGTATTAAAAGAAAAATGCAGAATGTATAAAAAACAAGTTTTATTTGAGTAAGCGCACAAACAGCATTGAATAAAAAAAAAATAAAAATCAAAAGTTAATCTCTGGCGTCACATTACGAGATCTCACCCTTTTGTAAAGATGGTCCCAAGCATGTTCTATTGGATTTAAGTCCGGGCTGTGCGCCAAAACTTGTAAATTTACCTCTTGAAGGTACTCGCTTACGATTCTCGACTCTCAGTCGATAACGATTGAAAATAACGCTCGCCATCTCGTCTATAAACTGGCATTTACCACACTGTACACTATTCGAAGTGTATAAACAAAATCTTGACTCATTCGTAAAGAGTATGTTACCTCAGTCGTCGATATTTTAGTTTACGTGCTCTCTTGCAAATGTTCGACGTGCTATACAGTTTCTGAAGACACACGTACATTTTGAGTCTCGGCTAAGAGACAGACAAACCAACAGAAATATACGCGAACAATGCAAAATTCAAAATATTAACAGGTGGATAAAAACAAGAAAAAAAAAACTGAAACGAACATGTAAACCGAATGGGATCAGATAGATTAGCGAACATCTGTTAAAAACAACAAACCGTATAGCAGAGGACCCGTTGGAAGGCGGCCAAAAAGGTGGAAAGATCAATGTACAGTCAACAACGACTGAAACAGAATAAGAGGCAGACAAACAGGAGTAATCCTAGTTGCACGAAGAAGAAGAAGAAGTATATTTAAGTTGATTTCATGTAACCGAATGAACTATCTTTCAATAATGTCATCCCAGGAATGCAGCTCAAAATATTCACAATATCATATTTAAAGTTACCCGCTTAAAAAATGTATGTCTGAATTATCAATATGATGAGTCAGATAAAGTTAAATTATTAGAAGAATTTTTTGCATTACCAATGAACAAAAGCAAAATTTGGTACATTTTTCTCATTTGGTCCCGGTGAAGATAGCCTTAAGTTAAGCTGTCAATTAAGCTTCACAGAACGAAATATTGCGTTGGCAGTGTTGCCATGTCCTTAGAATGTATATGTATATGTAGGGTGACCATATGTACTTTTTTTAGTAGGACAGTACTTTCTTTTCAAACGCTGTCCTATTGTACTTTAAAATTTATGAAGTACACCTAAATGTACTCTTTTTCTTAATTACACAAAATTAAGTCCTACTTTTTGTCGAAACAAAATATAATTCGAATTGATGCGCTCACTGTTGATTAGTCTATTAACCTTTTGTCTTAAATTTCGACACTTTTTCTCGTTTTTTATATGATTTTGTGCTGTGTGGAAAAATAAACAATTTCATCATGTCATCGCCTAGAAGAAAATGCCATTTTAACGTCGAGTTGCAAGCAGAGTATCCTTTTATGAAACAAAAATCAAATGTTTCACCGCATATTGTGTTTTGCCAAGTTTGTAAAAGTGATGTTGATATTTCTAACAGTGGTCGCAGTAATATCAAACAACATTTGTCAAAGAAAAAACACATGTTGGCTACTAATGCGAACTCGAAGAGCAGCAAATTGGAAACCTTTGTTAAAAAAGAAAATTTAAGTTCTGAAAATATGTTGATTGCTGCCAAGGAAGGTACTTTTGCTTACCATAAAATTAAGCATTTGCAAAGTTTCAGATCCTTAGACTGCACGTCAAAACTAATTGTAAGCATGTTTGAACCTAAATTTGCGGCAGCTCGAACCAAGATTGAGGCGATTGTAAAAAATGTTTTAGCTCAAGAGGCTCAATCTCAATTAGAAATTGACCTTCGAAAAGCAAATTTCGTCAGCATCACAATTGATTCGTCGAATCATAGAGAAATTAAAGTTGTGCCCTTAATGTTAAGATATTTTGATGGAGAAAATGGTGTCCAAGTAAAATTACTTCAGCTACGTGACTTACCTGGTGAAACATCAGAGCAGCTAAAAGATTACGTGGTCAATGTTTTGAACCACCACAATTTACTACAAAAATTCATCGGAATGTCTGCTGATAATACAAATACAAATTTTGGTGGAATGGAGAAAAAAGGAGTGAAGAATCTATTCAGCAAATTTGTGTGGCACACATTTTTAATAACTTTTTACAAAATGCGACGGTCGTCTTACCCATAGACATCGAGGTTATTGCGGTCAAGATTTTTAAGTATTTCTATATTTTTACAGTCAGAGTGGAGAAATTAAAACAGTTTTGCGATTTTGTTGATATTGAGTACAAAAAATGTTGTCGTTTTCAAAAACAAGATTTTTGAGCCTATGCCAGCCATTGAACCAATTATACAAATGTTCGAACCCTTGAAAGCATATTTTTTGTCGATTGATAATTGTCCAACAGTTCTAAAACAGTTTTTTCAAAACCCAATCAGTGAAACATAGATGGGGTTTGTGCATAACATTGCGTCTCTCTTCCACAAAGTGATTTTAGATGTAGAAGGTGACAAAATATACACAACGGAAGCCGCTTTGGAGTATTTCTAACTCATAAATAAGCTTCACAATCGCATAAATAAGTTATTTTTACCGCTTAAAGTAAGGGAGTCCCTTTCAAAACTTGAAAATATGGAAGACCTTGACCTTAGTGTGAACTATCGGGATATCTTTATCACGCATGTCAAGCAGTTCTATTCAAATTGTGTAACATATTAGAAAAACTGGAGTGAAAATTTAAGTGAACTAAAGCTATTTGGATGAGTTAACTTGAAAAAACAAGTTTCTTGGGCTGAAATTTTATCGTCGTGTGAGGCTTTCAAAGACTATGTAGGTCCAATATTGAATCAGGACAAACTGTTTGATGAAGTTAGTCTAATACGAACGTTACAGAAAATAAAATCGCAGACTGGAATTCGAAAAATATTTCTACCGAAGATCGATGGCTCCAAAAAGAATGGGCTTTGAAAAATCTCAAAATTTTATGTGAGTTTGTTTTTTGTCTGCCGAGATCAGTGCGTTGATTGAGCGGTTGTTCTCAAATATCAATAACTATGGCAGTTGAAAATATCTACTCTCGAAGCCATCATGCAAGTCTACACAAACTTCAAAGTTTCGTGTAATGAAATGTTTCAATTCTTAAAGAGTAAGCCACAACTTCCGAAGGAAATTTATAGTTACAAAAAGTACGACTGGTACCAAAATGATGATCAAGATGTTCAGAAAGGAACGTCGAATGAAAATTAACTATTAAAATGTATCACACATTTTTTTGTACTTATCTTTGATTAAAAAATCGTTCTTATCATTGTTTCATTAAAGATTCGTAACATTTTGACCAGAAAAATTTCCTAGGGCACTAGCAGTGTACATATTTTCTTAAAAATTATAAATGTACTTTTTTTTTGTTGAAAAATTATGGTCACCCTATGTATATGTGATATGCTTCAAATACAAAGAGAAAACACTTTTAAAAAGTACATTTTTAGTATATTATTTTATGGATTATGCAATTTTATAATTGATATAAAACACGAATAAATTAATATTTTTTTTATTTAAATTACAGTTACCTAATTATTAGAAATATTTTTTGGTAATTGCTATTTGATAGGTTATAGTGGTTAGCGGATAGATTTGGCAGTAGAGTCAGAACCCTAAAACTATCAGTTGCAAGATTGCAACAGATGTCGTTTTAACTTTATTATATATACTGACATTTTACTATTTACATTTAAAAACTGTTTTAAAACTAATTACCTTTTTATTTTTTGGTAATTCGTAAGTATTCATTTTTAAACACCTTATTGCTTTTGATTGCATATGTTTCATTTGTATTGTAAATTCCAACACTGCCAAACACCAATATTTCATTCTGTCAAACTCATTTGAAGCTATCTTCACAGGGACCAAATGTGGAAAATGTCTCAAAATTTTTATTTTGAGAACGATTTTGTAAGTGGAAATCGAAACGTCAATATAAACATATTTTAAACTAAAATTGTGCTTAATTGCCAGTAACAATAGCAATGTATCTTTAAAATTTTTTATTAGGAATAAAACTTATGAGGTTACTGAGTCATTTCTTAAATAAAACATTTTATGCGATACTGAAAATAATCTTTTACACTATTTTATATTTGCACATATTATTTGAAAACATTAAATTTATAAAACTATTATCGCGATGCTAAACAATGCAAATGACGTCAATTAAAATGTCCAGAAAATAATTTATACACTCACTCAAGATGCTGTTAGCTGGGTCAATTAATGTGCTTGTATTCTATCATTGGCTGTGCTAAAAATAATGTTATCATTTGGAACTAATCTATTGCTAACGCTGTTATAAATATTTGAACTCTATTTTTCTTATAGTTTTAATATCTGTTTAAAACAGGGTCAACTATTTTTCGTCAAAAATTTTATTGACAGGGTCAACTACTTTTCGTAAAAAATTTGATTGAAAATCACATAATACCTATTTATTTAAATTTTTTATATTATCGGCAAATATTTAAATCTCTTAAAACAAATAACTTGATAATATACACAGTAAGTAATTATGTTTTATGTAAATTGTAATATTACCATAAAGAAAATATTTTTTTTTTAAATAGAATGCTACTGTAAAATAAAATTTAGCCTACATTATCAAAAAAATCTGTCACCTTGGTCTGTCTTCTTTTCCCTTTCCACAACTGACCTGATCTTGTCCTGAAGACGCATCGAATCTTCCACAGCACTCATATCGTCTTCCTTGTGGATGAAAAATCGATGCAGTACTTTTGCCGCATCCAATGCCTGCTGAGGGGTCGGAGCTGGTTCTGGCTCTGCTTCCACTTCAGAGTCACTGTTTTCTTCTTCTTCTACACGAACTGCTTGCAGGATGTCCTCATCAGAAAGTCCAGATGTTGTAGCTACGTTTTTATCAACTTCTTCAAAATCTGTTAGCTCTTCCGCTCCGTAGGTGATAGTAAGTTCAAACGGTCTGGCCCAAACATTTAATGGCAGGTCATCTTCATCATAAGTCAATCCTTGATCTTCCAGCCATCCTGAGTGTTTGAAGGAATGTTGTATTGTATTGCTCGTCACCTCGTCCCAGGATTTACTAATGATTAGGATGGCGTCAAGAATGTTTAGTTTAAGATCGCCATTATTCTCAGCCAATTCCATCAAAAGTCTTCTCCTGTAATGGTTTTTCAAACTCTTGATGACACTTTTGTCCATGAGCTGAAGGACACTTGTTGTGTTTGCTGGCAGAAAACAGAGTTCGATGTTTTGAAGGTCGCGCAATACAGGATGAGCAGGACAATTGTCTACAAGGAAAATAATTTTTTTCGCTTCATCCACGCACTTTTGTTTGCTTTATATGTCACCGGTAGATTTTTTATGTTTTTAAAGCAACGCGGGTTTTTCGACTTCCCTATCACTAACAATTTTCGATTCACCGAACCTGTTAGATTCATGTTAGCGGCTACTAAAACTGTAATGCGTTCCTTAGAGAGCTTTCCACCAACGCACTTTTCCAATTTAAATTTTAAAGTTCTGTTGGGTGTCATTTTAAAAAACAATCCAGTCTCATCCGCATTGAAAATGTCGTCTGACGCATATCGTGCCTTCAGTCCAGGCCACACGTATTCTAGCCAATGATCCGTTACGTTTTTGTCAACATCGCGATCCTCTCCGCTGATTTATCCGTAGTTGATCTTGTGCCGCATCTTCCACTTGCTCAGCCAACCCTCAGATGCCTTAAAATTCTCAATTCCAAGTTCAGTTGCAAAAAATTCAGCTTTTGTCCTGACCACAGGCCCAGAAAGTGGAATATGATTCATACGCTGCTGCTGGAACCACTGAAGCATAGCGCGATCTAAGTCTTCGTGCTGAGGTTTCCGCAACTTCTTCCTGCTACCGTCCTCTATCTATGCTTTAAGCCACTTTTTTCTGTCCTTCCATATCGTAGCCACAGTTGACTAAGATAGCCCCGTCCGGCGAACGACATCCGATTGCTTTTCACCTTTCTCTATTGCTCGAGTTATCGATAGCTTTTCCTCCACCGAGAGCACTTTACGCTTTTTCGAAAATATGTTGACTGTTGGCACACTAAGACACAACTCAAACTGGAAATGAAAAGTAGTCAATAGATGACAACATCTGTGTGATAACATTAGTTACGCCGCCCGAACAATAAACGTGAGTCACTTAACCCTCTGATAAGAAAGAGTATAGGCCGCATTCCTTAAGCGCAAAACAAAACAACCGCTGGACAATGACCTTTTCATTCGTGACTCAGGTAGTCTGAACTTTAAACACAATAACACATTTGATTTGTCATCAACTATTGAACGCTAAAAAGTTATCGCTATAAAGAGAGAACGATATCGGTATAGAGAAAGAATTAATACATTGTTCTTATGACGAATCAACCAACGTTTACTATTTTCATCGTTATAGAGGAATTAGCGTTATATAGGGAATCGTTATAGAGAGAGACTACTGTAATAACATTTTATTCTGTTAATAAAAAAATTGCGAATATCTCCGTAAATTGTTTATCAATTTTAATTTAAAAAGCAGGAAAATAATATTGTTATTGTTGGAATATTATTATTGTCATGGCAACAAAATGAAACATGTCACAAAGCAACAATACAAATGTCATTAACAACAATTAAACATCATTTTTATTTATAGTAATATTAAAAGTACAATTAGTTAATGAGGCATTTTCAAAATTGAAACCGTGCAAAAATGTTCCCGACTCTTGATACGCATTGGTAATTGTTGATGATACTGATGGTCGAGAACAACTTTCAGCAATAATTCCCGATGTTGGCGAATCATGAGGGTTTAAAATTGAGCGCTATCGTTCTTATTTCTTATTGAATCCTCTATATATCCTTCGGCAACCGTGCTTGATTTCCAGCCGCCATATCGTTTGAGGCATTCTAGATTTCCGCCTCCATCAATTAAAAGTGTTGCTGAAGTTCGTCGTAAAGAGTGACCCGTGCATGCGCTTGCATCGTTTAAATTTAAATAACTAGCTACTTTTTGGGCTACTGCGCTGATCGAATGTATTCCCATGACGCTTCAGTAACACTTTCCATTTTGGTACTTGATAAAAAATCGGTTTTCTGTGAAATTTTCAGGCCGCAGTGATGCATACTTTTTATACAAGTTAATGTAGTTTTGATCAATTATCGTAAAAGATCTAATTTGTCGTGTTTTACTATCTGGGATTTTGATAATTATTACATTTTCTTTATCCTTAATGTCCACAGTCTTCATTTTTACCATTTCGTCGCATCGACAGGCGCCGGTAACCCCAATTAACAAAACAATCTGAAATATTTTTATAATTTAGTAGAGTATACTACATGCTTTGCAATATAATTTTTTTTACCTTTAATCCTAAATACAACTTATCTGGCGCTTCAAACAAAAATTTATCAAACTCGTCTTTAGTGAGAAACTTTAGACTTCTTTGCAGTGTATCCTTCGCTTGTTTTTTTCAGAAAGGTACGTAACTTTAAAAATTTGCTTATATCCACATTTTTTCTAATAACTAACTCGGATTTTATCATAGAGTATCGTGACCGCATTGTAGAAGATTTCCATTTATTTTCATTTTCCATTATATTAAAATATGCCTGTAAAACGTCTTCGGTAACTTGCCGTACTCCTCTTGTATCGCACCACTCTTGGAAGTGCTTGTACGCTAACCGATACTTTATTCCGGACTTGGAGGGCCCCAAATGTGCTACTTCATCATTAGCCGCGGACTCAATTTCGTTTAGGTTTTCCATTTTCGCACTAAATTTGCGCTTGCGGTTGAAACAACAATAAGCTGTCTTTAATAATTGCAAACAACTGTCAAACAACTGTAACCAGGGAGACGCAAATCCCACCAACGACTTAATTATTTTAATTTCTAACATCTAGACGACTTTGAGAGTTGTCACAGTTAATTTCGAGTAAAAATAGCGTATGAATTGTACTATTTATGGTTGAAAATTGCTACGTTTGAAGAAAAAATAGTATACTTTATTCGACAAAGAAGCGACTTTTCTTGACTTGCCTCTATTACACGCCTCACTTCGTTCGGCGCGTAGTATCGGGCGCGTCAAGAAAAGTCATGCTTCTCCGCCTCATAAAGTAATATACTATTATGTAAAATGTAAGGGAAAAACTTATAGACAAAAAATCAAATTGTGACCATAAATTATTGTTAAAAAAAACGCAAGGTAAAAATACGAGTACTTTTTCATCTTTTTGTCATCTAGTAACCTATGTCTTAAAAGCTTCAGATATCTGCGAAAAATTTTGCCGTGAAATCGATGATTTTTGCATAACCAGACTGGGCTATACCATTTAACCACTTGTCGAATGGTTTGAAAATAATATTTATATTCCACAACATTAACGATATATTTTTGTGATAAGTGCATATTGGTTTAAGTGCTCATAATAACAACAAGTAATAAGCGAAGCGAAATTTACCACTCAAATGGAAACATAATTTGACTAATCCTGCTGATAATAATTTTATTTAGTCGTTGGTATATTTTAAATTTCGCGCACAATTTGACACAAGTCCTACCTTTCGACAAGGTCAAAACAATATTTGACCCATTATAGGAGACAGGTTTACATGGAACACATATTAACGACAATGGGCAATATCAGTCGACAATCATTACCGCTCTTTCCTTCGTGAAGTTTGCTTGTATCGGTTCCAAGACAAAGGTAACTAAATTTGTACTCCTATTATGTTTTTAACATAATTTTTTTGTGTTTTTTGTCGTGTAATTATAATGTTTTACAAAGATAGTTTAATTATAGTTGAAAATAAATATAAATGTTAAATATATCTCGCATAAAGTGTTGTTTGCCAATAAGTAGTTATATTTATATTTATATTTCGACCTTTCATCTAAACAAATCGAGTAAGTTAACTTTTTTCTTTTTTTTTATATTTTTATATTTTTATTTGATGAATTTTTTTCCTAGTGGTAATCTATTATTGGGAGGTTTAGGTATGATATTGCGTTCGACGTATATTCTATATAAATATTCAGGGATTTTACAGTCTTCACTGCCTTCCCTCGCTCAACCGTTTCCGTCTCTATCTGTTGTCCCATTCTCCATCGTTTAGGCCTCTCTTACTCATGGCGTCGTCTACTTCGTTCCTCCAGGATCTTCGTGGTCGTCCTCTTTTCCTCCTTCCTATAGGGCTCCATTCGGATATTCTCTTTATCCATCTGCTGTCGCTAGTTCTTACATTTAGATACCTGTAGTCTTTTTTGTTCTATATATGTTAGTATGTCTGTTTCTATTGATGTTCTTTGCTTTATTTCGTCACTACTTCTCCTATCCCTTCTTGTTACTCTGCAGCATCTTCGCAGGCATTCCATCTCTGTTGCTACTATCCTAATGCTGTTTTTCTTATTTATAATCCAATTTTCAGTCCCATGTCATAACGCTTCGCACTAATGTTTTATAAATCTGTGTTTTGGTCTTCATATTTAGGTGTCTATCCCACCATACTGAGTTAAGTTGTCGGATTGCTGTTCTTGTTTGTCCTAATCTTTGCTTAATTTCTTCGTCTGTTGTTGCCTTTTTCGTGATTATAAACCCCATGTATTTGAATTTACCATTTCCTTTGATTGTTACATTGTCGTCAATCTGTTGATCTTCTATATCTTTTTCACTTGTAGATAGGTACTCTGTTTTCGCGAAGTTAATATCTAGGCCAGCCTTGGTATATTCTTCTTGTAGTTTCTTCATCATGTAACTGAGGTCTTTTTGGTCTTGTGCAATCACTACTTGATCGTCTGCAAAACTTAACGTATATAGGCATTCGTTTCGTACCGGTACTCCCATACCTTCGCATTTTCATTTCCATGGTGTCAAGGCCTTCTCTAAGAATATTTTGAATAGGGTTGGGGATGTGGAACAACCCTGCAGGAGTCCTTTTGTTGTGGTGAAGTTTCCTATGATTCTTGTTTCCATTTTAATTTCTTTATACAGAGCTTTTGTAGCTTCTATGAGTTCCGTCTGTATTTCTAATTTGTACATTTCCTTCCATATTTCTGACCTTGGTACAGAGTCATCCGCCTTTATCAGGTTCACAAATGCCAAATGTTTCTCTATTTTTTGCTTTTTTCTTTTCCAACAGTTGTTCCAGTCTATGTGATCTATGCATGATCTTCCTACCGTGAAGCCTGCCTGATCCTCCCCGATTTTGCGTTATATCGCTTGCTCTATCTTTTCTCGCAGTATCTTCCCATATGATCTTCCAATTGATGATATTACGCTTATTACTCTGTAGTTTTCGCATCGTTTTCTAGCTTCTTACTGAAATATAGATGTCATATATGCCTCCGTCCATTCCTTTAGGAGCTGTTCTCCATTTATGGTTTTCTGAAATATCCATTTTATTATTCGGTGTAAACTTCTTTGAGCCGTACTTTAGCTCAGGTGAGATGCCTCAAGGTCCCGGTTCTTTCTTATTTTTGATTGCTTTTATGGCCGTTCTTATTTCCCTATCTGTTATTTCTATTTCTTTTTGTGGGGATCTGCTTCGTCTTCGCCTGTTTTCTTTTTCAATGAATTGTGGTTTATGTTCTGTTAACAGTTGCTTGCCCTTCTATTCTTTGTCCTGTATATTTGCCAATTTAGTTTTTTCTTTTGTTTTGTTTTAGTCCTCTCAGTACTTTCCATGACTCCGAAGTTCTTGTACCTCCTATGTATGGTTCAATATTTAAGCAGGTTCTTTCCCATTTTTCATTAGTTGGTTGTGTTATTTGTTTTTTCACTTTTCTATCTTTTTATCTATATTCTTTATAAACTTCATCGTTGTTTGTAGTCAGCCATTTTCTGTATAGTTGCTCTTTTTCTTCAAATATCCTTTTTGTTGGTTCATTTATTTCATAATAGTGCTTTTTATTTGTTATATATTCATTCTCTCCAAATGCTGTTTGTTTTATACTCGCCTTTATATGCTCATATCTTTCTTCGATGTTGCCGTATCTGAATTCTATTAATTTTTGGTCTAGACGTTGTTTGTACTGAATTGCACTGAATGCAATTATCAGTCTAATGTTGACATGATTGGGTGAAATTGTTCCACATGACACAAAATGACGAAATTTGAATGGTTGTTAGAACAGTCGAAAAATTATCATTTAAATTTATCCCATTTATTATTTTGTTGTTGTTATTATATTTGTCAGTATTAGTTGTTATAATTGCCAGTATTTTATATCCCAAACATTTATTAACCTTTAAAGTCTGCTTTCTTTATATAAATGTTGTTACCTGATATATGCACTATGTTGGTTAATTATCATGCACAAAGATGTCAATGTTCTATGATTAAATCATCGAGTAAAAAGACAAAAGAGGGAATCTAATCCTTATGAAAAGGAGACCAAAAAAGTAGCCTCTGATGGCGGACATATCCGGAAATGCGAATGCGCCAAATTTAAATTTTCAGACACTTATTAACATTAGCTGTATAATATTTTTCAGAATGTGTCTTAGGCGAGAAAGTTTTAATTAATTATTAACGATAATAGTCTAAAATGCGACACAATTTTTAAAAAAACTTCAATATAAATAAGATTTGATGTGACATTTGGGACAAACAATAACATAACCCAATTAAATTTGATGTCAAACAAGGAAAGAGACTCTCTTTCCTTGTTTAATGTGACCTCTAAAGATCGCACTTTCTGTCTAACAATATTTTTGCCCCCACTACCTTTACATTCCCTCTTTTGTCTTTTTGCTCGATGGATTAAAGACAATTTGAACATCACCAAAAAGAAAGCGTTTATTATTTCAATTGTAAAATTTTAGAATATATATGTCTTCTTCTTCGGGTTCCTTCTCCTAGCGGAGGTTGGAAATCATCATCGCTATTTTAACTTTGTTGGCCGCATTTCTGAATAATTCTAATGAGCTGCAGCCGAACCACTCTCTCAAATTTCTTAGCCAGGACATTTTGCGTCGTCCAGGGTTTCTCTTCCCTTGTATCTTCCCTTGCATAATCAACCTCAGTAATACTTACTTCTCACCCCTCATTAATATATATGTAAGTAATGTAATAACCTCTACACATATGACTAATATAGTATAATCTTACCAAGGCAATATATTTTTTAATGTTTTGATAACAGAGACTGTAATTCCAGAATCTGTATTATATAAACATTTCTTTAACTAAAATTATATACTTTGTAATCCAATATTATTATACTTGTTTAAAATGTGGAGTACCTATATAGATCTATTTACATAATTTTGGTTATTATATTACAATACAAATCTCAGTTCAACAACAACAACAGCCAGAGAAACACCTGAAAATAACGGCAAACTATATTCTTTGATAACGGAAAGGGAAAAATGATTTAACCATAGATAAATAATATAATAGTAGAAATAGATAGGCAACTCAATGTATAAATTTCGTTCATTAGGACCCCTTGCGGCTGGGGTCAATACTAATCATCTTTTGGCGGCAAATTCGAATGAACACCCCTTACATAAATACCCTTTAGCGCCTCTTGTGGGCTATTTCGTTACTAATTAAAATTTATTGGAAAATAAGGATATATAAAAGATGCACAATTTTTTCTAGATATACGTATATTTATTTGTTGTTTAAGATAAAACAGTTATAAAATAATTACATAATATTTATTACACATATTTGCAGAAGTTAATTACTATTATGTTTTGCTTCCTGACAACTTACTATCATCCTTTTTGTAATTTTTCCATGATTTGTACACAATGAACAATACAATAATTCACCATGTTTAGTTTTGTTACCAGCACAACACAAAAATTCTTTGCTACAAGGTAACTCAAAATAAACTTTAAAAATTAAGTAACCAAATTTAAATTAAAATTACTAAGAATAAATGCAAACGAAAGTTAAAGATAATAAAATAAAATTGAAAACTTGTAAACAAACGGAAGATCTGTCATAACTTTGGATTGACAGAATTGACATTGCTTCGTTTGATTATTTTATTTGGTTTATGATTGGTTAAAGTCTTCGTGAGAGAGATAGGCTGTCATTTCTCTTTATTAACTCGCTGGGGTTAAAGTGATGGGGGAATGAACCAAGTCATTCATATAAGATTCCAGGCCATGGATTTAACAATATTATATGTCACCTATCAAATGCCAATTTTAATTTAATGCGTTCCAGCACGTTCCAGCAAGTGCCAAAACATGAACCAGTTCTGAATTAACCAGGAATTAACTCAGAATAATTGACATGCGCACTCAATAGTTCAGTATCGGTTCAGAATTAGTTCTGAAAATGTCTGTTGGAACAAACCTACTGTATTTACATGGAGGAACTTCAAAAATTAATAAAAGCCATGCCCAAAAGATGTGAACTAGTTATTTAAAGCAAGGGCTGGCCAATTAAATATTAAAATTAGTTTAAATTACTTCAATGTGATGTACAATATCGGCTTGATGTAAATAGTCTAATTTTTGTAATATTGAATGCAAAAAATCCGAACTACATTTTATTATTAATCAAAATTTTTGCTGTGTTTCCCTTTACAATATTGTGTTTAAGTGCTTGTTTGATGTAGATAGTAAATGGTTAAAAAATATTAAGGTAAATGCCTTAAACTTCTATTTTCATGTATTTGGTAAGATGATGCAGGACTTTTTAACACTACTGTATTTCTATAACTTCCATTTTTTTGGTTGGAAAGCAATTAACATTTTTTTTGAGGTTTGTTGCAGCAAAATTATCGACATATTTTACTATTTTATGTTCAAGATCCCATACCAGTGTTCAAACGTTTTTTGTTCTATAAATATCATAGTAGTTTTAAAATGTCTAGAATATTATCGCCTGATTACTGACGTAAACGATGCATTTTCAGTACTTCACAGAGGTTGCATAGCACACATTGTCGTCATTTAAAAAAGCGTACAATTCTATTAATCCATTAAAATAATCTTATCTATACGATAGCAAATTATACTCCCGCGAGGCAACGTAAGCAATATAATCATTCATATACCAGTATCAACTCCTGCCACATCATATTTATGAAGTGTTTGATACCTATGTAGAGAGTTCAGTGTTACGAGTATTCAATATACATGATCGGTATCATGCAGAAAGACGATGATAAGATTTATTGTAAAGATGGTGAAGATGACAAGAGTGATAACAGTAAGGTAGGTTAGTTACTGCATAATTTAGTGTCCTTAATTGTCGCTACGGAAGGAACATATGGTGACCTTGTGATAGTGTACTGAATACACATGTATATTTGCGATTAGTGGTTAGGATAATTATTATTGTTATTTTGTTGGATTCATTTTTTAAAACCAATTGCTGTCTATTCTCTTGGGTTTTCACGTGTTACAAATAATTGATTGTTTTTTTGGTGTTATGTGCATAAAGTAAGAAACTGAATAATATAATTTATTTTTAACTCAACAGCGGACACAAAAATAAAAAATTCCTAAATAAATAAAAATGAAACAAATTTTCTTAAACAATATAGGTATATCCATGTGTGTGTAATTACAACACATTTAGAACAAAATTACAAACACTAGTAATATAGGCATATGACCAACTTTAAATAGTTACAAACAAACATCAAGTGTATTAATATAATCAATTGACTCTGACGTTGCGAACAGGAAGTCTTCAGGGCTACCATTGTAGGATCTTGAGGGACACTCTTCAATAATGTGGTCGATCGTTTGGTTCTCCAAACAGTCACATTGATTAGACCGATTCTTTACCCATTTATGTAGCATGTATGCACATCTGCCATGTCTGGTTCGGATCCTATTTAGAGTGGACCATGTTTTACGTGGAAGATCAAAACCTGGTAGCTTGTGGGTAATGCAGGGCACATTATTTTGCCATGCGTTCCATTCTTGGGGAATAGTAGCGTTTGCTGATTTAATAAAATTGCAATATTCAAGATTTGTGAGAAAGAAAAAAGTATATAAAAATTATCAACATTTTTCGCATTTTGTTTTTATTTTTAGTTTACAACGAAATAAGAAAAGGTAACCCAAAAGTAAATATTCCATTTTAAAGAAAAAAGTAACATTGTAATGTTTTAAAAAAGTGTCCATCTAGAAAATATTGATAATCAAATTCGGTCAGCACATTCCTTGCAGTATGCTGTTATATATGTACAATCACAGTTGTATCCTCTTCCAAAAGCATTTTAGCGTATTTTTTAACTGATTTCTCGCTCGTATCCTATCCCAACTCACTTCGGCAATATTATGTCCCCTGAAGCTGGGATGTACTTTGTTGTATGTGTGAGTGTGCAACTAAAGGTCGCGGCATATTATCATGCACGTATAGTTTCCGGCAAGTAGCGATTCCAGTCCAGCAATCGGACTGCCCGTCCACATTTTCAGACATAGAACGTTTCAGTTTGGTGCGGTGAAGATGTGTTCTCTCTTTTCCAAATATTTTCTTTTTTATTTATAAAAGAGGAAGTTATTAAAAGGAAAATACCAGTATTAGTAAGTCAGTAACAAATGGAGGATACATCATTTATTTTTTTAAATAACAAACATATAAAATCAGAATTTGGTGTTTATTGAAGGTAAACTAAATCATCATTATCATCATTTTGCTCTATAACTCTATGGCCACGTTTACTATTTCCCTCCATTGTTGTCGGTCCTGAGCAGCTTTTTCCAATTGCTGTATTCCCATTTTGCGTAGATCACTGGGCGATCAACTGACCTGCCATCGGGCCTTTCCCAGGAGTTCAGGAGTCTTTCGTCACTTGATCTTAGCACGTGTCCCGCTATCTTATTCGGTTTGCTTTAATGTAGTGTACTATGTTTTCATCTCCATATACTATTTGTAGTTCATCATTGTGTCTTCTTCTCCATTCTCCTCTTGTCTCTTCTCTGCAAGGCCCATAGATAGTCCGCAGTATCTTTCTTTCCAGTACCAGTAATTTTGTCGTTTCCCGCTGGTTCATAGTCCATTTCTCGCTTCCATACGTTATTGTGGGACCAATTATTGTCTTTTATTGTTGCTGGTATTGAGAGTATTTTTGATTTAAGTACGGTCATTAATGAGTAATTAATATGCCCTGTTTCCTGCAATGATCCTAGCTGCCACGTCCTTTTTATATTTGTTTTCAGATGTTATGATCGCTCCCAGGTACTTGAATTCTTTGACGACTTCAAAGTCATATTCATTGACTGTTAGTTTTGTCTAATAACCCTTGGCCTTGGGTTCTTCGTAACCACCATGTACTTGGTTTTTCCTCGTTGACCTTCAGACCAACTTCCTTGGCTCCGTTTTTTAATAGGGTGAAAATTTCTTTTGCATCTCTGATGGATTGTGCAATTGTGTCCACGTTATCCGCAAACGCCAATAGTATTTTTAATCCTTTGGCGGCAAATCCGTTTGTCAGTTGTGGTTGAGCTTTCCTGACCGCATGTTCAGTGCAAAATTAAATCGCAGGGAGGCGAGAGGATCTCCTTGTCTAAGCCCGGTGTCAATGAGAAATTCTCTGACGTGGTGCTGCCAATTCTGATCCGTGCGGAAGCGTTCTCTGTGCTCAACTGTGCTAATCGTACCAGCTTTCCAGGTACTCGCATTTCTACCATGGTCTCCCACAATGCTTCTCTGCTAACAGAATCGTAAGCTTCTTTAAAGTCCACGAAGATTTGGTGTACATCGCGGTTAAACTCCCAGTTTTTTTTCAACACCTGGCGTAGGACGAATATCGGTCAATGGTCGACCTTCCGTCTGAATCCCTTTGTAGTCGCCTATTATTTCTTGCGTATGAGTTAGTCTTTAACAGTATTACGGATATAATTTTGTACGTTCTATTGATTAACGATATTCCTCTATAGTTCCGACATATTTGTTTGTCTCCCTTCTTGTGGGTAGATACTATATGGCTTTCATGCGAGTGTTTCGATATTTCTTCTCTTTCCCAGACTTCTCTTATAAGATGATGATATATCTCAAGGTGGAGCTTTTTTCCCCCTTTTTTAGTAGTTCCGCCTGTATGCCGTCTGGGCCTTAGGCTTTATGGTTTTTTAGGGACGAAATTGCGGACTTTACTTCAGCTAGTGTGGGCCCTGGTATTTCAGGTAGGAAGGTAAACTAAATGCACGACCAAATACTTACCATGTCGGATAGTATTATAAGGTTTTTTTCCTAGTTTTTCCCTCATAATTTACTATGGAATCACTAACAGGAGAATTTTACTCTCATCATGCAGTATTTGAAAGACCAATTACATGCTATGATTTTTTCTGACGAATATTCTCTAGTTAAAGTTGATTTCATGTAATCGAATGAACTATCTTATTAGTAAAGTCGCTCCAGAAGCGCAACTCAACAATATTGGTAATATCATTTTAAAGTCATCTACTTTAAAATGTATAATTTATGTCTGAATTGTCAATATAAATGTGTCAAATAAAATTAAATAATTAGAAGAATTTTTCGCCAAGTAACAAAAAAACAAAATTTGTTTAATTTACTAATGTTTGTATTTTGAGAACGATTTCCGAAGTAGAAATTGAAACTTCAATAATCGTACATTAACCTTTAATTGTGGCTTATTCCTTCTTCTTCTTCAAGTTCCACTCCTATCGGAGATTGGAAATCATTCTGGCAATTATAATTTTATTGGTTACTCACCTAAATAGTTCAATTGAACTGCATCCAAACCACTCACGGAGATTGCGTAGCCACGAGATTTTACGTCTTCCTACGCTTCTTCTACCTTTGATTTTACCCTGCATTATATTCCTTAGTAGTTCGTACTTTTCACCTCTCATGATGTGCCCCAAGTATTCCAATTTCCTGATCTTTATGGAATTTAAAACTTCGCATTGTTTTCCTAGTTGTTCGAGAACTTGTTCGTTTGTTTTGCGATCCATCCATGATATTTTCAAAATGCGTCGGTAACACCACATTTCGAATGCTTCTAGGTTTTTAATGTTGGATTTTTTAATTGTCCAAGCTTCAACTCCATACAAAAGGGTAGAGAAAATATAACATCGAAGCATTCTTATCCGGAGCGATATATTGATATCGCGATTACAAAAAAGTTTTCTCATTCTATTAAAAGTTGACCGCGCAATTTCAATGCGGCATCTTATTTCTTTTGTCTGATCAGTATCTTCCTATTTAAATAGTAATTATTGTTTTCGAATATACTGAACGGAAACGTAAGGTGTCTGATACGATATGTCCCTGAGAGTGTGAATTGTTCATATTTAAAACCATTTAAATTATATTTTTCGGTAACTAAACGCTAAGGGGTGGAAACGCAATATGCATGATAATATGCCATGACCTTAAACGCTAAATCTAAATGTACGATGTAAACATACTGTAGTACTTAATGTTGGGGAACTACAGAGGTAATTTTTTATTAAGCGTATATAGATGGAACTGCCGAACTACTTAAACTTTTGGATGAGGAAAGCATTGCCTGCTTAACCACTTTCTTCAACAAAATTTACAACGAAGGAAAAATACCAGATGATTGGTTAGAGTCACTGTTTATACTGTTTATAACATTACCAAAGAAAAGCAGGCCCACCAAATGCAGCGATTTTAGACTAATCAGTTTGATGAGTCACACACTGAAGATGCTCTTACGAATTATACAAAACCGAGTATTCCTTTTATGCGAAAGTAAGATGGGTGATAAGTAATTTGGATTTAGAAACGGTCTAGGAACTAGAGAGGCACTATTCTGTATGCGCGTTCTATTACAAAATAGTTGTGAATTCCGAAAGAATGTTTATGTTTGTTTCATCGACTTCGAGAAGGCGTTCGACAGAGTCCAACACAATACACTTTTCGACTGCCTACGGGCAGCAGGACTTGACCACTATGATATAAGACTGCTGAAATACTTATATTACAATCAAGTAGCCTCTATCCAAATTGGAGAGAGTCCCACTGAAAAAACACCCATCAAACGTGGAGTACGGCAGGGTGGTGTTTTGTCACCCACTCTTTTTAATCTGTACTCTGAAGAAATCTTTAGGGAGGCTTTGGATGACAGACAAGAGGGAGTAAGACTAGGTGGAGAAGTAATCAACAATATTAGATACGCTGACGATACAGCCATTCTTGCAGAAAGTTTACAAGATCTCCAAACATTACTAAATCTAGTCAGTGAAGCAAGTTATCGGAGAGGCCTAAAAATCAACATTTCAAAGACAAAGTGGATGGCAGTTGGAAATATTCATATAGATCAAGGTCTGCTTTCTCTTAATGGAGAAGAGATAGAAAGGGTAAATCATTTCAAATACCTTGGCAGCTGGTTAAATGTAAATTGTCACTCTGATGAAGAGATGATATCCAGGATCGAAATATCACGTAAGGCTTTTATGACCTGGAAACCAGTTTTATGCAACAGAAACCTGTCAATGAACATTCGTAAGAAGGTCCTGAAATGTTATGCGTGGTCGATCCTATTGTATGGTTGTGAGACATGGACGTTAAAAACCACAATGCAAAACAAATTAGAAGCATTCGAAATGTGGTACTATAGACGAATCCTAAAGATATCGTGGGTTTCGCACACTTCCAATGAAGATGTTCTTCAAATGATCAACTCAGAACGTCTGCTCATAAACACCATAAAGAGGAGAAAAACAGAATACTTCGGCCATATAATTAGGGGATCCAAATACCATTTACTTCGCCTTATAATACAAGGAAAAGTGGAAGGAAAGAGATGGATTGGTCGAAAGAAACTTTCATGGCTGCGGAATATTAGACAATGGTGTGGTTTCACAGTAGAAGAATTATTTCGCGCAGCAGCCGACAGAGAAAGGTTTCAGGAAATTGTAAACATGATGACGGCCAACGTCTGAATACGGACACGGCACCCAAAGAAGAAGATATAGATGGAGCATAAAGTTATTAAAACAATAATTACACGTTCGGTCGGGTGAGGCCTGTGAGGACCATTAGTGATATATTTTAAGATCCGTGAAGAGATCCGATCCGATTTTAAGATCCGATTTTTATTAGTAGAAAAGGTATATAGGATTTCAATTTTATCAATACAAAATTACAAATTTATGTGTACTTAATGGTGAGACCTGACAAACTATTTTGTTGTTTTTGGACTCCTAAATTTTGCAGGAAAATGTCGAATTTTTTCGGCCACTCATCGTTTTTAGATACCAAAAAAATTAATGAAAATACAATAAAATTATTTTTCCATTGATTTAGTGTTTCGTTTTAGTGGTTTCATTTGTTATCTTCTGGTTTTAACTAGGCTTTCTGAAAAGCTGGTAAAAAAGCACACTTCCAAAAAAAAAACAGATCCTTCTAGCACCAATAACAAGAAACAAGCTGAGACATTGCGACGGACAGTTGTCCCCACCACATTTCAGCAGCGGTATTTTACGAGTACCGTCATTTTACCGGGATATAACTTTTTACTTCTTCACTGTATATGCCATCTATTAGTTGGATCATAAAATTTAGATTTTCTTTTTCAATTTGTTTAAGTTTAAGCTTCAAATGTTAATAAACAATGGAAATATAGTTCGAAGAAAAAAATGCATCTGGTGTCCTTTTGGTCATAGAAGGTTCTGTTTTTTTTTTCAAAGTGTGTTTTTTCACCAGCTTTTCATTGAGCCTATATTTAAGTGTATATAGGACATAAAAAATGTCAAAGTTATTATAAATGTTTATAAGCTAATAAGTCATCCCATACTTTATATTTACTTGATTTATATGCAAAAAGTTTATTATTTTAAAAATTTAATGACTGACTGTAGATGACTGATAAATTGGTTTGAGTCCCGTTGCATACGACGGGCAAAGTCACTAGTGATCTTATAAAATATTATACAACCTATAACTCGTAATGTTTTACAAAAAATATTTTGCGGTAATCGAGTATAAGGTAGAATACAAGTTCGAAATAGATATTTATTTAGAGAATACCATACTTCAGGTTATTTTTAAATTGGGTTCTATTAATTATTTAACCAGTAATACACTGTAATGACCGCTTCACACCAACTTTTGTCTGATTTAGACAAATGTATATATTTCCTATAATATAATTACTTAATTGTTTCAGGGTGGTGGTCCAGGCAACAACAACCCTCAATCTCAACAGTTCTACCCCGGACTTCCTGCCGGCTTTGCCCCACAACAATTCCATTCCAATCTCCAATCCGGTCATCCGGTAGCCAACCACCTAGGTCACTCTCCGCCACCAAATCCAACTACTTATTACAAAGACGAGAGGACACAGCGACAACACATCAAACTTAAGAAAAAACTGCATGACAAACAGCAAAAGAGCGACGGTTTGATACCTAGGAAAGAATTAGTGAATGGTTTAAAGAGAGCGGGATTAAAAGATAAAGGTATGAATAGTGTCGGGACTAGCGAAGATGGGGAGGAGAGCAGCGTACCCGATGAAGAGGACTCTATACAGATTGCTACTGATATTTTGTCGTCCGTCCAGGCACCTAAGGTATGTTTACGTTAGTAGATAAAGCTTATTTGTATTCTTTTGTGTACGTGATATTTTATCTCTTCTTCTTTGGGTGCCGTCTTCAATGAAGGTTGGCGATAACCTCAGCAAAATCATTTCTGTCCCTGGCTTTTCTTATTAAAGATTGAGAATCCAAACCAGTCCACTCACGAATGTTCTTCAACCAGGACGCCTGCCGTCTACCAGGACCACGTTTTCCTTCTACCTTCCCCTCTATAAGAAGCTGCAGTAGCTGGTATTTCATACATTAAGTATATTCCCGATCTCATTGCACAATAGTACCTGCTCTAGATGAGGCTGCAGCCACAGCTGTCGTCCACGCGTTTGTAAAAATAAAGTTATTAATTAATTAACAAACAAATCTGAAAAATATTGTTTCTGGAGGGAATTGGTTAATAGCAAAGCCACCGTACAAAACTGCCCCTGTCCACAGAAGAGACAAGGTCAACCAACTCCGACCAACAGAATCAGATACTCCTACTTATCATCAAATGGGAAGAAAGTGCTTGGAAAACTACGGCCACTTATCCATTTCCACGGTGCCTTACAGAGAGACTTCGACCAATCCATTCGAAGTGCCCCGTATGTTCCATCTTCGGTGGATATTCACATAACGAATGAAATAAAAACACATTTTTAAAGGTGACAAATGTCCAGTCACAGAGTCTGAGTTTGAAGAACCGAGCCCAGACAACGGACTCTCAGGCTCATCGAGCAAAAGACAAAAGAGGGAATCTAATCCTTATGAAAAGAGACCAAAAAAGTGGCCTCTGATGGCGGTCATATCCGGAAATGCGAATGCGCCAAATTTAAATTTTCCGACACCTATCAACAGTAGCTATATAATATTTTTCAGAATGTGTCTTAGACGAGAAAGTTTTAATTAATTATTAACGATAATAGTCTAAAATGCGATACAATTTAAGATTTCATGTGACATTTGGGATAAACAATAACATAACCCAACTAAATTTGATGTCAAACAAGGAGAGAGACTCCCTTTCCTTGTTGAATGTGGCCTCTAAAGATCGCACTTCCTGTCTAACAATATGTTTGCCCCCCACTACCCTTACATTCCCTCTTTTGTCTTTTTGCTCGATGCTCAGGCTACAGGAGACCCTACATGGAAGCCGAAACCAGACTAGCCGTGAAGCAATTTAACTAAACCCCGTCTGTGGAGATATGTTCATCACTAGGAATTACGTTCGGGTGTAACAATTCATGGGTTACAGATAATATTGTTGATGACATCAAAACGACACAACTCAGATGGTACGCACACGTAAGGAGAATGCCGGAGAATAGAATAGCAAGACAAATTCTTGAATGGCAACCAAGAGGCAGGCGGAAACCAGGAAGGCCTAGAAGTTGGAGAGAAGGAGTTGATAAAGAAATTAGGGAAAAGAACTATGATCACAACTATAGGGGCACAACTATGAGCCAAATGCTCTTCATGTGGGAGTCCACGGTAATAGAACTCCAACATGGTTCCCTAACCAATTCAAATTCATTACAGCATGACGCGCTTTATTCCTGGACTAGCCATGAATTGAAAATGTCCCATATTTATATGTTTCTATATGGAATTTTCACATCAGTCGACCAATAGCAAAAATCGTAGATATTTTGAGGTGGGGCGATTAGGAGGATTATTCCTCTGTAGTTGTCACATATTGTTTGATCTCCTTTCTTGTGGACAATTAGACCTACGTTCAAGTCTTCTGGCAAATTTCTTTGCTTCCAGATCAGTTCTACCAGTCTTCATATACAGTACGTCAGGTTTTTTTTGCCATGCTTTAAAAGTTCTGAAGGAATGCCATCTGCCTCAGGAGCTTTGTTTTCTATCAATTTCTGTATAGCTTGGATGACTTGTACTCTGTTGGGATGTTATCTTTCTCTCTTTCATCGTCAATGTCCTCGAGTTGGATTTCTGATTCGTGGAGCCTGTCTCACCTCTTATATTTAGCCTTTCCTCTAAGTTTTCTGCCCATCTTTCTAGTATCTGGTCCTGATCACTAATGATCTTTCCTGTTCTATTTCTAATGATTGATATTCTAGGTTGAATTCTTTTCTGTTCTAGTCTAGTTTCGCGTTTCTGCTTGTTCCTTATAAATAACTCCAGCTGTAGTTACCAGCTGAAGTCTGTTTGAAGAGGTCATGGGTGTTACTCACGTAAGGCATGGGTGTCTGTTACCTGAAGTAAAATATAATAAAATATTAAACATCAATTATTATTAACAACAATATGTACAATCTTTGGTAACCTTACTTACTTTAAAGGGTTTTTACCCTAATATTTTGGTGGCTCAAGCATGTTAACCTGCTTTTTAACCTGATGATGGAATTATTATTCCGAAAACGTTCGTGTTAATTTGATGTAGCCCTTTTAAGGGTTTTTTAAATATACCCACTTACAAAGATTTAACCTCTTTTTTTTTAATAAAAAAATACATTTTAAATTGTATAATTTTATTTTAGGTGTCTGAATTAAGTTCCCGTAGTGCCTTATTGCAATGGGCGCCACCCGTCCGTTTATCTGAATCAGCGAGCAACGATAGCCATGACATTGATATTTCAGAGTCCGATCTAAGGTACGAGGTCCTCCTCAGCGACAAAAGCAGAGAAATGAAGTTTAAATCAATCTACAGTGGTCCTTCCCTCTCTTGTAGGATACAAGACTTAAAACCTGGTCAAGAGTATTCCGTATGTGTTCAGGTAAGAACTTGAAATAAATTTGACAATATTTTGAAACTGTTTTGAAAAAATCTTTTCGATGATCGTTCTTTATAAAAACAGTACAATGTACCATTCGTACTCATCAATTAATTTTAAAGAGAAAAAACGTGCTTAAAAGTTTGGATACCATGCTTGCTGTATTTTGTTTTACGATACGATTATTACGATTCATTGTACAGTAGGTACAGCTCAAGTCGATTTGACCGTTTGAACTATAATCGCAGCGTGTGTGGTGTTGTATTTTCACCTGGTATACGATGCAGTTGAGCATGCTGAAAAATCTGTCGTAAAACTCGGTTGGATAAACGAAAATTTATTTAATTTGCCTCATCATTTTGTTTTGTTTAATTCTTTTTGTATAAATTTGATTTTCAGTAAAAAGTTTAATTTGACAAAATATTTTTTTTAATATAACTAATAAATTAACAATCAGAATAAAAACATGTATTAGATAAGTTAATGTTGCGAGTTTAGGTCCCGTCCCTTGCTTCTGGCGTGATGTGGTCCCCTCCAGTGAGAGAATCACGTGTCCATATTACAGATCTGTTGGCCAACGTCGCTTTGGTCTTCCGATAACTTGATGTTGAGATATTTCGAAAATTAATGGATTGGAGACTTTGTCCACTTTTTGAATGTATTGTGATTTCTTTTGTGGGATTACTTCTTTCACTGTTGAGATGTTGAGATCCGCATAGATTCTTTGGTTGTTTCGTACCAGGGTGCATCAACAATTGCTATTAAGATTTTTTATTGACGTCTCATCATTATAGCAATATTGGATTTACTACTACAGCCCTACAGCTCTATGCCATAAGTCCATATTGGTTTTATAACTGTTTCATAAATCAAACTTTTATTATTTATTGACAGTTAGAGTTTTTTCCAATTAAATAATTGATTTCTTTTTGTCTTAGTTGTATTTGTTATTGTTTTTTTTTGCTGATGTGTTCCTTCCAATACAGCGTTTGATCCAGGTGTAGCCCAATGTATTTTGTTGTTTTAGTCCTGGGTATTTTCTCATTGTTGATGGTGGTGTTATTGACTGTTGATTTAAATATCAAGTGGTGATTCTTGAGGATGCAGTCTATTTGGCTCACAAGACAAAGAAAACTCTTTGACTTACTGTCAACTGTTTGAATTTATTTTATTTTCTTTTCAAGACATTTGTTAACAAATAAATATAAAAATTATTTAGTTATAATTATTAATTTTCTTATTTACTAGCTGACTGGAATGGTCAGCTAATGCACAAGCTTGTGATTTGTTCGTTTTTACATCACTTTTGTGAGAAATGATTCTGCTGTGTAATATTCGAGAAATTTCTCCTATATAAACCTTATCACAGTCTGACCAAGGTATTTGATACACTACTTTAGAAATTTCCTTAGTTGTTAGAGGATCTTTAGTTTTCGTGTATAAGTATACTATGGTTTTAACATTTCTAGTGGCAATTTTTATGTTTTCTAATCCTTTAAATAATTTGAGAAGTTTCGGTGTTAAGAATGGAATATAAGGTAAAGATCCAAAAGTTTTTGGTGTTGTTGGTATTAAGGTGTTAACTGTCAGGCTATTGTTTATTCCATGGTTTGCGTTTTTACTGTGATTTGTTTTTTATTGTTGGTATTGCTGATCGATGTGATGAAGGCTGGAGAGTTTGCAGTACTAAAAATTAATTTATTAGAGTAGGTCTACGGTATAAGAGTTTTCCATTAGTATGTTTTTTAGTCTCTTTAAACTATCTGCTTTTTAGTCCCAAAATTAAGTTTATTTTCATTTTTGTAGGATGTTCCGAATAGTAATTTATAAATCTATTGCTCCTAATAGTATAACTCTATTAATATTTCTTACCTCCTGAACCAGGTTTCCCCTACTTATTTTCTTAAAACTACCAATCATTTGTTATTGTTTATTAATAGCATAATCAGTTTTTAATAATAAACATAAAAGTTTTCAGTATCACGTGAAATTGTGAAATGTGTCAACAAGATAACCTAGGGTCATACATTGTATTATTTTAGTGAACTAGATATGGATTCATTCAGTGTTTCTAATTGTCTTATCAGTATAAAATGTTACTATCATCAAAATTATAACACTCAATGAAATATAAGCACTTAAAAATTTTGTCAGTCCAGAAAATATCATTTTTTGTGAACTGTTTCATTATTTTCGTCCCTGATACATCTAATCTGATTAGATTAATCAGACAACACAAATTCGAGAACACGTAGCATCTTAAGGCGCTTATGCTCAGCTCCAAGGAAGGTCTCGATTAACAGACATTGTTTTCATTTTTTATAAATGCGTTATCGTGCAATTTCAATGCGTGTCCTTATTTGTCTACCTTGGTCATTGTTTCATTTACTCAGGTTTCCAAATATTTTTAGTTATTTACTATTTCTACTTATTTTCCCTCAATATCTAGCCTTCCTACTGTATGTTGCTTAGAAATAATCATGCACTTGGTTTTTTTAAGGTTCATTTGAAGTCAATATTTTATACTGACTTGGTGTAATCTATTTACTAAGCGTTGCAGTGATTCTAGACTGTCTGCAAAAACATTTGTAGCAAAATGTAAAAATCATACGAAAGCTGACTCTTTATCTTTCAAACGCATTTTGATTTTTGTCGATAGGACACTCTGATCAAAAGATATAGAATTTTCTACTCAGTTGATACAAATTTTATTTCAAAAATTAATTGTTCGCACGTGAACTGACCTTCACTATCACCGGTCACTTCATTCTACTAGAGAACTATTAATTAGCAGTTCAGGCATAAGTTTCATCATCTTAATTTCTGCTTAGTTTATGTTTAGCTACATCTTTTCCAATTACTCTGCGATTATTTGCTATTTATTTAAGTTATGTATTAAAAAATAAAATCGTTCTCTTTTGACAACAAACAAATGACATTGTCCTTTGCCATTCTCTTTCTACATTTCGTATTTATCAAAATTCATTATACTGAAGAATGTAAAAAGTTGAAATTTACAGGTGTGTTTGTTGAAATTTGAGAAACGTTGAATATTTGCTGAATAAACTGTTCGCAATTACCTAGTTAAGATCATGTTTATTTTCGTGTTTTCGTAAATATTTAGTCTAGCGAAAATTTTAGTTGATATAAACAGACTATTATCAGATATTGGTTGGCTACCGAAGTTTTTGACATATTTGTAAACACAACATAAACACTCATCTGCACGTTTAATAACTTTGGATTTAGGAAATATACGAGGACTTTCAGTTTTACCAAGAAAAAAAGGAAAAAAGGATAAACTGTTTTATTTTACTGATTTTCAAATATTCACAGCAAAGATAAAGATGGCAGTGTATAAAAATGCATAGGACAGGGAAACGCGTATGCAATTGAAATCAAAGACTAGGTAAAAACACACCAGTAGTATCAGCCTGTTTAGTGAGAATCTTAATTTGTTTCAATTGCATATAAAAAAATAAAGACGTTAAATAAAAACAAATATTTTTATCAGAAACTTTGTTTATTAAATTATCGAAAGAGATTAACTAAATGTTATTATTATGTTATAATTATAAAAAAAAAACAACACTTAACAAAATATTGCACTTTTCACCAGTAGTCAGCCTCATTTCTCCACAAGTCAGCCATGTCTATACCCTGTAGTCAGCCACTTACTTATTCTTGCATGTTGGACATAGAAACTCTTTATTATATACATTCTCATAAACGTCACCAACAAATTCAGTACATTTTAGATGATACCACGCAGGACAATTGTCACAACCAATATTCTTTAATTCGTTTATTTCTGTGTCACTAGTCAGTTCCTCTTCACACGAGTCACACCTTATTCTGCTCACTGTGCATGTTGTACTATTCTTCCTCTTTTTACTGTTTTTGGACTTCAATAGCCTTTCGGCTTTTCTTTTTTGTAATTCTTCTTTTTTCTTTTCTCTTTCTTTCTCCTTCTTTTCCTTAGCTTCCAGTCTTTTAATTTTTTTAATCAATATATCGTTCTTTTTCTGCTCCTTAATTTCTTCCTTCTGCTTCTCAAACTGTCTCCACTCATCGGAGGAAATGGCTCCTATTCTATTAATAGACATCTTCTTTTTTATGGTCTTAGATGTACTAGGTAAAGTTAAATACTTACCTAACACGGGAGATAGATTTGTTGATTTGACAACAACATTGGACAAGATATTTATTCTGTTTTTGATATTTTTTGAACTGTCATTTAATTTGTTTTGCATATTTTGTGTATTATTTTCTTGCAAAATATCATTTTCGGTGGGGTTTGGGTTCCTGCACTCTTGATTTGTTATTTTTATATTCTCCGTAATGTAGTTATGGTTTTCTAAAAGTTCGTCTTCCATTCGATTTTCTTTGTCATCCTCCATCTTATCTTGGTTAATGTTTGTTTCTGTTTCAGATTCCTTAGGTGATATATTCAACTTATCATGTGTCGGAGGTTCTTTGTGACAGTTCAGATCTTCGGGCGTATTTGCATTAAATTCAGCAACTTCTGATGGCTGTGTTTCCTGGACTTCATTTTGTGGTATGACTTCAAATTCGGTTATAATTTCGAAGTCATTTAAGTCACTTTCTGTCAAGTTATTCAAATTATTTTCCAGTGTAGAATCACCTATATTTGGTAAAATTATATCAAAAACTTGAACTGGTTGTGACACTATGTCTGATTCAATATGTGTATGGTTAGGAAAACTTATGTCATTTATTTGTGTCTGGCTAATTGAATTTTCGGTTGAATTGAGACTTTCAGTATCGTTATTCTTTGCTGTATTTAAAACATCAACAACAATTTTCGAGTCAACTCCAGCATTTTTCAGCTCGTTACTAAGCTGATTAATTATCTTGATGGCGGTGTTCAAATGCCTATTCTTTATTTTCTTGTCTGGAGATTTAACATTCTTAGTGGAATTCTGATGTTTTTCAAGAATATTTTGTACACATTTTGAGTAATCCAAGGCATTTGGATTGTATGGATATAAGCCACACTTGCGAAAACCATTGCTGATAATTACAGGCAAATTTTCTTTTTCTAAAACTTTTTTGAGCAATGGACAAAACGTTGATTTGCTCAAAATATTATTAACATTTTCAGGACGAATTGCCCATTCGTGTACTGTATCTTTCCATTGTGACTTTAAAGGCTTAAATACACTTACATCTGCAGGCTGAATCAAATGTGTCGCATTTGGTGGAAGTGAGTAAAGGATAATACCGTTTTCGTAACAATATTCACTGAGCCGCATTGTTAAGTGGCTTTTATGTCCATCAACAAAAACGATAACTGGCTTTTTGATGTTTTTTTCTTCCACCCATGTGTTCAAACCTTTAACTATATAATCATAAAATATATCTGATTTCATCCACCCGGTTTCGGATTTTCCTAATAGCCATCCAGCAGGCATACTGTTTATAACATCTTTTGGTGGTCTTACATATGGAAACACTACACAAGGAGGCAAAATCTTCCCAGAAGCTGATATAAATACAAGAACTGTAACAGCCTCTTTTTCTTTGCCTTTTACGATTTTGTAGACATTCTTGTACCCTCTAGGTGCAATAACTTTTCCTGTTTTGGGACATATGTAGAAACTGGTTTCATCACCATTAAAAATACGATCTGGGTCAGTCAAAATATCAGTCGCGTTTATATCTTCTAAATGCTTCAGTAATTCAGTAAACCACTTCCGAATACTTTCTTCGGTTACTGCTGCTCGGCCCTTAGATATATTTTCGGGTGTCCTTTCACTTAACTCAGGATTTCGTCTAAGAAATGACTGGTACCATTTTTTTCCCGGCCTATTATTTACAAATGGGTTAGGTCTAGGTTTGTCCTCTTGGGAAATAATATTATGGACAGTATTAAGAAGATCGTCGCGTTTTAAAGGAAAGCCACATTTTGCTAAGGCTATGCACCACTCTTTCAAGGCAGTCTCTTCTTCTTTAGAAAGTACCGAGTCTGGTCCCATTTGACGTGGTACTTCTGGGACTCTTAAATGTAGCCGATCTTGTAGGGTTCCTCGTGGTACGCTAAAAACTCGACTAGCTTCTCTAATTGTCATCCCATTTCTTATTGCGGTCATAGCTTCTGACAATTGCTCTTCTTTATACTTGTGGATTGGTCTTTTCGACATGATGACAATCTGTAATAAAAGATTTTTATGTTAAAAACCCCTACCATAAATTTAATCCTAATTAAAAGGCATTAAGATCCAGTTTTATGTATCAGAACTAACGGCCGACTATTGGAGTTTAAAGTCTATTACTCGGCCCTCACCGTGCATTTACTTTTATACATGGCTGACTACTGGAAATCTAAGAAAATCGTAACAAACCAGTACTCAGCCCCTTGTGGCTGAGTACTGGATCAACCTTAAAAAATCGAGAACCCAGTAGTCGGCCCCCTAAATTAAAAGGCAATAAACAAATAAAATGCGTCTAATGATTAATTTTATCATAAAATAAACATTTTATAACATCATTACATAAAATCCACCAGAAATTACATAAAATTCATAGAAAAACTTACCGAAATCTCGAACACGTTTTTCTACAAAAAATATTGCAACAGCGAATCGTCTAGACTTGTCTGTGGCGGGAGTGAAAATGAACGAGTACAGCTCATCAACCTGTGGTGCTATTAGTTCGGGGGTGTTCGTATTGACCAATGAAGGGACATAGATTTTGTCAACAGTCATTTCACTGGTTTAAACTAATTTCAACACTATTTACATTATAATAAAGACTGTAAAGGCCGACTACTGGTGCGAGGCTGACTATTGGGTGCTTTACCCTAACTGCAGCAACCAGAACCAATAACAAAAAAAAACACTTCAACATAACCTAGATTCCATGCTTTTATTTCCTTGGAAAGCATTATAATTATTCACCATACCAATTGGTTGTTTTGTCAGTGTGTGACCATTTAAATTTTTTAGAGAATCGGCCAAAAACCAGGTCAGAATATTTGCTAAATTTTCTCTAAAGGAGTACGACGCCAATAGGCGCTTATCTGCAAAAAAAAAATGAGATTGATGCCCTAAGTAGGTCGATGTGAGGAGAACTAATAGTAGCGCCTCCTATTAACAAATAACGCGATTATATTTTTTTAAAATGGTATTTTAGATTTATAGATCCATGGAGGTCGTGAATCGTTTTATTACTGTTATTTTCCGTCTTTTGTTTGTTCTGTCATACCAGGTCTTACTAAGAAAGAAACCAGAAAGAAATCTTGACCAAGTTCCTGTGGAATTGTTTTTTATTGTTTAGATAAAAAAGGAAATCTTATGATTTATTTAATATTTATTTTACCAGTTACGACCTATATGTATAGAGCTTTTTATTAAATATTAGGTGATGAAACTTATTTCAGGCCCTTTTTTTATAATTCTGGTTAAGTATTCTTCTGTACCATTTTCGTAAAGCTTACATTGATTAGTTATCACATACTTGAGGGATGAAGTATGATGTTTAGTACTTCTCGCAAAACCCGCTTTGAATCAGAGACACATGGGATTTTCAAACCTATTCCGGTCCTTGGTTTTAATTGTGTTAATACCCGAAAAGATTCGTTTACATTTAACATTTAGACCTACTCAGCTGGAAGAGAGACCAACATATATTGTGCAAATATGCGCATTAATTTACTTTAGTTTTGGGCGCTGCCATTGGATATGAATCAGTTTAGAGAATCTTTAAACCAAAGCCTTTTCCCACAGTCAGGTGATGAAATGAGACTCCCCACTCCAAGTATTCAGGTTTTAATTTAGACACTCTCTGTAATCCAGCTCCAATGTATCTGTATTTCCTTGTCATGTGTCTCTGGAGTGAAAGTTTCATTTAAAATTGTGTTATTACAATCAAGATACACGTAAAATATTACAAACCAAGACGCATGTAACTGGTTACAAGGGACTCCACTCTCAAATAATGATTTCCAAGGTAGATAGGTATTATTGTATAAATTCGCCAAATCAGGAATCTTACCAATAGTTTATACATTGTATTAATCATGAATCGCGAGTATTACCTCGTAACATCCCAGTGTTCTTCTGGTTGTTTCTTTATCTTGATAATGCATCGTTGTTTGTGGACTTTAGCATAGAAAAATCTTTCAAAGAAAGCTTTGTGTTGATATTTATGCTTGATATGGGTAGCCGATTTTTTAATTGTTGTTATTTAATTGTGTTAATTCAATTAAATAAAAAATTGAGCTTTATTAAGGAAAAGCTCAGTGGGTAATATGTCTCTGTAAATATTGTGTTTCGTTTTTCTAAATGTTGTAGCTACATTTAGCTTCTCAAGTATACTTGCATCATTTTTAAATAATTGTGTGTTCATTTATGCATTCTCAATAAATTGAAACAATACATATTACTAATGATTTTGTATTAATAATCTAGTGAATATGATATAAGGGCGTGTGAGTTATTGAGCCTAATAAAAAAACTATGTTGTCCTGTTATTCATAGTGAGAATCCGTGTGATGGAGTATCTTTTACTAACGCATATAATGACCATATCAAAAATTCCTATCTATATTTTTACGCGACAGCTCTCTGGGTTTGAAAAATGATCTATTACTGATATATGTATTTAACACAGTTGGTACTTTAATCGTTGACGTCAAAATATCTAATGTAAAAGAAGTAGGTTTCCTACGAAAGGTAGACTTCTTTCTTCTTCTACGGGCAACTACAGCCCCATATTGGCCTTGGGCCTCCTTTATTTTTTTTCAGTCTCACCCTTGGCTTTGTACTGTATGGCTGATCGTTCCCATCAAGGACTACTAAAATCAAGGGCTTGCACGTCACTGGTTTACGGTGTCGTACCCAACGCTGGTTTGGCCTTCCAACCGGTCTCCTTTCTCGGCATTCTTGCATTCATTTGCGCGTTTTGGTAGCTAATCCTCTCTCATTGCTTTTCACAATGTCCGGCCCCTTGCACATCTTTGTTATTCTAAATGAAGTCGGACAATTGGTGTTGCTTACGTATAAGAGTTCGGACAAAGCGTCGATTGTTGCAGCGACTTCGGACGCGATTCACAGTTCGTCCCTCACCGGTCCTAGTATTCTCCTCGAGTTACTTTCCTATTCTAATGTGCGCGAGTTTTCTTTTGGTGTGTTTCCTTTCAGAGACCCCCCTGCTTACTGCCCTTACCATGCGATTGGTCGAAGTAAGAAATTAAGGTTGGATAGATTTCTCTTCTTTGTAATTCGGTCGGTGGACATTTTGTACCTTCGAGACATAGGTTGGAGTAGGGCTAAGCCATGGCTAAGCTCGGTGTGCCTGCGTTATTCTGCTTCCGGTAATTTCGCCATCTTCTTGATTCCATCGGCAATTATATTTCTAACTCCCTGATATGTAAAACTGTTCCTCCACGTTTTCAATGTGATGTTCATGTTTGAATGTTTTTTTGTAAGGACTATTATTTCTTCTCCGTACTGTAGTATTATTTTTGGTTTTTCTGAGTGCTGGTTTAATTGTCCAATCCTAGCCTTATTTCGTTTGGGTGTTGTTAATCTCGGAGTATGTGGGTCCTGTTGTTCCTGTTGATGTTCTACTCCATTTATATTAATCATCATCGGCATAAGGGGCCAGTTGAACCGTTCGGTTCGGTCAGTGGCTTCCTCGATCAGGTTTGCAATATGCCTCCGTTGTACTTCCGTGCTAGCCCAGTTGTTTTTTTTTTTTTTAATACCAAAGTTGGGGTGACCCAGCCCATCGCCCCTTACTTTAGTCCCGGCGCCGGAGGGCGGAACGCCCCAGTCCGCGCCCGCGGATAATTTTGAAAAAAAGGTCTGTCAGGGTGGTTTTTGGCATTACGTGAACACATTTTGGAGTGTGATAATTATAATAAGGTTCCTAAGCCTGGGGCGCTGGGAATAGAGTGAGTGATGAGGGTCCGTATGTTGTTGGAGTGCCGGGGGGCCGTCACATTTTATAATGGTATATGGTCGGGGCTCCGTCAGTTGCGTCTGGGCGCGATTGAGGGGATCAATATTGGTAGGGTTTACGATGCCTGGTGTATGCCGTAGTACTGTTGGACTTAGTCTGTATTCTATTATAAAACAACCTCATAACATATATATATGTTATTGAAGTTATTTGTATATAACATATATATACCCCAACCCAGCCTCCGGAGAGGAATCTAGGAAAAAAACAGAACACAGTTTCCTCCTTTGTTCCCTCCCCTAACTCGCTAATATGACAGAGAATATATTTGTGTTTTATATTGTCTGTGATTATGGGTTAAGAGTGGTCGGGATGGAACTGGGGAGAGGAAAAGAAGAGGAAAGGAAGAAGGAAGGGGAAAGTCGCAATTTCCTTGTTTCAAATATTTACGAACGTGGTAATAACATGACTTAGCTACTCCTGACTGTTCCGCCGCTCTGCCATTGGGTAATAAAGTAAAGGTGGTTTTCATAAGCAAGTTGATGATCGGCCAACATTCATGAACGTGGAGATAGGCATTTTAATGAAAGAAGAATAGATGTCTGAAATAAATATTTTTTGCAGCGTCCGGTTTATAAAGCTAACATTTTCCTGAATTTTGAAGGCTGTTTGCTTTATAATCAAGTGTTAGTTTCAAATAGTGTTCATTTTGAAGAGGATTTAGTTTTTAATTTTTTTCTGTCATTAAAGTGATAGGGAACGTGTTTGTGTCCTCACATGTTTATTGCGAAAATAGTTGAGATCCACATTTGATTTAGGTTTTTGAAACCTTGTTTACTTCAATGATACTTACACTAACGTTTTTGGCAACCCTTGATATGGTGTTTTAGATTTTTTCAAATGGCCTTGTTAGTTAGTAGCTTTATCAAGTTCATTGTGATGACGATTTAAGTAAATGTTGCCCCGGACACCATTTTTATTGTCGTTTAGATAGTTGTTATCGATACAATCACGGGTAGTATATAAGCTCCAGCGTCTCCTGTGTGGTCTGGGAGACAGCGAGGGTAAGGACTTTACAAGGCACTGGAGAGGGGCCAGATCGAAACATACCACCACAAAAAGGAGTGTTGTCGTCTCTTGCTCGCTTGTGTCTCTTGGGTATTACTAAATTGTTTAAATTTGTCAGTTAACTACTTGTGCAACATCTTTATTGATCATTTCTACCATAAAAGTTGAATATGTAAAACCTTAATATTGTTTATATATAATATACAGTTCGAGGAATTTGGATTTGGATATAAATTCCGTTTTGTCCTCCCATATTCGAAAGTTTTTTGTTTTTTTTACATTAAAGGTTTATTATAACAGGAGTTCCTTATGCAACATTTTATATTTTTACGAAACTCTTTTAGTTCTGTTTTTTCTTAAATAAAACTTAACCGTTTGTATTGCAACTACTAACTATATACTAACTTTAGGACAAGATTGATACACATTGCGCTTCATAGAATTTCATGACGTCATCACGACATCATGGATCATTAGGGAGTTGTCAGGATTGTGTTATCCAAAATAAAAAAAGCAAACTAATACTGATTGTCGTTTTTTGCCTAAATGGCTATCCTATCGGTAGAAATATTTGTGGTTTATCCAAACCTCCAATAACATCTTTAATATGTATATATGCAAAAAATCGAGTTTAGTACACATCACGTATGTTTTATCGGTTTGTAGGTCACATTTCGATAGGACGAGCTTTCAAGGTTCGCATCCAGTATCAGTCTTAAATTTCATCACACCGGCCTGCGAGCCTGACCAACCGCAGCCTCCAAAACTACTGAACCGAACCAAAAATTCACTACAGTTATCGCGTGGGAACGCTGGGGGTCAACGACAACCATATGGCGCTCATTTATAACAAGCACTACCATTTATGGAATATGATGAAGGGAGGAAAAAAAAAAGGGAAGGAGGGAAGTTTTGGCTGGGGAGGAGGAAATATTTTATAAAGGGATGAGCAAAACGCACACACTTCAGAAGAAGAAGAATATTGGCCTTCCTTGCCTTACGGTATACCTTCAGGTTTGAATCAATAAATTTTTTCTATGATTCTTTTTTTGTTAAGCAGAGAACTGAAATTTTAGGTCAGTTGGAAGAAAAAATCATAGGGGATTCTTTTCTATAGAAATAAAGAATATATCTAGTGTTTCTAATGGTAAGGTTGTGGTTTAAATTCAGTGTGTACGACTTTTCTCCCTAAATTCGTTAGGAACGTCATCAAAAATTGACCGTTATCGTGAACCAGCAACGTATTGCCGTGTTTATGGGTTAGGGATAATATAGAAGCATGTAGGGAGGATGCAAACAACGCAAATGTTTTTATTTAATATTTACTAGACATATTTGATAAATTACAAATATAAAGAATTTTTATTACCATATAAGAAAAATGCGCATAAAAACAAAATTCGCTCTTCTTAAAGATTTGTTGATCATTAATTCTCTTTTTATGGTTAGCGCTCAAAATGAGGGTAAGGGCATAAAAGGATTTCTTACTTGTGTGCATAGCGGTATATCTGAGTACTTTTGGACAACCCACTATCCCAGCTTTTATAATGCACCCGATCGTTGCATGATAAGCAAAAGTCCTCTCGTTACATTTTCTCATGGCAACTGTCGACCAAAAGATTGATGAAGTTATCTTACACAATGAAAAATCGAGTTGATGTTGATAACAAGCTCTGGGTTTCTTGAATGTCTACTTGGGCCAATGAAAAATCATAACCATCTATTCTGCTGGACTCTAAGAGGAATGCAGTTTTAAGTTTGTTTTAGTGTTACGCTTTCAGGTAAGTTTATAACAGTGCCCCGGTAAATAAGGAGAGGTTTTCTACTATGACTTTTTGCAAAAAGAGAAAATTATTAAATATGATCTCAATCTTTGTATTATATTTTGTATATTTTATGTTACGTAGGTGTTTTTTTAATTTTTACTTTTCTTTAATATAAATTTCCGTTTATTTTAATCATTGTTAATATCATATGTTATTTTTAAATCATTCTATATATTTATTGCGTCCTTTCCTGCCTTATGGATAATTCCCCCTTGCTGGTGGCGATAACATTTGCAAACTATCTCTCCATGGAGCTATTCCTAAAACAGTTATTTTTTTTTGGCTCTCTTGATCCAGTTCTGATTCTCTGATATTGTTCTAACCATTTGTTTACACATTATTTAAGATTAGGGTTTATATTTGTATACTTCCATTAGTCTCCATTTGTAGTATCTATGACATTGGTGTTATCCAACATTTACATAACCTTGCTTGATTATAGTGTTGTCCCTATAGAAAATTAAATTGAACACGTTTCTTTGAAAAAAATTTTACAATTTTTAAGAGCTTGTGCTCATAGATGAATATATTACACTAGGGATGTCAGAAGTGAATGGTACAGCTGAGTCCAAAGAGGTATTGCCTATCGGACTTTCGATATCGATTTTCAAAACAAATTTGTACAAAACTAAGTTGCGAAAGTATAGGTGCGAGTGATTCCATAAACTGATACGTACGCAGCTGAATACACTGACTCTCACAAAAAATCCAAATATTAGAAGTATTGTTCTACTGTGGTTTGCTCCTGGACAGAACAGAGAAATCAAACTGCCCAATTCTCTAAGATCTTCATTTTAAAAATGCTATTAAAAGTATAGGACTATCGCAAACATAACCTAAGTTGCTTAGCCACATAGTTAGAGGAACGGGAGTCCAAATTATAAACTTTGGTTAATGTTAGTTGAAGAAAACAGGTTAAGATAGAAGGGCCACCGAACACCAAGAGACAGGATTCTCCAAGCACGGATATGGGAAGACCTCAAAGAAGAGACTCTTGTGGCGGAAAATCCATCAATGTAGAAGCAGTCATATGGCACAACATCGGCAGCCAATGGACACAACCAAGATAGTTAATATTTCTAGAGGGTCACCACTCCTATTCCCTGTACAAAGGGGCACAAGGAAGATGATGGAGGTGGAGGGTAAGTTTTTTTTACAGGTAAAATTTATTTATTTGGACGTACTTAATAACTCATGTAGTATCTTCTTCTTCAGAGTTACAACGAATATCGGTCGATTGGATAGGAATCACTTCTTGGGCTCAATGATATAGTTGTGATGGTTTTTACTCGCCTGAATAGTTCCATGGAAACGGCATCCATAAACCAATCAGGTAGATGTGCCACCGAGGATTTTATACGTTTCCTACGCGTGGTATTTTCTACCTGTATTTTTACCCCTGCTTTATCAGTCCGTAGGGTTCGTACTTGTTGTTCACCTCATCTGGATGTGCCGCATAAGTATGCCTATATTTACAGGTTTTTTATGGAATTATAAACTTCGCCAGATTGTTCTAGTTGTTCGAGAAAACTTGTTCTCTGCGGAAAAGAACACATACTGCAAACAGTTGCTATCTCGGCGTTCCCATAGTCACGTGCCTAAATCCTCATTTGGTGTATTATCTTATGCCTTCATCTAAATTTCCTATGTATTCCCGATATTGTGAATTACTTTTAAAAATTTTTACAATTCCAAGACTGGACTCATTAAGGCTATGGTTGTTGCGATGTTCATTGCACTCCCTTTGCATTCGCGTTTTTTGGGAAGCAGTAATGAATATGTTTGAGATTGTAAGCCATTCTTTGGGTATTATACCGTTCTGTTCTATTATGGTATTGAATAGATCCTAAAGAGAGAATCAAATGATTCAGTTTTCACAATTTAAGTAGTAATTCGTGTAGGTGGAACTGCATCAGAGCCCGGGAGGTTGTACCACCGTTTGCTTGTTTCATTTGCATATGATTTCTTTAAATTTTCTTCTCCGTAATAATGTCAAGGCCCAGTAGAGTTCATACTTAAATTCCTTTTGGTGCTTGCTGTTCTCGTCTTTGTGTCTTTCAAATAGTTGTGCTTTATATTGAGTGTCCATTCTCTGCATTTTTTGGTTTATGTCTAGTTATTAAGTCACGTGCATCATTTTCGTCTCTTAGTTGCCTGTTTAAAATGTTGTTTTTCTCATATCTGTTAAATCTCTAATTCTTTTTTGCATGTTAAAAAAGTCCTATTTTTCTATTTTTTCTTCTGTTAGTACTTTGGCACTCCAGCTCCTGTAACATTCTCTTCCTTAGCTTCTTTTATTCTCTTTTTATTATTAATCGAATCAGGTTTCATTACATTTTTAATTCGATTTTTTGTTTTAGAATGATTTTCTTTCATTCATTAATTGTTAGTCACTTTCTTCAGTCATCCCAATCTTTAGTTTTCTATTCTTTTGTTTATTCATTTAGTATATAATTATTAAAACTTGATCTAGAAGAAGCACGTAACAAGTGGAAGAAAAAAAGATATACAACTATGGACAGTCCCTCTATTATGTTATATTCTCGCATCTTGGGGCTTGTAGTTTAGTTTCCATTAATTAATAAATATTTATCAAAATAAAAACTATGGAATCCTTGTAAATTCTTTTACAGACTAAATTTTTGTTTAGGTTAAGGTCAAAAAAAAAACGAAAGTCCCGGTACATCATCCCTGTTCGGAAAAGAAGGTGGACTTACAGCACCTTGCCCGACAAACCTTCTAGGCCTCAAAAACCTGTAGTTAAAGGAAGGATACATGCACACTCTTTTAAACTGAAGTGGGAACCGCCTAATAATACTGGGAGGATCTGAAATAACCATGTAAGATTAATTTTTTTTAATGCAATTAAATTTTGAATATATTTAGTTTATTACTAATTTTTCTGTTTTTCTGATTTTTTTATTTTTAAATATTTGTGTTTGTTATTAAACATTCTTTGGACCGTCACTACGAAAGGTTACTAATGATTTTAATGGTATCCCACATTGACAAAAGGAATACCTGTAATCTTAAAATGAAAACGATGTAATTATTAAAAGAGGACTTAATAGAAAATAATCAGTATCAGGTTTTTGTTACAGTATCAGGTTCTTTAAAAGTACTGTTGTTGGAACAGTACAACAAACTGTTTTAAATCTACCTGTTAGCTTTAAATCTGTAAGTGATTCATTGTTTTATTTCACCTGATATTTTATATAACTTTTAACCATATTTTAGTTTGTCTCCTGATGAAGTGAACCAAAAAATCAGCGGAAATTGAGACGAATTAAAAGAAAAAAAAGAGTGTTTTTTTTTAATTACAGACCGCATAATTGATTAGAACCAAGGTGGTACTGGATATTAGTAATGTTGATATAAACAAACAAACAAAAGTTTGATATAAGGGATTGCAGTCAGATAAGATGTTTTGCGGGATGTTTTAGGAAGAAACACTCTTTTGACTTGGGTCTAGCTTTCGGAATTGTAGTATTTCATGGACGTATTAACAAGATGGGACCTCTAGTTATTTAAATAAAATTGTGAAGGTCAAAATTATTTTGCATAGGGTCACATTCTCAGCACCTTCAACGTTTGTCAGCGTTTTGCTTTTTTAAATTTCCTTATTCGCGTGTCGCGGAAAAATATTTACTCCCGTTATCTTTATACTCCTACAGGTTGCGATCAAAACCTAATAATTATATTTATTGGTTTCGATTAATATATTTAATTGTAATGAAAATCTAAAGTGTACACATAGTGTTGATTATATCCACTTAATAATAGGTCGGATTATAGATATCAAGTCAATTTTTTTATTTATGAGAAAGCACTGGGGAATAAAATATTTGAAAAGGGCATAGTGGTTGATCATATTCTTGTCTTATGGATATATGTCAACTTCAAGAATGCTGTTAGTTCCAATGTGTGTTTTACTTATTTAAGGTAAAAGTTGTGGGGTTTTCGATATGTTGGCGTTTGTATGTTGAGAGTGAGTTGGGGGGAATTAAATTTGATTAATAAGGGTAAAGGATAATAATCCTATAGATGGACAGCCCACGATCTCGCATTTCATTTGTAAGTACATACAATTTAAAATTAGGTTAAGATGAGGAGGTAATGAGGAGGGGGGGGGGGAGGAAAAAGGAAGGCGATAGGAGGGAGGGGGGACGGGGAGGAGGGGAAGGCGTGTTTGTTTACATTTAATAGGGCCGTTAACCCCAGGGGTTTTTTATTATGGTTCATTAGTGTATTGAATAAGATAAAAGTTCATGAAAATAGTAGCAGTTTTAAATTGTAAGTAGACATCATCTGATTAAAACAAAAAATGATCTGTTTTTAGGACCTTTTTTTTTTTTTTAACGTGGTTTTTATAAAGTTTATTACGACTTTCAATTTTTAAAATCTGCAACTAATTACCCGCTCAAGTAAAAATTCACGCACGCTTCATGCTCATTGCGGAAGGATCACATTCTATGGAAGCTTCAAAACATGACTGTGTGTTTAAGGTTATCTTTTTGTGTGTCCAATAATGTTTATGTCCATGTTTGATTCCTTTTTCAAGGACAACTGTAATTTAAAGGACATGTGCAATTAATTTCCTAATATATCACAAAGTTGTCAGTGCCAAGTCTATAGTCGTTGAGATTTTTTTTTATATAAAAGATATGACAAGCTCAACATTAATAATCAATATAAAAACTATTGGACACACAGTACATTTTAAAAATTTAGTTATGTTTTTTTTTTACTCAAAAGGTAAAAAATTCTAGTAAAACTTCAGTTGGGACATCTTTTAATGGTGTGTTTTTAAGAACTGATCCATTTGAGAGGAACGAATAGGAACAAAAAACAAAGCTCAATAATGCCGGTGATTAACAATGTAATTTAGGGCGTTTCTTCATGTTTTATTAATGGAAAGTAATGTAATTTTAAACCTGTCTTTGATGGTATTTGCAAACCTGTTTTGGCCATGCTGGTTGTATTAGGGTTGTGTTTATTGTTAAATGATATAAGTCTTTATTGCATTTTTTTTTGATGATTTGGTTTGTAAGATAAAATACTTGTTAGCCTCAGTTAATTTTGTCGGACTTTTTTATTTACACAAGACGTTATTGTTGTTAACGTTTTATTTAAAACAATGAAATTAATTTCGAAGGATTCCTGTATTTTGGCAATAACATCCGGCCCCAAACTTTGATTGCTGCCTTACTAACTTTGTTGTTTTGTTTATTACTTAAAATAATCTTAATTTCAAAACTAAAATAAAAAGTAGGGAGAAAAAACAAAGAGCTCTTCTGATAGTTATATTTTAAAACATCTGTGAAAGTTCCCGTCGTAACCTTCAACTACTGATTTACGAATTGGTTTTCTTGCTAAAAGATTTAATCTTAATTGTTAATGGTATAAGTCTTTGAAAATTTATATATAAATAAAATTCACCCGGATAATATTCATGAATATCAGACATTAAATATGGTATTAGGTAAATTAATCAGAAAAAAAAAGCTAGTTTTTTATTTTTTTTTTATATAATTAATTATAGGTTTTTTTTTAGGTTCATTTTTAGTAGTTAAATTACGGGTAGGGTGGGGGGTAGTAAGTTTGGGGGTAGGACAGGGGTAAGGGGTTGGGTGGGTTATACGAGAGAGTATGGTTTGTGTTATATGGTGTTAGTGGCTATGAAATTGTCTCATAAGGGCTAGAAGAAACGGAAAGCAGTAAGTATCTGTGATTATATATTAATTAAATAGATATTACTCCTGGTATTAATACAGTAGTGCTACTCAGGGTGAGGCGGTATCTGGGACGGGTGGTGTTTGCAATCTTTTCAGATCCTTGTACTGTAACTACGGATGCGGTTAAGTCCTGGTCAGTGTTCGTACTTAGGGTCGTTGGGGGAGATGTAAAACCTTTTAGCTTAGTTTCGGGCCTTTGCGATTCGTGGGGGAAGTGGTTCTTAGTATTAGAATATGATATGATTAGTGCTAATATGAAGGGGTTGAGTGTTGGTGCTCTGCTCTAGGCTGACGTGGTAGGGGCGTGGATTGGGGGATGGGTGGTTAAGCCGTCTTATAGGTATGTCGTTTACTGCGGGTCTGCGGGAGCTGGCGGTATGGTTCGGTCCCCCCGCAATCCGGGGGGGTGTGCGGTATGGCTGGATTAGGGGTGCGACTGGGGCGTTGCGGCGCTTAGCGGACCTTATCTGGGCACGGCGCCACAGTAGGGGTGGGTGTAACATGAGGATAGGGGGGGGCTTTTTAAGTTGCTGCAAGACAATGGTGTGGCGGGGGGGCACAGCGGTCAGCTAGGGGGGGGGCCGGGGGACCGTGCGTGCCCTCTACGACCATTTCAGTGGGTACTGGGTACGGCACAGGTGGGGGACATCGGTTGGAGGGTCGGTCGGTTGACGGGGGGTGGTACAGGGGGCCGAGCTGCTGTGGCTGGGGATCGTATTTCGGGGGGGTTGGGACTGGAAGGGGTGGGGGTAGGGTGCGGAGCGGGGTCGTCATTGTTTATGGGGAGGTAGTGTGGTGGGGGTGCTTATGGTGGTTAGGTGAGGGTCTTATGTTCGGCCGTTTACTTTTTAGTGTTATAAAATGGGAAGAAAATGGGGTAAAATTAACAAAAAACTCGTTATTAAATAGAATAACCAAAAATTTTCTTTTGGAGTCTTTAATAATTTATAATTTTATATTAATTTTATTTTTAATTATCTTATGCAAATTTCTTTAAATAATGAAAAGTTATTAAACTGTTTTTGTTTTTTTTTTTTTTTGTTTTTTTACAATGACCAAATAAGAAGAAGGGGGGAAACCTAAAAAAAAGTGACTCTCGGAGGGAAAAAACGGAATTGATATTTCTTCGAAACTTTTTTTTAAAAATATTGTTTTTTTTCAAATCATAATTTGCCCATAGAATTTTGCTCGGATTTTGTTTTGTTTTTTTTGAAACCCAAAAATCGGTAATATTTAATTGTTTAATGTTATGTATGAATAATAAAATAAAGCGGAAGCAGACTGTAACTATGTTGTCGTAACGGGAAGTGGACCGCACTACATGGTACTAGTATTACGGGCTTATTGCCATTGTGGTGAACCTATGGGTGTGGACGGTTTGTGGGTTGGGGGGTGGAAGATTGCGGTGGGCTAGATGTATTGGGGCAAATTGTTCATCGCCTGTTAAGACTGGGCTTGATTGCGTACGGTATATACCCCTACTTATCTTAAGAGTAATTTAATTTTTTTCCTCTCAGCCACAGGTACCGTTAAGTTAAAGAAATGTACGAACATGGCTCCAATTATTCTATGCAACTATAAATTTTAAATCAGTGAAAATTTCTACTATTTCTCAAATCACTCCAGTTGTCTACTTTAAAATAGAGGGGTTGGTCGTTTGTTGTCTAGATGTAGAAAGTAGAAAACTACAGAGAATTCAACATCAACACGATATCTTGTGCTTCATACTTATAAGTTTATAAGCTTTTCGTATTTGGTCAAAACTGGAGTAAAAAATGTGGCACAGGGCATTTTGTCTGAATGGGAGTCCCTATTATTGATACTGCTATATTAAAAGCTGTACATATAACAATTATGCAAGAAGAGTTGTTAGAATAAAATGGGGGGGTAAACTAACGAACAGTGTCAGGGTCAAAACGGGACGTTGATGAGAACAAGGCTGCATACTAAGACCAATTTTATTTAACATTGCCTAGGTGATTGGATTATATTTACTGCGGAGGGAGAAAAAGCTACTCGAGGGACCTGGAACGGTTTGTGGCATCCATCACCTTGGCGGGGAAAGAGGGGAAAGGAAGATTTGCTACCTTGAGATATGCAGATGATACTACTATCCTCGCTAGTTCTCTGGAAACTGAATTGTTTCACTGCTAGCAACGGATAGTAGACGTGTAGCTTCTTAAACGGATGGGGCCTTCTTCCTTAAAAATAAACAGGGATTTTAAAAACGGAGAATTCATGATTTATTGTACAGAGCTATCAACAATCAAAATCTTCTGGTTAGGATAAACAATTCGCCTGTTGTTGATAAATTTTTGTATCTGGGCTCATAATAACCAACACAATGGAGGCTGTTATATACTGATAAGTAATAAAGTAGGGGTCAGCCAAATTCGCCAAAAAGCGCTATGGCAAAAAAAATTCAACCAAAAATCTGGATAAAAAAAAATAAAAAAAAAGCCGAATGAAATTTTACCGATACAACAAAAATGGAGACTATAAGAAAGTTGAGTTTTAGTGTTTTTACTTATGGCATCGGAATGGTGGACCTTACTGAGATAGGATGGAAAGGAATAGAGACAAAAAGACATAGATGTATTTCGAGAGGCTATGTGGAGACAGGACTGCTGAGAAAATTACCATGGGTTCGGCCCGAAAAGAACAAAATGAATCCATTATAGTCCAGCTCTCCTACTCTAAACATAAAGGAAAAGACTAAGAACAAGTACAGAAACAGGATAATAAGCTATATTTTGGACATGTGCGTCGAAGAATAATGGTATTGAAAAACTTTAAATTCAGGGGAAGAAAAAAGGTAGAAAGGCAAAAGTAAGTAAAAACGGCAGATCTCCTACACGTTACACGGACCATAATTGTTTGCTTACCATGGGGCCGGCGCTCCATTGTCAGAAATGTGCTTAGATTGGCAGGACTGATAAGAAAAGTGGGAGGAACATTTTGGGAAAAATACAATGACCTACACAGCTTCATTGATATCACGATTTTCCTGCCTAAGGGTTAACGACTAAGAAGAAGAAGATGTCCTAGATATCTCACCCCTATATCAACCGATATGTACGTCCACTACAGGGAATAAGTTAATTTAAATAACGATCTCCGAAACTTATGTGTGATGAATGCCCGCGTCCGTACTGTATCAATTGCCGCGAAAATAAATAATGATCATAATTTTTCCGGTAACTCAATTCATTGTTCCTAAACTGGTACTCAATATGTTGGTACGGGCACTAGGTCGTCGCAGGTCATTATTTTTGTATTACCTACCTCTATTATAAATGTTGTACAAAATTGTTTGACAAAAATTGAGATATACAAAAGTATCATAAAAAATATTGCTACTTAAGTGGCTTAGGGCTCTTTGGTTGATAAATATATAAAAGATACATTGCTTTCAAAATAAAAAACAATGAAAATGAATTGTAGGCGTAAATGTTGATTTTATTTTTAATTTTTGTTAAATGGACGATTTTACTTTAAATACAAGGTTTTATTTCAGTTCTGGTTTCTGTTTTTTAATTGTATTTGCCTCAAATGTAGAAATAAAATGGATTGTTGATATATGTAGATAGATTTTGATTTTATTATTTAAAAAAAGTTTAAGTAGAATAATGCACAAGAGCAATAAGGGATGAAGCCAAAATATGTATGTATCGATGGGACCAAGCAAGGGAGAAACGTTTCAAAAAAAATTGTGAAGATTAGCAGGTAAAATGTTATTATTTCAAGTTAAAAATCTTTTGCATTACTGGAGCGATGATGTAGGTGTTTTGTCCCTTACACCTTTGTCCTGATGCGTTTGTTCACGCAACCAGTAATAGGGTCGCTGGTTTTTGGTTCTTTTCCTTGGGGGAACAAGGTTTTTTCCTTTTAGGCGAAATAGGGTTCACTTTATATATATTTTCTTTGTTGAAGGACCACCAGGAAAACTGGGAGGAAAAAGAAAGGAAAAAAAAGGGAAGAGGGAAGAAAAAAAAAATGAAAGAGATTCCTGAAAAAGAATCGTTTTGAAACATAAGTATATTTTAATACAACTACAATGTCTTTTTTTAAAAACGCCGATCAACTTGCATGCTGTTTACACACTAGGAAATTTTATATATCTATTATTAATCTACAATATGATACAAAAATTAAAACTAATATAATAGGAATACAATAATAGACTAAATACTATGTTGTACGATTGTTGTTACGCAAACAGATTTACCAAAAATCCTGAACCAATTTTACTGACTCCGTTACTCTTTTGGCAACATAATTTTAACTTTTAGGGGAACAAAAAAGGTCACTTGGGTGTTACGTAACGATTAGGAGGGGGTGGGGTACAGAAAAACGTTATTGTGCGTTCAATGGTGGAAGGGACTGGTATGGTTGTGTATACTATCCCCCATACTCCCCCTCTTCCATTTCTATCCTCTACCGTCTCTACAGCCCTCCCCCCTCCCCCTCCCGCTACCCCCCTCCTTTATTATTTAAAATTTAAATTATATTTAAATATTATATGCAAAACATGTATTAAACACTACTATATATACAAATTTGCAAAAATGTTTAAACATTTTATAGGTACCGGCATCGGAATATTAAAAATGGTTATTAATTATTATTTTTACTGTCTCAAATACCACATATAATTTTATAAAGCTATATTTTAGGTCTAACTATAAAATAAAAATTATTTTGTAAAATTAAAATACTTTTTATAATAGGCTAAAAAAATTGAGTTTATTGTAAATTTAGTTGTAAAAAAAAAGATAGAGATATTAAATCTTTTCTTTGAAAACTGGCAACAATACACTTTAAAACTGGGTTGAGATTAATACGACGTTCTCTACAGTAGCGCCGCACCTAGATTTATCCTGTAGAGGGGGAAGAAGAGGTTTTTTTGATTCGACACCGAAAATATTTTTTTCATGTGGCTTACCTCCCATTTTGAATCCTGTAAAATTATGTGATGAGGTCAAGTGCAACATTGTCCGAGAATAGTTGCGCCTGGGGAGGTTTTTTTAAACCCCCCAAAACAACCCCCCTGGGGTGCGATCCATCTGCACCATTAGTTGGTGTTAAATTACTCGAAATAAATTATGTTACTAAAAATCTTACTAGATCATTTTTCATGGAAATTTATACTTATAAATATTAACGGAATCGAAATTCGCCCCAACCCTTCTTTAGAAGTTTGTTTCCAACACAAACAAGATTTGATATCATGAAGATCTCATTTGTGCATTTTAGGGTGGAAACCGGGATGTACAACGGAGTGAAGCACCCCATTCTTGACTCTTTGACAGTAGAATTGGACCAATCCTACGACAACACCCATAACTCGTTGTTCCATAATAAAACAAGGAGACCGATAGGCTCAGTTTAGCTCCTTGAGCCCTGCTGTGTGGTTTTCCTTCCATGGTTGGGGCTTGTTAAATAGAATAGGACCTGGATCATGGTCGGACATTTTGAAGATCACCAGTGGTTGCCGTCCTCCATTGTTGCACCAGAGAGCGTTGCCCACAAAATTCACTGCAAGTAGTCCTTTTCCATTGGTTTAGGTCGACCTGGACGGAGCCAACTTGCTGTTCTAATGGGGCACCCTCAATGAATATTAGGTTCCGTGGGGTTTTGTTTATGCTTCGTGTATTAATTTCTTTTTCTTCAATAAATTGTCTACAGTTTCTTCTTTGTGTTGCTTGTTAGCAAATGGTTGCTTATTTATTAATATATAAATAATTTAGTTTTTAACATTTTTTAATATATAAAAATAATAAGGTGTTTTTATTAAATAAAAATAATATTATATTTTTCTATTCTCAATCAACTGTTCGTCGTTACCCTAAGATATACAGGGTTGTTATGTAACATATATTGCTAATTTGAGGGGGGGGAAAAAAATCGATTTAAAAAAATGAGACTTTCATAAATATCAAATTGTTGTTTTATATATTTTAAATTTTGAAGTTTAAATTTAATACTGTACCATATGTAAATTTAAAAGGTGGAATTTATATAGAACAACTATCCAATCAAAAAATTGGTTTTCGTACATTAGCAAGGACAGAGAAAAGGTATTTGAAAAAAAAAACATAGGAACCTTGATACTAGCAAGAAGTAAATTTTCTCTTATTTAAAAAAAATTACACATAGAACTTTGTGTTAACTTACAAAAATTAAAATAAAACAAATTAAATCTTATTTTTTGGTGGGGGAAAAAATACCTTCGTAGTATTCCCTTATCAACTTTCAGGGATATTACTTGAACATAGATTTTAGGGGCAATCTATCTTTATTTGGGGGAAGAAGAGTACAACCGCTCCTTATCACAATTTTTTTTTTTAATTGAATAGGAATAAATTATGAGTGGTTCTGTTTCGGTTTGAACATGACCCTTTCGTAATTTTCTTTGTATGGTAAAATTTTACAGTTTTTTGCTCCTTTGGTTGGATTTCATAAGAGTCATCTTTATACTTCAGTTCAAAAAAAGGATTTTAGAAAAATTCTAATGCTACTACTTTTGGATAAATGGTTACAGCGTTTGTTAGTTCAGTTGGCTGGAAGAAAAAGAAAAAATGACTTGAAATATCCTATATAATCTGTTCTTGTTTTCATTTGAATTATTGGTATATGGCTTGATGATGTCGGTTTACTTTTTAAAAGGCTAGCGCAGAAAAGTGGAGATATATATTTATTTATATAGAGTATAGTTATTTTTGTATATATATTTTAGTTTTATATATATATAGTGCTTTATTTGCGGAAGCCACGTTTTTCCCATTCGGTTCGCCCCTTCAGGCCAGTGACTGGTACCTTCTCCAATGTGCCCTACTTTAGGTCACTGCCTACTTTCCGTCGGCCTATGGGGATTTCCAAATACTGTTGCCTTGTCCTGGCAATGTCATTTGGCGGTCTGTGTCTACCGGGAGTGTGTGGGCCCTAGCCATCTCCATTGTTCTTCGTTCTTATTTTGCTTTATGACATTTTCTTGGTTGCTTTGGTTCCATAAATTTTCATTGGAGATTCGGTTTAGGCCCAAATATACGAAGGATTTTTCGTACGCTCTATTAATGAAAACTTTGTAATTGGTTGTACTATGGGTGCTGATATCTTCCACGTTTCGCAGCCATACAGTAATACAGCTTTTACATTTGTGTTGAAGATTTTTAGTTTCGTTTTTAGTTGGGTAAATCCTGGATTTCCATTTGTTGTTAAGCATGTTGTAGGCGTTGCGAGCCTTATTTATTCTTTCATGTACATCACGCTCTGTACCCCCATTACAGTCAATTTATGCTGCCCAGATATACAAATTCCGCTACTCTCTCCGCAGAAGTGATATAGGAGAATAATATTTTCTACTTTATTCAACGTTTTCTTTCAATTGCACTGTGGAATTGCATCGACCTCTTGAATACAAGCATGTCCTGGTAACAGAAAATTTCATGGAAATATTTGCACATTCTGATGTTTTTGAATTAGGTAACTGAGAGCATAACTCATAAGACTGTTTCGATTCTGTGGTAACGCAGCTATCGCTCCACAAAATTGATTTTTGTAAACTTCTGGATGGTCCTCCAACACTTTTCCTACTATTTTTATAAACTGCGCTTGCAATGTCATTTCCCTTTCTTCCATGTAAAGCTTCTGTCCACACGGCACAATATACCTTTTTTCCCAACGCGAAAGGTGACCGGTCCATATTGTACACATTTAATTTATATGCTATTTTATATTTCCGCTCTTATAAAAAAAAAATTTTATGTCTGCTTTTGGACATTTCAAAACATTTTCCAGATCAAAACATAATAAAGGTATTCCCCGCTTTCTTTATCTCTTTGTTTTTCTTCTCTCATATACTCTTTCTCTTTCAAATGATCTGTATATCTTCGTTGTGATTCTTCGTCTTCCCTCTTCTCCATTTTTCTTAATTTTTATTTCTTCGCAGGGTATCCACATCTATCTTTTCTTGGTTTGTTGAAAAGCTATATTAAAATAGTTGCAAAATATTTTTCTGTAGACAGCTTAAAGAAAAGGATTGGATTTTTTTTTGCATTCTCCAGCAAAATCCAAATAAAGCTCATACATTTTTTTGATACTTAAATCCGCTTTCTAAATACTCTTTATTAGTTTTTTTTGCGACAGTAATGGGATTCCATTCTTGGAATCATGTTAAGTGATGTTACCCGTTTTTGATGTTTGCCTTGTTTACTTTCGGGTAGGGTTTTGGTGGAAGTTTTTATTGTTGTGCACCGTATAAATTGGTTTCTGGATTATGCATAAAGTCCCAGTGTAAAAAGCCTTGCAAACTTGGATCTTTTGATTATTTATCTCAAAATAAAACCTAAAACTTTTGCTTTTTCTCGAATTTTCTGGATTTTTTGCCTTTTTTTCTTCGTCTCCAAGGAGTCTCAGCTTCTGTGGTATGTCAAAAATATAGTTTTTCTTTTTCGATGGCTGAGGAGTAAATAATAGTTTTTTAAAAATTTCCTTCCTTTGTTCGTCGCTAATTTGACGCGAGCACTTCATTCTGCACTTTTGTACACAATCTTTTTTATTTCTAATCTTTCTAGCAGGTGCTACCTTTTTTCGAGAAAGAAATATACTCTAGACCTTGATCAAATAAAGATTTTCTTTTGTTACATGTCCATTCAGAAGTGTTTTTTTCTGGTCGTTTTCTAGTAAATATCTTTTTATCTTTTATTATATTATGAGTTGCTTCTTCTAGTAAAATTTCTTCGGAAATATGTCCAATATTATTTGTATCATCGGAAATACAAGAAAATGGTTCTGGTTCTAGAATCTTAATTTTGTTATCTTCTGAAGACGGGATTTTCTTGGTGAATTTTGGAACTAAAGTTGTAGAACTGCTAGGTTCATTTCTAAAATAAAAATAAAAAAAAAAATGTTTTCGCGATTTAGGTTCTAAACAAAATAATTGTCAAAAATATTACCTATTTAAGTTAGACTGCAAGTCACCAGAACCAGAGTTAGATGCATTTTTAATCTTAATATTGCTAACAACTATGATTGGGGCCTTTTTATTCTTTGAGTGTGAATGATTGAGGTGGAAGACGAACTAGGAGCTTTTCTAAAACAAATTAGTTTTTTTAAATAGTAACAACAAGCTAAATTATAAAAAGAAATTAATAAAATGTTACGTTATGTTTAATTTTTTTTGTGTTAGCAAATCATGCCTACCTGCTTTGAATCCGTTTCTGAGTTAGTTTCTGTCATCACTTTCGCTGCTACTTCTTACTTGACACGTGGAAATATAAAGGTTCGATTCAGACACATCAGTCACGTCTCGTCACCATCTCGTCTCAGTGATTGCGCCGAATCGAACAATCCGTCATACAAAATATTTCTTTAATACAAATATGGCGCCGGCATTCACACTCATCATTGACGAACAGTTTGCCAGCTGTCAGATAGTTGATAGTTCTGTGACCAAACAGGACCGGTTTCGTACCGTGACTGTGACGTGACTGATGTGTGTGAATTGACCTTTAATAACACGTCCACGAATTTTAAGTCTGAAACAAAGAACTTTTTGTAAAAAAAGAAATAAAAAATAAAAACCTAACCTCACAATATAAGATATAGATAAATCTACCTGCATTCTTTCATCTTCGATGATTTTTGGAACTGGTAATACGTAATCCTCATCATCATCAGAGTCTTGGACATAGTTCATCACTTAAATTACTCATTTTTTTTAATTCTAGACAACAAATAACACTCTCGAAAAACGCTTGCGATTTGTATTATAAATACAGGAAACATAACCTCACTTTTTACAAAAAATACAATAACAAGTTGTATGTTACAACATAGAACCATGTAATATTTAGATTTTAATCAAATTTTAAATTCCAAGTTCTATGTTTACCATTCTTTGCTATTCATATAAAGCATAATTTTGTACATACACCCTTGGTTTTTTTAATATTACCAGAGTTGTATGTGAGCAAACTAATTTCCATACAAAATTGTGATGTAGTGCTAGTCACATAGAACTTTGTAATATAGAAAACTTAATTTAGTAAAAAATGTTACATAGAACCTTGTAATATTAGGGTAACGTGTTGTTAATGTGTCATTTGCATATTTTAGATGATTTTATTATTTTGCTTTAAATAATTATGGATGTTTACAGACTAGAAGTAAGTCCTGACTTAAGTGAAGATAAATTCTCCAGTGTATACCAAGGGCCTCAATTGAACTATGACGTAAAGGGTCTGACCCCTTTCCATTCCTACTGCTTTAGAGTTCAGGCCGGTAATAGTGCCGGTTTCAGCGGATTTTCTCCAGTTGCTACTACATTAACACCTGCAGCACCTCCTTCTGCTGTTACTTCGTTGAAATCTGAATCAACTCCTACCTCCATGACCTTATATTGGAACACGCCTAATGAGGTAAGTATTTTGAATTTCCCCATAATTCAGTACACCACTTTTTTTTGAGAAATTACTTACAAATGTATTTTTTTAGAATGGTAGCCCTATTACGAATTACAACATTGAAATCGGTGATAGGACAATATCAACAGATGGCGCTGTAAATGAATATACTGTGGAGGGTTTACTTCCGGAAACAAATTATAAAATCAAGATCCAAGCTATCAATGATGTTGCACATGGTCCATTTTCGTCTTCATTGAGAACTGCTACGTTGAGGCTGCCTCCGACTGCACCCAGGTAAGTCAATTTGTTTTTGAAGCCATTGTTTTTGCTTTCATTAATATTCGGAAACTTTCTTTGTCCCAAAAGATCGAAAACCAATTCCGAAAACATTATAAACGGCTTAAATCTGTTCTTTTTACGATACATTTGTGATCCGGCATACTGTCAGATTTACTGACGGTACTGTATTTGGAAATTTCTTGAGCCAGTAGTGGCCTATATTTCTTCTTGAGTTGTTTGAGTTGGATTATTTTATCCTTGATTGTTTCTTTGAATGTATATGGAATATTTTGTGAATGAAAACACTATACATATAGAAACAGTTGAAAAAATAACTGATATATTTTTGTACACGTTTATGACAAATGAATGAATGGAAAAGAAAGTATTTTTGAACTGTATAATATTTAATTTCTAGCTGAACGCTTTCGGCTTAAAAAGTCATCATCAGAACTATGGTCAAATTTATAAAGTACTTCTACTAAAGAGGAATCGATCCAAAAAAACTTCTCAAACAAAAATCCAAAAGAAAACACATAACACTCCACAAAAAACACATGAAACATTTTTTTGTTTATACTACGGGTATAAGTATCCGACCAGCTGGATGCTGGATGTAGTTGAAATGACAGACAGAATGAGTAAGATCCAATGCTGGCTCTTAAAATATTGATTTTGAAATTGCGATCAATGTCTTTGCTCGTATTTGCAGTATTATTATTATGTATTAAATCCTAATTAAATTTGTGTATTACAATGTAAATATACTATGAATAACTTGTACATCTATAATATGATTCAATATAAAGATTACTTAATATTAAATTTGATAATAAAATGTTTTAGGTTAGAATGTATTGCCACTGCTCATAACTATATTAAATTAAAATGGGGCGAAGGCAAAAACACTGAATATACCCAATACTGTGTGGAAATGGACAATCCGCGCGCCGGAGATTATCAGTGTGTGTACAAAGGAACAGCTCTCACTTGCAAAGTCAACAAGTTACATGAATCTACAACATACAGATTTAGGGTGAACGCTGCTAACGATGCAGGTGTTGGAGATTTTTCTGAAGACTATGAGTTTACTACCACAGTTGCTCCTCCAACGACGCTGAAAGCTCCTAAAGTTATAGAAGTGGAACAAAGGAGTTGTTCTCTTGAGTGGTTGCCAGCTAAAAATGCATTTTCGGATTCCGTTGTCTACAGAGTACAATTAGCAAGACTAAAGGAACAAGTTTTCAAGCAGGTAAGGTCTTATAACTATTTAAATATAATTATTACAATCAACTTTTGAGCCGATTGCAAAACAATCTACTCAAAAGTAGGATTTGAGACTACACTTACAGTTTCAATGTAAGAAATATCAAAATATTATTGAACTTACAAAAACTGTGATTCCGTTATTTGGAGTTATTTATGTTTTGTAGAAACAATATGTAATACGTACAGAGTTTCCTAGATATTCATCATTGGAACGAATGCAATTAAGACGTTATAAACAGAGAAATCATCAATTTCAAAACGAATTTCTTTATTTTTCAGTATTGAATATTACATTATTGAATTATTAATCGTTCTCCGATTTCCGAAGTGGAAATTGAAACGTCAATAAACGTATTTTTATCTTTAATTGTGGCTTATTCCCAGTTAAATAGTAATTAAGACTGTTTCTCGTTCCTCATTTGCTATCGGATCCTTTGTAATCAAAATATACTTGGTTTTGTCTTCGTTGATGACTAGACCGACCTGTTTCGCCGCTGTTTTCCAATTCTAGGAGATATTGCTCAACATCTCGCTTGCTACGCCCTATTATGTCAATGTCATCAGCATATGCTAAGACTTGTATCGATCTATTGTAAATAGTACCGCCATCCCTAATTCGTGTATCTCGGACTGCCTTTTCTAAGGCAATATTCAAAGGCAAGCCAGAGCATCCCCTTGTCTGAGTCCATCCTTTATCTCAAAGGATCTAGAATTCTCTCCCTGTATTCTAACAGTGGCTTCTAAGTTAGACATTGTCATTCTCGTTAGTAGGATAAGTTTCTCTGGTATACCAAACTCATGCATTGATTGGTATAGCACTGTTCTCTTGACACTGTCGTATGCGGCCTTGAAGTCGACGAATAGTTGATGGGTTTTAATATTGAATTCTAATGTTTTCTCGATAATCTGTCTTATTGAATGAATCTGGTCAATTGTTGATTTTTGTGGAGTGAATCCAGCTTGATATTTACCAACTAGGCCCACTGTGTAAACTTGCAGCCTTTCGTAGAGAATATTTGCTAGTATTTGATAAGCAGTTGTTAACAGGGTTAGACCTCTATAGTTGTACACTGGAGCTGGTCACCTTTTTTATGTAACGGACATATCACGCCTTGAGACCATTCACAAGGCATGATCTCATTATGATTTATTATTTTTAAGCTTTTTAATGGCTTGGGCAACGTTTTCGATGCATGTTTTCGATGGTAGGTGGTCTTTCGTTTGGGTTGAAAGGATTCCAATCATTTCGATTTGCTGGAGTGTTATCTGCTTCTTCGATATGATGGCCATTAAATTTTGCATCGAAAAATTCAACCCAGCTGTTTAGGATTGAGGCCGTATCATTTAGGATGTTTCCTTCTACATCGTTACAGCTCCTGATTCATGGCTTAAACTCTTTGCGCATTTTGTTTAGATTTCTGTAGAACTTTCGAGTTTCATTTTGATTTCTTAGCCATTCTGTGCTTTCCAACTGCTTTTGCTCAAATTGTCTTTTTTTCTTCTATGTAATCGTCTTTCTTCTCTTCTTAGGGTCCGGTATTCTTCCTTTGCTCTTCTTGTGCATCCAGCTTGATTTGTCTTTAGGTATGCCCTGTCTGTTGCTTCTTGGCACTCCTTGTCAAACCATTCGTTTTCTTTAACTGATTTGGTTTTCCCCAATATTTTTGTTGCTTTTCCAGTTATTATGTTTTTACATTTTGTCCACAGTTCCTCTACATTTTCCCCCACCTCCAGGCTCTCCATTTCCTCGTTCATTTGTCTCCTATACTCTCTCGCAACGGTTTCAATGTGCAGATTATCAACATTAATTCTGTTTTGTTTCGTGTGTTTATCTTTTTTAGGTTTGATATTCTTCCTCTGACTTTTGCCATTACAAGAAAGTGGTCACTGGCAATGTTTGGACCTCGGTAGCTTCTGACGTCTATGAGATCGGAAGAGTGCCTTGCATCTATTAGGATGTGATGTATCTGGTTAATGGTTTCGTTATCAGGGGATTTCCATGTTCCTTTGTGTATCATTTTATGGGAAATCTTTTTCCTACTACTATCATATTTTTAGTACTTGCAAAGTTTATTAGTCTCAACCCGTTATCATTTGACTCTTCATGTAAGCTCTCACGTCCTATAGTTGGCTGGAAAAATTGCTCTTTGCCAATTTGTGCATTAAGGTCCCCAGCAATGATTTTCATGTCATGACGTGGACATCGATCATATTCTTTGTCTAAGATGTCATAGAATTCATCGTTTTCATTATCCTCCTTTTCTTCCCTAGTGCGTGTACACTAAGTAAGCTATAATTAAAGAATTTTCCTTTAAGACGCAGATAACATATTCTGTTGTTTATGGGTTTAAAGTTAAGGACTTAATGCTTTACTTTTTTTACTGACTAGAAAACCACTGCCAAACTCGTGTCGGGTGCTATGTCCGCTAAAGTATATATTGTAGTCTCTTTTCTCGATAATTCGTGAACCAGTCCATCTCATCTCTTGAATCGCTACTACATCGGCTTTCATTTTATCAAGTTCTTGTGTGATCAGTCTAAGAGCAACTAGGGCATAAAGGGTTCGTACATTCCATGTGCATATCCGTAAATTTTCCACTGTACTTTCATAACAATAAAAAAAAACATACTCTTATCCAAAATCCAAACGCAATTCCAAGGTGTTAAATAAAAACCATATGGAATTTATATGATATATATATATATATATATATATATATATATATATAATATATATATATATATATAGTGAATGAAAAAAATTCTACAAATTTAGTTCTGGAGATTATCTTAACAACAGTAAAACTATTGCGCTAAAACACTGATAATTGCTTTTGTATTTAACATTATTTTAAATATTTTAGGTATCTAAGACTTCTGAGGGTAAATGCACCATCGAAGACCTGGAACCAGGAACCGACTACATGGCTCGTATTTGTCCTGTCCGTTTGACATCGGTCGGGGAACTTCCCGGTCCAGCGTCACCTTCAACATCATTCACGACAACCGCTTTGGAACCAGCAGCAGGCTCATCTACAAAGTCCACCTCCACAGGAAGTATCGCTCCACATGGGCCGTCTCACAAACATCGTTCTCTCTATCATTCCATTTGGCAAGCGCTCACCTTTTCCGAGGAGTACTGCACTTACATGTACGTGATGTTGGTATTGCTAATCGGAATTGTCATATCCCTGCTGATCACGTCGTTTTTGTAAAATAGCGACGGTACACAAAATGCGCATATGTAGAAATGTATAAACGAAGGGAGGAACGTTTGGGAGAGAGTGGTGGTGGTAAATTTATATTTTTTAATTTATGTGTTGTACAGTGTGAAATTAAGCAAGCCTTAGACGAGTACCAGACTCAGACCGAAGTATTCCAAATATAGTTTCTTTATATATTAAAACACAAAAACTAGTTATCCAATAAATTATGTCACGAATATGTATTTGTGGTTACTTTAATACAAAGTTTAATTATAAAACAAACGTCATTTTGGGATTATAGTTAAATGGATAAGTTATATGTTTTTTGAAAAAAAACTTAATATTTTTCATGTAGTTAACTGTATCAGTTAATATATTTTCCAAATTCGTGACGATTGTGTTGTGATTGTAGAAAATCTTTATTATCTTTTCTATCTGTGGCGGTAATTTATTAGATAACACATTTTTGAAAATTTTCAGGAGGCAGTATAAAATACAAATTTGACTATCGGGTATATTTTTTTATATTATCAAAGAAATCAAAGTTTAACAAAACAAAATAAAGTGGCTTAATACTTATTTGCTTCCTAATTAAATTGAAATTGCCTTAACCTTTTAATGTTTTACAGATCTTCCAAATAATTATAAATTGTTGTATTATCTACTGTCTAGGTTAGATGCCAATATGGATGGTAGAAATATATTAATATATTTGTCAATCTAATTGTTTGTTAATCATAATGTATATTCTGTATTGTTCAATTTTTTCTTTGATTTACTGTTAAAAATTAAATATTTTTGTAGTTACTATAGATGACTATATTATTATATATATATTTCATATATCTCTATTATTTTTTATGTAATTATCATAGATAGTTATAATATATTTTATATTTTTTTAATCAAAAATATTGAAGTGACTGTTACTGTGCTTATATGTTTCGTGAGATTATTAGTTTTTATCCCATACATTATCAAAGTAACTATAAAAAAGTACATTGCACGTTTTTTTATAGATTAGCTTATTGTTTGAAAAAACTTAATATGAATACCTAAAGTACTTGATCCGTTGTTACTGATAACAACAGTTATAGTACCGTAATTTGGCAAAATACAATAATTTTACAACGCTTTTTTTTAAATTCATAAAATACATGGGAAGTATATAATTTTAAACTATACAAGCAAAATATGTCTCTGTCTTTATTATTATTATTCATTATACATTTTATTTTTTTTTAAATATATGCATATATAAAATATTATGTAATCCATTAAAAATTTTATTTGAATATCAATATGTATTCTATATTTAACAATAAAAACATCGACTAGCTGTGGGACTGATTTTTTTTATAAAATATACCTAGAACATCTAGAAAAATTTAATTGATTGAAGTGCAAAGTCAAGATGTCGTGTTTTATAGTTTTGACGTTTAAATTTTATAAACTCCTGGACAAAATTAACGCACCACTTTAATTAATCTAAATATTTACAATATGAATACGAAATAAAACAAAGTTACATTGAAATAATAATAAACACCTACAAATAAGTAACATGTCTTTATCATGACCTTAATTTGCCTTATTGTTTCTTTAAAAAATTGTTTTTGTCGGAAATGCGTAAATAAGCTAGCATAACTCCAAATTGCAAAAAGAAAAAAATCAGTAAAGTAACACAATAAAATGCATCTGGGTCAACACTAATACTGTATAGGCCTCCTCCTCTTATGACTGCATTTATGCGTCCAGGCATGCTTGATATCAAATGTTCAACAAAAGCTTGCGGAATATTCTCCCATTCTTCAATAAAGGCCTCAATGAGTTGGTTGTGATTGGCAATAGGGGGTCTACGACTTTGAATCTTTATTTTGATATAGTCCCATAGATGCTCTATAGGATTCATGTCCGGACTGTTAGGCGGCCGCTCTAATAAAGGAATATTAAATCATTTGGGTAGCCAATAACCTGTCGAGCCACATGAGGACGAACGTTGTCTTGCATGAATAAAAAATAAGGTCCAAGAAACGGAGCAAAAAGCATTACATTTTCGACAATAATGTTGTCTAAGTAATAATGGGCATTCATAGACCTCGTACGTATGGGGACCAATTCTGTACGAGCTTTAAAATAATTTCCCCCTAAAACATTTTAGAGCCAAGAGCCACCGCCGAAAGGTACTTTAGGAGAGATATTGCAGCTGGCCAACCGTTCTCCTCGCCTGCGCCAGACACACTCACGACCATCTGGAGCTTTTAGGTCTACTCTAGTCTCATCGTATAAAAGAACTCGTTTCCAATCATCGATGGTCTAATTTTGATGCAATTTTGCAAAATTTAATCTCTGATTTCTGTATTCTCTGGTAAGCAAGGGTTTTTTGTCCGGTTTTCTGTTGCTCCATTCTGCTGTAAGCAAGGGTTTTTTGTCCGGTTTTCCTGTTGCTCAATCTAGCTTTAAGTAAACTCTTCTAACTGTTCCGAGACGATATCACGACATTTCGAACATCTGCTAGTTCATTTTTTAGCAAATTGCTGGTGACTCTTCTATTCTCTGAAGCACGTTGTCTAAAAAAGCGATTATTAATTTGATTAGTGCAACGTTTTCGACCTTGCTTTGGTCTCCGATGGTACGACCCTGTTTCATTATATCGCCTCACCTTGCGACTCGATGCTGAATGATGTCTTCCTAACAAACCTGCAACGTATCGCATCGAATATCATTCATCTAGGAGAGTCGATGCTTGCTTGCTACTCCATGGACAAAGTTCTTTAGAGGTTCATTTTTTTATGCAAATGAACTTGCAAACATGCATGTGATCAACAATATCACAATAAAAGCTTGTAAGCTTGTTTTTCACAAACACTTTGCTTTAATCGGCATTTTTATGAAAGTTTAACTAAGTTTTAGTCTAAAACAAAGGTATATTTCTGTAAGAGCAAAAGTCTCTATCAACTATCAATTAAGATTTGAAATCGAAAATGCAGATCAGTCGAAAATCGAAACTCATTCTGTAATCAGAATACCTACATAGTTATTTTATTTTCAACGTCAACCGATCGCCCGACTGTCCATCGTCTCCAAAGAATCGATAGTAGTCTCTCAGATCAACTAATTGTCCTCGCCAACGTGAAGTGTACTTTGTTTCTCTGTTTACGTCTACACAAAACGTAGATTTCTTGAATCACCCATCAACTCGTTGGCTTCCAAGTAAGAAACCGTAGATTCGTTAACGACAAATAAACGGTTTGAATAAAAAAGTTCGTTGATTCAACGCTCATCTCTACAGAACAAAACTAGTTTGTTATGCGATGCGTATTGCATGGGTTTATAGCGGATTGGTCTTTCATAAAGCATAATAAATAAAGACATTAATAGTAAAGCATTAGGAAGGAGCAAGTGTATTATATTAAATTTAAACTGGACGAAAAAAAACCTTTAAATTAAAAATAAGATGTTACCAAAATTAATTCGTTTTAATCAAAATTGGGTTACAATTTCATAAAAAAATGCAAGTCTGTAAATTTTTCGTGGATTTAAGAAATTTTGTACCAGTATTTGTGTCAGTTAGTGTTTTATTTTGATTATCATCATCCAGGTTTGAATGGCAATATAATCGCGACACTTATCGCCAATTGTTTTAATCAATTCAATGTTTTAATTCAAATATGTAATAAGGCAATCCTGCTGCTGTTTCTTACGTATAAGCTGGATCGGAAATAATCGTCTGGAGTTCACTAATGGACGTGCATAAGGAATGTGGAGGTGTGACCTATAGGAAATATGATTGTTTTCTTTGTTTACACGCTGAAAATAAGTCAATACTATGAAACACTATATCTTGACTTGCACTGTACAGATCGAAAATAAAGTGAGTACTATTTAGACATTTAGGCTAAAAGAATCAAGTCGCTAAAATTCATACTTACTTTAAAAGGATTTTCGTTTTATATGAGGTTATAAACAAGATGTGGGACTGAACAAAGTTAAACTAATACTGCAAATCTTTTATTTTAAATTTTTATCTGTTCAAATATAGTACTTTTCAATATCATTTTGCTAACCCTACAACGTCCCATGCGATTTATTATTTTTCAAAATGGAGTTAATGTTCGTTTAAGAACTACTCTTTTCTTTGCAGTTTTAAAGTGAAAATATATGTTCTTCGTTTAACAGCGATTGAACTCGGGAAATAAAAAATACGTAGTGCCAAATCACGAGAATAAGGGCAGGTTTCTTAATTTATACGTATAACGTGTTTTTTCTTCGCTATTGGTAGTAGTTGAACTAAAAAACTCAAGATAAGAATGCTGTTTTATATTTTAATCTATAAGAATGTGTATGGAATGATCTGAATTCATATAAAAATCAATAAAAAAGTGACCGAATAAATCGTGATTTGATATTATTTAGCTTTCAGTGAGTTTGGCTCCTGTGACATAGGGGTGTATCATTAAAAACTTAATATGTGGTGTATTATTAAAAATTCAGTGTTTATGTTATAATAACCTCCAAAAAAGTGTCATTTTCCTTTAGTGCGAGCACTCAACCGTGTATTAGAAGTCCAACAAACAAATAAGGATCCGTTTTCTAGGAGAATTCAAGAAAATATAAATATTTAGGCTATGTAAAATAGTTTAGGTGTGACATGATGTTAATGTGGATGTTGTTTTATGCCGTTAAATGGACAGATAATAAACAAGAAATTGATAAAAATTCCTAATTCTCTTTGAACCAATTGGTTCGGTTAATGGTATCTAGTTGAAAATAGTACGAATAGACTATTTAGTAGGTATTCAAGAGAAGATTTCAATTAGAGTGTGTAGTAATAATTAATGATCAAGAACTAACTTATTTATTTTTTTTTTAAATTAAATCTAAGCTGTTTATATTCAGTATAAATCAAGTTCAAACTATTTTTCTTTGGGTCAATAAACATTTGAGTATTAAAATTATAATTTTTGGTTTTTGCCTTTAAGTCCGTTCCACCTCATCGAATTTAACATGATCATTTTGTTACAACGCTGACTGATTTTGATAATAGAAAATTTAGGAAATTACGAAAATGTGAGGTTATTATTAATAATTTAAATAATTTATCCATAGACATGCTAGACTGCGTGCTGCAATTTAAATCCGTTCCCCAAGTGCGGCAGCGAAAAAAGGTGCGAGCAGTTCTTGAATCTCTTTCTAATGGACGGGTTTTATTGATCACGTGGCCTTTCCACTAGCAAACTGTATAATTAGGTTATGTATTAAATAATTTTTTTATTGTATGCAATATTTTCTTTATCATCTTTCCGAGCCATGTCTTTCAGAAAAAATAATTAACAATAAAAAATATTAAAAACCTACATTAAGCATTACCTGCTTGATAAAATTCGAGTTGGCACAATATCGTTTCGACCAAAATTTCGAAGTAGTCAAAGATTTTCATATATCTAGGGACATCGGTTAACCCCAATAATAACACATCTGAGGAAATAAGGCGAATAATAATTGCAAACAGGTGTTATCATCTATCAAAGTACTTAGCTAACAAGTCTGTTCAAAAAACTCGTATAAGGCTGTATAGAACACTGATAGTCCCCTTTCTCACATATGGATCAGAGGCATGGACGCTAACTAAAACAGATGAATCCGCTCTATCGATTTTTGGAAGAAAGGTGCTACGCAAGATATTCGGAGCGGTCTGTGAGAACGGAATACGGAGGAGTAGATATAACTTTGAATTGCAGAATATCTACAAGCATACGTTTGGTGGTAAAGATATTACCACTATAATTTAGCGAAAATGCCTGCAGTGGGCAGGACATGTAGCCCGGGTCCTGAATCCAACATGATAAAAAAGATTCTAACAGCGTAACCAGTGGGAATGAGAAGACGTGGTAGACCAAAGCTGCGGTGGATAACACAAGATGCGGAGAAGATCGGAGTCGGCAACTGGAAAATGTAAGCAAGGGACAGAACAGAATGGCGTAGAAAGCTTGAAAGGTCGAGGACCTCTAAGGGCTGTAGCACCAAGATGATGATGACAATATCGTTTTTGAGTTGTCTAGATTTTAATTAAGTGCATTTGTTAAAGACATTACTATTTAACTCCAGTATTCCATTTTTTGCGTAATTTTTGCTTAGGATGATATTATATAAAATGGATATCTATATTTAAAATTAAACGGACTTTTATAAGTACTGCTTCTTTAAATATTATTTAAAAATATCCATTGATCACTAATGTGATTTGTCCATTTTCATACACATTTGATTGCTCTTTCCCACAAACACAACACTTCTTAAGCATTTTCAAATTCAAATACATAAAATACTCGATAAAATAATTATTGATCCATATTGTTATAAATAAAGGCAATGTTTTACATTTTATGTAGTTTGGAGGTCACGTGGTAAATAAACCTGGCTTATTAGAAAGAGACCCAAGGACTGCTCTTCTTTTTTCTCTGTTACACTTGAGGAACGCGCGCATTCCAGGTATTATATGTCTATGAATTTATCTGTTCAGATGAATAAATAATTTATTCCAAAGTAATGAACTATGATGAAGAATTTGTATTACTAAATTTAACTTTTGCTATTTTGTATTGCTAAATATTTACTTTACTAATATGTATAATGAGCAGAGAAAAAGTTATCATTCGATGGTTTTCTACCGAAAACATTTTTGGATCACTAGTAATTTAAGTAGGTAGAAATACAAAAATATTCTTGTTCATAGTATTTATGTATATATATATATATATATATATAATATATATATATATTATATATATATATATATACATACAGTTGATGTAAATGTATTCTGACTCAGTGTTGTTAAATATTATTGAAAATCATAAATAACTAATTATTTTGACGTCATATAGTTATGTTGACTAGTTACTGAATATTAATTTTGCACACTGGAGAACAACTTAAATGTTTCAGAACATAAATATTAACACCAAACATTGTGGGAAGCATAAATGTATACAAATAATTTTAACGTGTTCTCTGGTGTTTAATATAACCTATAACCAGAAATATTTACCACTACCACCACCATCTCTCAAAGAGTCTTCCAATTTAAGTTTCCTCTCTCCGCGATTCTTAAGTATTATTAAACTGGGCTTTTAATATGAAGTATAATTATAGAGGACCAAAGCGTAATGTTTTGGTATTTTTATACGTGTCTCCCGTACTTGGTGTGGTGCTATAACTTCAGTGATATCGTTTAAGGGCAAGTCTATTATGTCATTAGACTATATTGAATATTATTATTGAATATTAGAATATATATTCGAATATTGGTAAAAAAACTTGGACTAGTGGATAATAAATATGAAAGCACATAAAATACAAAAGTTCTAACATGTATACATATTTTAAAAATGCATATTCTCCAACAACATGGCTAAGGATGATCACACTTGATACAACCCGTTCTTAACACATTTGTAGAATGCAGGCCCTTGAAATAAAAAATTAGTGTCATACAGAATTACACAAAAGAGAAAATGAGAATTGGTTATGGAAAATATATAAAAACCTGGAACAAAACAAGACACTAATCTATGTAGGTACACATACATTGTTTTTATTTGCATTTATTATAAAGCTCGACATATGACCTGTACCTACCATATGTCAAGAATTGTGAGAAAAACAACATGTTATCAACACAGTGGAAATAAAATGTACAAAAAAATAGGAACGTTACCTAATTAGTAAAAAGAATCAAAAAGTTAATAGATCAATGACTTATTGAGTCTGTAGACCTCGTACATGTTATTCAGGAGTTCTATAAGAAGTATTCAAACAATTAGTTGACTAGAAATTGTTAATAGAAGCAAATATTTATCAAATGTCAAAGCTACAATTATTTAACAATTTACAATCTAAAAACATGGCCAAGAAAGGGATACAAATTTGATACACATCTCTCCCAGTTTGTATAAAATTAATAGAATTTAGGTCATTGAAATGAAAAGAAGTCTCATACAAAATTAAAGGTGTCAAGGTAATATATAAAACCTAACAATGTGGTTAATTGGCCTTGCAATGGTAAATGTTTGACATACATGTGGTGTATGTCATATGTCATGACGTATGTCCCATATAAAACGTTACATGTGACGTATGGCATATGTTAAACTAAAAAAATTGTTTTTAATTTAGATAAATCAGCACACGTCCATTTTATAATAGTTTTAATTTCAATAGTAATAAGCTAATGCCCAACAGCTTCTGAAATTTTTTTACAACCGGATCGTATTTTATATTTTTTATTATATTTTTTTACCTTGCGGGATCCGGAGAAAAGTTTTAGATAACTTGGAGATTTAGCTCTAGTCGATATCACTGACAATTATCTTATAGATGTGATGTGATGAAGGTCGCTCTAAATGGCTGAAAATTAATAAACAGTAATTGGTAGTTTGATTAAAAAAAACCTAACTATCCGACTATTTTAATGTAATATTTCATGTTCTTTGTGGTAATCATTTTGAATATTTGAGCTCCCTGATGATAATCATGTGCGTTCTATATTTAAATCATCGAAGGCCCAGTATAATGTTAATAAAGCTACATTAATTCATTCTTATCAATTTTCAGTCAGCTAGTAGTGATGACTTGTCTAAATGGGGTGTTATTCCAGTCATAGTGTACATATTTACTTATGTAATGCTGTTGGCAATATTTAAATTATTATCTAGATGAAATTTATGTAAAAGTGACTGGGTAGTCTATAAGTATATACAGAACGGACTGATTATTAGTTTTTGTCAATTACTAGTGCAATGTTTTCATTAAATGTAAATACTTTCTGAGCGGGAGGTTCTTTTACAGAAGGTGAACTATGGACATAAGTAATGATTTTGAAATAGGTTTTTGGCAATTCTCGTATAAGATAACTATATTTTTGAAAAATGTGTAGCAAACAAGAATCTTGCATTTGACCTACATCGTATCGAGACAGCATGAATATGCAAATTACCGAAATTTTTGCAATCTTTACTGCTATCATTTAATCGTTTTTTACTTATTAATATATATATATATATATATAATATATATAAATATATATATATATAATATATATATACAGTGTAGGAAAAATTTTATGGTCGGTATGGACCTTACGTGAGATGGAGTGAGAAACAGCTGTTTAAAAAGAGAGAGGTATATTAGGTACGCCCTTTATATCGCCGAATGGAAATATTAAAAAAGGGGAAATTCAACGTTGCCAAACTTATTGGTTTTATTTGACCTGTTGTCTTTTTTTGCATTTGAACAATGTTCTATCAAGAAGATAAAATGCTCAAGATAATCAAATTTGGGCGAAATTGATTTAAATGGCAGGTTACTGTTTTTTTTATTGGGAATATGCCACAAGTTTTCTTTACAATAATTGTAATATAACATTTTGATTTCCATTTCGGAAATCGTTTTATATAAATAAAATTTATTAATGTTTCGTATTTTAAGTACGATTTCCGAACTAAAAATCTAAACATCAAAATAATTTCCCAATATGAAATAATAAACAATTAAACATGCATACAATAACGCCAAATTAAAAAATATTCATACACTAATTTATTTGGCAACGTCTAGTCTAGATAGTCGTTTGGTCAAAAGATCGAGTAACGAGAAGTAGAGGTGGGTCGTGCTAGTTTATCGTTAAGAGCGTAGGTGCAAAATTTCGGGCCAATGTTTTTTAAATGCATTCATTTTTTTCGAATCCTGAGAAAACTAATAAATATTTTTGAAAAAATTAAACGCAGAATGAAACAATACATTATTACCGAGAGCTGAAAGTCCCTGAAAACTTCTATAATGTTTATTTTAATAAGTTATAGGGATGAAAAAAAAAAACAAAATTTAGTGTGATTTTTAATTTCAAATATCTCATTAAAAAAACTTTTTGTTTATTCTAAGGGACCTTCGGCCCTCGGTAATAATGTAATCTTTCATTCTGCATTTAAATTTTTCAAAAATATTTGTTAGTTTTCTCAGGATTCCAAAAAAATTTAAATTTTTTTGAATGCTAAAAAGCATTTAAAAATTTTAATTTTCATAAACAAGTAACTATGATTGTTTAAAAGTAGTTTCAAGTAAGATAGTACCTACATAAACAAACATAACGGCTATTATCGTTTATGTGTATATCTTTTGAAGTGAAAGAAACTACCTAATGATATATTTATTATAACTTGAAAAATAAACTAAACAATCATCATCATCATATAACGGGGGTCCTACGGCGATTGCCGCTTCCCGCATTTCAGCCTCCATCTTTTCCTATCTCCCCAATCTCCCTCTTCTAAGCCTCTAGATTGCATTGTTTTTGTAATTTCTCTTCTCCAGGAATTTGGTGGTCTTCCCCTTTTCCTTCTTTCTGGCGGAACATACATTAAGGCTTTCTTTGGCCACCGCTCCTCCTCCATTCTCATCACGTGACCATACCATTGTAATTGCCTTCCTTGTATTCTATCTGAAAGAGTATCTCTAATTCCTGTACGGTTTCGTATTTCCTCATTCCTGATTCTTTCCATTCTCGATACTCGACATGACCTTCTAAGATAATCCATTTCCACAACGTCTACTTTATCTCGTTCATTCTTTGTCATCGTCCAACATTCGGCACCATATGTGGTAATTGGTTCTACAATTGCTCTGTATACGCGAAGTTTGGTATGCATCTTTATTTTATTAGACCACAGTAATGAATTCAGTATTCGGATGCATTTTTTCCCTTGGGTTATTCGGTTTTGTACATCTATCTTAACTCTGCCATCTGCTGATATGATGCTTCCTAGATATTTATACTGGTTGCAGCCTTTTATGACTGCGTTTTCAAGCCTCAGATCTGTGGTATTTCCTCCAATTTTTAAATATTCTGTTTTAAATATTCTGTTCTAAACTAAACAATACAAATAGTAAATCGGACTTACATTTACATTACACGTTATTATTAAATCGCGAATAGTCTAAATTGACATAAAAACTATTGTCCTGTGTTAAATATTGTCCTGTTAATGCGAAGTAACTCTCAGTTACTCCAGATGTCCAGAGGTCAGTAGTAATACAGATATTTTCTACTTCTTTAACAACTTGCGATCTAATAATTTGCTCACTTTTGACATAACATTCCTGAAGTAATGAACCTGACAAAGTTTTTCTTGTTGGCGGTTTATATCCAGGAATCCACCCTGCAAACTTTTTAAAAGCTGGTTCTTTAACTATGGAAAACGGATGAAACGAAAAGTTTAGTAAATCTTGAAAATCAATCAGTCCAAGAAAAAGAAACTGATAAAGATGACTTAAGTCCATGGTGTATTTTTGATGAATTAATTGGACATGACTCATCTAAACATACACCTGTATCGAGAGGTATAAAAGAAGTCGACATGTAATTGTCTGATGATATATTACCCACAAACAATTTCGAACGGAGATTGGAACTGTCCATTACCGTGGTGAAAAAACCATCGCCATGTATATCGTAACTTAACCACTATATTCATAAAATGTTGTAGTATTGTAACAAAATCTTTTCCTTGTGAACACATGTTTAACATCTGGTATAATTTTAAATAAAAGAAGAACGCGATTAACAAGAAAAGTGGAAAAACTTATGTTTTTAAATGTCAATTTAGACGATTCGCGATTTAATAATGTGTAATGTAAATGTAACTATTTAAGTACCATTTGTATTATTTAATTTATTTTTCAAGTTACAATAAATATATCCTTCGTTAGGTTCTTTTATTTCAATACTTATACACATAAACGATAATAGCTAATATGTTTGTGTACTCGCTAATTTGAATACTGGTAAACAATCAACTAGTTACAGTTTACGAAAAACGGTTCCGATAAAAATTAAAAAAACGAGAAGACCCACCTCTAGTTTTTTAGGTATATTAGGATCGGAACCAGAGAATATCTGATCGGAACTAATCGTCTCACTAATGGGCAATGGCCAATGAGTGTTAAAAGGATTTTAGGAGGGGAGACGAAGGGGAAATATGATTGTTATCTTTGTCTAATTCGTTGAAAATATGATTTTATATCTGCGTTAGATATCCTGTTAAATTTTACCATACCGACCTTAAAATTTTACCTACACTGTATATATATTTAATACATTCGCACACTTAATTAAAGATGACTGTACGCATATTCCAATGAGGTCCAAATTTTTCTCTCTCCTTAAATAACACATTTCATGAATCATTACTACATTGTAAGAAAAGGATCTTTTGAAAATATCCAACTTTTAGACCAAGGGCAAAAATGTTTTTTTTGTGACAGTAATTCATAAATAGTCTTTAAAAGTGTTCGTATATTCATATGAATGTATTTTTTAAAATGTTAACTTTTATGTCAAGTAGTGTCAGTATTGTGTAAATGAGTCGTGATTTAATAGTACTGGGGCTTAAAGAAGCTGATCGCGCTACGCAGCAGTTCTAGTTCGATTAGTACATCAACTCGTGATTCTTTGGAGGTGCTTCGTAATCTGGAAAAGACTAGCAGTATTGTTAAATTACGGCCTTTAACGTTTTATGGTGTTTATGTGCAATATAGTCTACAGGCATCAAGTTATGGTTTTTCAGTTCTAACACGACCATTCAAATCAAAAATGTATGTATTTATAATATAAATAGTTCCGTCGGGTTAGACGAAATGACCTAACCTTGCATACTGAGCTACCACAAATTTTATTAGTCTAACTTTCATGGGGGTTAATAAGTGTAAATTTAAAAACGCGAGTGAATTCCACTGCCGCGCTAGCCGGCATCTTGAATTTAAAGGAAAACCGTTTTTGCTCAATTTAATTTTTCGATAAAAATGGTAAGGATTGGAATTGTCGCAAATGTGATTTTGCTCTCCACAATTTTCACTCCACATCTAATTTCAATTTCTTCTGACAGCTGTTCGTTAACACGTACTTTTGCTCGCTGTTTTATAGTATAAATTTGATATGATCCTGAGGTCGTAGTAGTCAATCTTCTTTGATTTCAGGACATTCATTAATTGTTTATTTCGTACTTTATCGAATGCTATATTATAATCAATAAAACACGCGTATATATCTTGATTGCCGTCCAGGTATCTTTGTATCAGTATATTAAGTGAAAAAAGAGCTTCACGCGTTCCCAGTCCTTTGAGAAAACCAAATTGTGTATCATTAACGTCTATATCCAATTTGTGATATATTCGTATATGGTATATCGGTTCTTTAGTATAAAAATATAATATTCTCTCCATTTGTGTTTATGTACATTAAAGTTAAATAATAAACTAGATAATTCAATATTGCTTCCTCCTAACCTTTTTCAAGATTTTTCACCTAAACTCGGAAATATCGAACTGTACAAAAAAATTGTAAAAAAAAGAAATTCAAGGAATCTCATTTGAAGTAAATTCAATTTTTGTCGACAACTTACAAATGGGGAGATAGTGAGCAAAACGTTTTTTAAAAGACATTCTTGCTTGTTCAATTCGCGATTTTATTTCTATGTCTGGATCTATATCTTTCGTTATCCAGCACCCTAGAATCGAAATTTCTCGACATTTTCGATAAATGTTACCATTCACGTTTAAAAAGCCATGGGTGGATGATGTTGGAGACAATCATTTTTGAGATGCAGTCAGTTTATTTGGCCCACAAACAAGAAAACTCTTTGGCTTACTGTCAAGCTTTCGAATTTTATTTAATTCCTTTTTCAAGACATCTATAAAAAGAAATATAAATTACTAGTTAAAATTGTTAATTGTCTACTTACTAGTCGTGAGATTACAGTTTTAATATTGTACTCTAAAAAATAACAGTATTTTTTATATTGTCCATTAATCAAACCATGACAATGACATATATAGTGACAATATAGTTATTTTTAATAAAAAATTTTTAATATATTTATAATGGTTTGTTTTGTAGAGTACAATATTAATAACTGTAATCTCACGACTAGTAAGTAAAACGACATCAAGACTGAACTAAAATTCTTTGAAATGTTATCGATGGTAACAATGGTACAATGGATAATGAGACAATGGGTAAGCAAACGTAAATATCTGAAACCGCGGTTTAAGCTAACTTAAGGAATTAAAAAGGCGGTTGCTTGTGGGTGCATTAATGTTACCGAAATGGAAATTAGAGGTAATTAGTAAAATTTGTAGCGTTTTTTACTTGTTTTTTCTTTACTAAAAGAAGTTTAAGAGAAGATTAACACTGTCACGATCAGCATCATACTCCTCTCCTCTCTCCACTTCGATTTAGGGTGCAAATGACTTTGGCGCTTTCAACTCTGTGTTCGTCTCAGTATGTTTAATAATATGATCAAATATAAAGGAAGATTCCTATATCTCGCCTTCAATTTTATAACCAAGTCCATATTAGTCTGAATGTAACATCGAATACGTCATCGGTTCAAAGTAAAAGTGTAACAATTTCAATTTTGTTAATGGGCCTATTTGAAAGAGACAGTTTTTTAGGAAGTAGAAATGAGACGTTGTTTATGTGATAATACTACTCTCTTAGCAGTGTTTCTAATGATCATCAAACTTTATTTAAAATAGAGTATAATGCTTTTTCTTAAATACAAGCTCTTTCTAGACATAATATTGAATTTTTATTTTACCTGTCTGGGTTTTGTTTCTGCAATTTTATACTGGTATAAAATCTTAATTAAAGTAGTTTGCGCTACTCCATAATCTATAATAATGATTCAAATTAAAATAAAATAAAAATAAAATATAATTTCAAAGATGGTAAATTTTAAGTTTTTCTATTACTAAAATGTTTCAGAGTATATGTCACTACAACAAAATAACCTTTATATTGATAATCACTAAATTTCTAATTTGTAAAATGGATTGAATGTAAATGCGACACGCTACTCTAACTACCATTTATCTGTCGCTGGTAGCTCTGTTTATTTTTTTTTACATATTCTATTTAATCGATTATTATTAATATGAATCTTTAGTTTAAAAGAATGCAACAGAGTTGCACTCTAATATAATGTGTGGATTCTATCGTTAGAATTTTAATTGTACCTAGTCATCCCAACACAATAATTCTCTAATATTGCAGTTTACATCTTCAATACATTAGCGCTCTTTCTACAAAGTTTTTTATTTAAGCTGGTACTGCTATTATGTAAAGATTGCAGTCGTTAAAGATTTTTAGCTGAAATTAATTTTCTACTACTTGTTTAAAATTGTTAAATTTAAATTCTTGAATGTTTTTTTAAGAAAATTGTATTTAGTTTAATCTTGTAATCTTTATGATACTCTAGGAGCCAGGGGAAGGTTGAGTATGCACTTTTATGTTCCCTCGGTACCTTAACGTTTTTTATGTTTTTCATGTGTAAATTCGATTTTTCGAGGGTAAATTAAAAATTGATTTAGTCGCGCGGTATACACGCTACTGCATTCGCTGCGAGCTGATCATGCGCCTCAGAGAGCGTTATTAAAATCCATATCTTGGTGAAAAATTAACGTAGAAACATTTACCAAAGCTTAAAATGTTTTTTTTAGGTTGTACTATAACTTCCATTAGCCAGATTTTCAAAAATTTATAGATTAATTTTGTTTATATCTCTTGCAAATTAATTTTCAACTTTTTGGTGCTAATTTTTAATGTTTAATTGTTATAACTTTTTTATTAATAAAGGTAAATTAATTTTGCCAAGTTTTTTTAAAGCTGAAACAATTACCTATAAAATGAAGTGTTTTGAATTTAATTGCACGTATGAAAGCTGAGTTATACTTATAAAAGCCCCATTGAATGCCTATTTTGCAATTGTTTTTCACAATAATCGGATCAGAGTTTATATCAAACGCCATTTTATCAACGTTTTCAAAAGGAACAATTTTCATTTTGGTAAAATTAAATATCTCTAATAGTTTATTGAATTCAACCATTTGAACAATTAAATTGTATTGTTAATAACAAATTATCCGACGGGTTTTGAGCCTGATACCCTCAAAAAATCGAATGGACATAAAAGTAAGTTCTCAGCCCCTCCTCACCGGCTCTTAGACTAGGAAAAGCATGGTGCATTCGTAAGGATCACTTAGGACTTTTATTTTTATTAGAACCACTTCAAGAGTTATTCTAAAGCTATTTTGTGGCATTTTAATAATACGCACTATCTTTAATGGGTATTAACCACAATTCTAGTAAAAAATAAGTTTCTTTTGTCATTTCGATTTCCACTTCGGAAATTGTTCTCAAAATACAAATTAATTTAATTAATTTTATTAACGTAAAATAAACGTGTTTTGAACTCAAATTGTGGGTATTTTCTATTTAATATAATAAATAACTTACAATAAATCAGTTAATAGTGAAGAACAATTTCTTTTTAGTGCTTTTTGCGATGGTTACTTCCTTTTCCTGTCATGAGTTCAATGTTGCTATTGCTAGTGATAGCTAGATAAAATATTACTAACATTTTGTTTGAAAATTAAAATATGCCATACATATTATGGTTGCGCTTGATACTTTTTGAAGTTTCCTTCCAAGACAATAATAGTACTAATAATAACGCAAAAACCCCTTAAAGTATAGATGATTCTGTGCATGAAATACCTGTACATAAATAATTAGAAAAATCTGTTTAAAACAGCTATTTTGTTTTTATTTTTTATTTTATAATATTAATTTTATATAAAATATATTTATAAAAGATTTTTATACAGCATTTATTTAATTAATGTTCCATTTTTCATGTTAGCTATTCGCTATATAGTCTAGAACAGCTATTTATACGCAACTGATCAGTATGTGTAGATTTGTGAGAGTTTTACACGTTATTGTTAACAGTCCGTCTGTATATGCAGATATTAACATATGAAAAATGTATATGTTGAAAAATATCCATTAAATTATATGAATCTAATGTTAATCGTTTATGATCTAATCATTTATAATTTTAAAGTTGGCTATACTGGGATGTGTAACTGTGCACTTTGCACTATATGAAGAGTTATTATAATTATTATAGGTAAATATACATTATATATAAAAGAATCAATTATATTTTATCTACTAGAAATAACGAGTTTCATTTCTGTTTTCTCAAAATATTTGATTCCATGGTAATTAAGAGAAAGTCACCACTACTTTGACTGGCAGTTTATTAAATTATAGAGTCCGACAGAAAACCGGTTCAATTAACGGAGACAGTAACAACCACACAGTTCTATTAAAAAACCTAAAGGTGGAAGTGGTTTACAAAAATCTAACACAGCTAGCCAACTGCAAGATCAACAGGGAACATCATTGCAGAATAAAAATCAAGAAATATGTATGTGGACCAAATACATACAAGAACTCTTTGAACGGCCTCAATGCTACATGTAATGACTACTTGTCAATTACATCAGATGAAGTCAAAAAAGCAATAAAAAGAAATAAAACAACTAGAAGATGGAGAAGGTCCTAGACCTGAAAATGCATATGTTGAACTCTTAAAGCTATTTAACAAAAATAATCAATGACATATATTTAAACGGAGTAATATCAAGATTATGGCACATTTCTAAAAAAAGTAATTTCTAAAAATCATACATCAAAGGATATACGCGAAGAACAAATCAGCCGTACACAGTTTGGTTTTCGGTTCACAGTACGCACGGAAGAGGCATACTCTCTTTAGCATACAAGTGTTATTTTAATGATGTAGAGACGTGACGTAAACCACTACATTAAAGATCCCTACGGATATCCCTGGAATAATTATCTTATATGTCGGACAAAATTGAAGCAAAGGCCCTCAGTCCCGGCAGACCTTAGATGGTCATAGGGTGCTAAAAATCCCCCGGGTTCGACTTCAAGATGTTATTCATAAAGTAGCGACATGGAACGTCAATAGTTTGTGCATCCCAAGAAAGTTACATAACCCGCTCAAAGAAATGCGGCGCCTAGAAGTGAAAGCAATGAGTGTAAGTGAATTGAGATGGTCTGGCTCAGGTATTTCTCACAAAGACAACTTTACAGTGTACTATTCCGGTAGCGACGCCACAGATAATTACCACAGGCATGGAGTTGCAATAGTGCTTGATAATAGAATTGCGATGTCTGTTATAGATTACATACCCGTTTCAAACAGAGTAATCATAGTGAAGTTAGCCGGTCAACCTATTAATATAAATCTAATACAAGTCTACGCACCCACATCTGATAAACCGGAAACTGAAGTTTTAGATTTCTATAAAGACATAAAGGAAGCATTAAAGGTCACAAAGAAAAACGATATTAACATCATAATGGGCGATTTTAATGCCAAAGTCGGTAGGGGTAGATGTAGTAATGCGGTCGGTGATTTCGGTCTGAGTAACAAAAATGAGCGAGGAGAGTTACTAATTGAATTTTGTAATGATCACGATTTCGTCATATCCAATACGTGGTATCAACTCCCACCAAGAAGATTGTATACATGGCGAGCACCAGGAGATCGTCCAGGTCATATGATACGAAATCAAATTAATTACATCTTGATAAACCAAAGATTCCGCAACTGTATAAAAAGAGTGGCCGCTTTCCCTGGTGCGGACATCTCGTCTGATCACAACCCCCTAATCGCGAATGTAAGGCTTCGATTGGCAAAGGTTAAAAAGCCATCTAATAAAAAATACATAAACACTAGAGAATTAATGAGAGATGAAGAGCTTAGATCTACATACAGTAAGTACATCAACGAGAACTTGAGAAACATACAAGGAAATTGCATAGAGGAAACCTGTGAGAAAATAAAAATAGCTATAGTCGCAAGTAAAATAAAAAGAAATCACAAAAACGAGTGGATGACGGAAGAGATATCTTGGATCTCATGGGCAGCAAAGCAGGCAGTACAAAATACATTCTGCATCAACCAGGAATTCAGGGAAATCCAACGTACGATAAGAGCAAGAATTTTAAAAAACGGAAAGATGGATGAAAGACGATGTGAAGAATTGGACTCACTACAAGAAAAGGGAGACAGCTTTTGACTACATAAAATAGGTCAAAGAAATTTCGAGTATATACAAGAAACACTTGAGACTCCGCTGAAGATGATCAAGGAAACTACGTTCAGATACAGGAAGAAATAGCTAAAAATCTGGGTTAAACTATGCTCTCGTCCCTCTTTGCGGATAAATAGACCGAATCTGCCCAACTTACTAACTTACCCACGAAAATTTATACGGCCCCCATTATCGTGCCGAGGTTGAGTACTCTATAAAACGTAGCAAAACTAGGCAAAGCCAACTGGACCGTATGGAGTTACTACGGAAGCCATAAAACTGTCTGGGAAGATGATAACATCGACAGGTACGGTAACATTTCAATGCCATATACTAACACGGCAACGTTACACATATTGCGGCTTTATTAACATTATAATGATCCCTAAATCACATAGAGCGACAAAATGCAAAGACCACAGACTGTTAAGTTTATATGAGTGATTTGGTTAAGGTGTCTACTTAGCATCCTTCAACACCAAGAATGTTCAGAGAAAAATGGAAGAT